>JAQJVL010000226.1:672961-999555 GCA_035578905.1 Stictocephala bisonia
TGAATTCTTAAATTGCAATTTGAAGTTAGTTCATCGATCTTGGGGTAAGTGTTAGAGAGGACTTTACAATCCTAACTTCACCCCTTTAATAAAGGCATTTTTCATTTCAATCTATTATATAGTCCAAAACGCAAACCATTCAATAGCTATTCCGATCTTCTTTTGTTAAGGTCAACCAATTAAAAGGTTGTTATTTAGCTACTATAATGTAAAAACTAATAGTCTGAAGATTTATATTTTTAACATTATTATTCTCTTAATAAAGATACATTAAAATCTGAATAATCATAAGAACTCATATTTTATTTTCTGTAATATTTGTCATTTAAAATCAATCACTAATCTACAGTTTACTAAATTCAATATTTAGTGAGATTGTATAGTGGTAAAATGTCGAACACATTTAAATAAATGTATTCAAGTGAACCATCGAGATTCTTGGTTGAGATCATTACACCGATTACCTCCGCGCTGTCTCCGATTGACCCTGTAATGCATTCTTCCTGAGGGAAAAGCTCCTGTAAAATGCGCAAAAGGGAGAAGTTGGGAGGAATTTAGTCCCTCTCGTGTTTGGCAGCCTCCAGGCGATGTTCTCTGTTCTGTACCAGGGTGGTACCAGTCTCATTGTGCTGTGAAAGGAAAGTTGGTCATTGCGAACTTTTCCCAACAACAATAATTTAAATCATTGATTTGTTGAAACTCTATATTTATGCGTTGATAAATAGCTGCAATTGTATTTAATATTAGTTAACAAACTTAATTTTAAATGTGTTTAATAATTAATACCTAATATAATCAATTAAGGACAGTGAGTATATACTTCTAGGGCCTAGAATTAAGTTACCTTATTTATTCTTTTTAGTGATAAAGAAAAAAATACCTAGAAGTAAATATTAAGTGTTATAGAGGCATGTACCACTCAATACACAGTCAATGGAATTTAGTAATTGGTTTAAGTAATATTTGTTAGTTATAAACCAATTAACAAATAGTAGAAATAACTATACGTCAAATGAACGATTAAAACTATTTTACTGTAAACTGTAATCTTATGGTTAAAACATATTATATTGCTTATTTGTTTTCTGAAATAATCTGTTGCTTATTTTTTCATGAAATAATCTTATTTAAATAAGTAACTTACAAATCTGGTTTGAATAACGTATAATATCCATTGCCACAACAATTCTCTGTTATTGAATTATAAAAATTATTTCAGTGTGCACTAAACTCGTAATACATTTTTATAAAGATTACGCTTTATAGTCGATTTCATAATTTACAAATAACGACTAGATTAAAAATTTACATTTATATTAAGACAATATTATTGTGCTACTTTTTTCGTTTTGTGTTTTTTAATTACACTCTAAATCTACTTTAAAAATCAATGGAGAAACATGTAACCCTGTTAGTTATTTTAAAAGACATAAAATAAAATTTTAAAGTATACAAGGTAAAATGATTACTTTACTACCCCGTTGTACAAATTTGAAGCAGCATATAACGTGTATCCAAGTTCAGTGTTAATAAACTGGGGAACATAGCTAGCAGCAGCTGTCGCAGGATTATTGACAAGGCAGGTAGTAATGTGTTTAAACCGGTTTCTTAGATGGTTCTCTACACTGAAAGCTGGCAGAAACATTCTGAGAGATTTTTATTACAATTACTAAATATAAAGTGATGTTTTTATTAGAATCAAAAGAGGTGAACCTCGATAATGTTGTAGTATAGTAAAGTTAGTTAAATACTACGCGGTAGTAAGGTACGTGTAGGTAGATCACTGGCAACAAGGTGGTAAGAGTGGGCAGTAAGGGAAATTATATCTAACCAGAAATTTCAATATAAAATAGCAAAAATATAAGCGAGTAAATAATTATGCGCTGTTCCACGTGCTTTTTATATCTGTTTACAATTCAATGAGTCATAAAGGTACAAGGAAACAGTTATTTTTCCTCGTGAAACAGAATCAGTCCATAAGATGTTTTACAATTGATTTTCAAATATATATTTATAAATTATGTTAATTGAAGTAACCATAGATAAATACTATGGAGGTGGCTCGCATATTATCCAATATTTTGTTTTCCACTAAGTTCCCCTCCACCGGTGAGTTTCCAGCAAGTTCATGGGCCATGGTGTGCTTAGTCCTAGGTTCAACTCCAAACTTTTTTAATTGTATCTATATTATATTAATTCTTATATTGTTATTTTCATTAATTCTATTGTAATAATATGTATTGGTTTGTTTGACCATTGGAAGAATAAAATAAAATAAAAAAAGTAAGTTTACTGTTGATATATCATTCCTTGAATTATTTTGATCCATGTAAACTGGTAAGTAATTGTTTTAATATTAGTAAAAATACTTGTACTTTATTCGTGGTTCAATAGTTACGTTAAGTCAGTACATAGCAGACTTTTGATGAGGCACACAGAGGTAAACAAAGCAATATTGATCCATAAACTGATTAGAATGCATACCGTTGATGTCAACTTACAAAGTCGTAACTAACTTGTTTTCAATATAATGTTCATTTATATGATTTCTTATTTCAAAGGATGTGAAAAAAGATTATCATAGGATGTTTTTAATTTACCAATGTTATGAGTTTACGGGTCCTTATTTACAATCTTCTTGCCAAGCTTGCAGACAGGTCCTCTACTAAATTTCTAAAACTTATAATATAAAATCTTCCTAAAATGTCTTCATCACCTAGTGCATCAGGATGTAGATTGTAACAATATAAACTTAAAAACAAAAGTTATCAGAATATGCTTAAACTCCAGTTAGTTAACGATAAAGTTGTTCTCAAGTTGAACTAAAAGTAAAAAAGGGCTGCATACGTAAAATATTTTACTGCCCTGGTTATTAATATAGGAGTAAGAAGTTCTCATCTGTTGAAATAATTCGTTTTTTTAATTGTCCGTGCATCCTGTTGTAAAATAAAGCACTCTTTGAGTAAAATAAGTGATGTGGCCAACCTTTTTACTAAAATATATAATGTAGGCTCTTTTTTTAATAACATTTCTGACGAAGGCACTTTTTTCTTAGTACATGTATAGTTATACAGTGAAAGTGCAGGGTTAAAAACAGACTAATACAACATCACTAATAATCCCTATTTACTGAGGGATATAATTTGTTTAACTAACCTTTATTTTTACATGCAATAATTACATGTACTTAAATCATTGATGTAGAGATCTACGGATATTTCGTGGGTCTTTTGAGAATTGTTTTAACTCAAGCTGTTCTACTACAAACAAAGTGGACTTAGATATTGATTCTAAAACTTCCATTTTCCTTCCTAAAATGTTGCATTTATATATATATATATATTTTTTTTTTTTTTTTTTTTTTTTTTTTTTTTTTTTTTTTTTTAAGGAGAGGCCGACCTCCTACTTAACCTTACTCTCTCCATTCCCAATAGACTATTGATATGTGTGAGGAAGTTATTCAGACAGAATAAAGGGGCGAACCAGTACCAAGCTCGAATTCCTGACGCCTTAGACCGCTCGGCCATCATATTACATGATCCAAATCAGATTGGATGTCAATTAAAATAATTATTCACTAAAATTATTATTTTCATTTGTTGAATTATTCTCAAGCTCCTCAACATTTTACTTGCAGAGAAACAACAAAAATGTCTGATTTGAGTTTTTATTAACCTTCCCTATGCAAATTTAATGTTGTTCTGTAATTTCTGAAAAATATTTAGGCTAAATTAACATAAAATGAAATATTGGATATGATTATGGAGCCATATTTTTGTGATACTCTAATGAGTGCTTTATTTATATTTTTTTTAACATTTTTAGTTTAATAGTTTGATTGATAAAATAATTATTACTCTCTAGCTATCCTTGTGAAAGAATTAAAAATAGTAGTATTTAAATATTAGGAAAAAGCAATTTAGCTAAATATTTGCATTAAAAAAATTGACTTTATTGTAAAATATCTTAGTTTTGTAACGTTTAAAGTAAATATTAATGATTCTAATGTAATACTGCTCTTTAAGTAAACATTCATCCAATAATTGTCTAATAAACTTAGCATTATAAAGGAACGTTTTAACAATGCTGATGTCATAAAATAAGGCTGCCTACACCTTCCTGTAATTGAAGGGCAGGTTCAAGCAAATAGTCATGGGCTTAGTACACTCTGTAATGCATTTCTGCTAAAAGCTGGATTTTTTATAAGTTGTAATATGTACTTTGGCAAAGAAATAAATCGTAATTTAACTTGTGAAAAAGGATATTTCATTTTTTTTCAATAGAGCTAAGACAAGTAACAGACTAAGTACCAATAAGTCACACAACGTATCCGCGTAATTTCGTAATTTACTAATTAAGATTTTTTAAAGTGTAGATTTGTCATTAGCACTGTTTGAACAATCGAGTGAAGTATACAATATTAATTCTCATTAAATATTGTAGAAAATAATATGTTATGAGAATTAATAATTTGTATTACCTGTTAAAAAATTATGCACTTTCAGAATAATTAAGAGCTTAAAATATCGTTTGGTAGATTATTAATTTGTAACCCTAAAAGGTTTCTTAGAAAATACATTTTTAAAGACGTCTATAAAAGGTATTATTTTGCAACAATAATACGGAGCTATTACGTTAAGCTCTTGAGCATTAATTGACAGTCATAATAGTGGTATAAAGTAGAGTTCATATTTTATGTGCATCTGTTATACTATAATTTTACGAATGTATATAAAACCCAGCTATATATAAGTTTACAGCAGCTAGTACCATCCCCCGAAGTACCGAAGCACCATTCACCCAAAGTATTTAGATATTTATCGCCAGTAAAAGTCACAGTTCCTATGTTTTGCTTTACCATCCACTAGATACTCCAGTACGGGTCAATCAGATTGGCAGAATCTCCCTTTACAGCCGGAAGTAAATCCGGTTAGCCAGATCCATTTGATTACTAACGTAAGGGCCTGAAACAGAACACTTTAATGGTGCATTTTACCGAGCTATTGCGTTTTGTAACTTTATTGCTAGTTATAAAACAGTGTGAGTGCTCCTGGTAACTCGAATAGCCACATACAATGTATAATGGTTTTATTCTGTTCATGTAATCTTAAACAGATTCAAAATTTATCTAAAAGATAGTAATAATAATTATTTTTTAACGAGGTTTTTATTTTGAATCCGACAAGTCAATGAGGTCACTTAACTGACATTTACTACAGTGTTAGTACAAAGAGATATAGATAGATACATACTGTCATGACCGGTTTTTGGCAAGTCCCAGCTACTAAACATCAGCCTGCTCGTCAGTTGTATCCATAGAGTGGATTGTAGGTCCATTAGGATTAATATATTTTACTTCAATATCTGCCACCGTAGAGTAGGTTGTTGGACCATTGTGATTCCTGTTTGTTACGTCATGAGTTGTCTCCGTAGAGTGGAATGTATAGCCATTAGGACTTATGTATCTCAAGTCATGATCTGTGGTCAACGTGTGCATTGTAAGCCCATTAAGATTCGTGTTACGTCATGATCTGTCACCGTAGAATGGTTTGTAAGGATGTTATGATTCAGGTCTCCTACGTCATGAACATGTCCGTGTAAATTTGGTAGTAGGCTCATTATAAATTATATTTGTTTCTCACGAGTTTTGTCCGTAGAGTGGGAAGTAGAACTATTGAGAATCATGTTTTTCGCTCTTGAGGTAAGTGTAGACAATCTTTATATTGGGCTCTATGGCACATAGTAACACTCAGAAGTAGTATGTACAATATATCCAGAAAATAGCCTCGTAAATCACTATCTCAAATCATGAATGGAGCTGTCCTATGTTAACCAAACCCCCACTAGATTTTTTTTCTAAAGAATGTCTTATAAATAGTCTAGTTAGTTTTTATTGTCTTTGTAATTGTAATCTTTTCTTGACAGCAGTAAACTTTTTGACTATGGCCTTAGTAATTTTGAAGTTTTTTTTTTTTATTTGTAATTTATTAATGTGAGTTTGAGATGAGAACAAAACCTGGTAAATACCTTCCCTTTTATAAGTTACAAATCTATTTTTTTAATAGGATATATTAAAATTACATTATAAAAAAGAGTCAAACTATGAACACATATTGAAATATAAACCCAATATAAAGAGCATAACATAGGTCCCATACGATGGTTAAGCCTTCTAGGAAATGAAGATTGATTTACGCACAGGATTAAAAAGTATACAGGGCATCATATTTTACATTATTCATTTGAAATATTGGCTCTAATTATATACCTTTTTTAATTTGGAATATCAAATCATGATTGCACTTATAACATTTTACTTAATGCAAGATTACTTTTTATTGGATTTAGAGAATCACTCTTATTACTTTATGTTAGTCGGAAGTAGTTACGAACACTAAACTAATGATATTTTAGTTTATGTTCATGTCCGATGTTTATTAATCAATCAGCTAGTCTGCATTTTTATGTCTTAATCTGTAATATTGAAATGTTAGCAAGTACCATATTTGAAATCGTCTTGAAACATTGCTTGGTGACTAAACAGCAGGTTTTAAAGATTGTAGGGATTGTTTGGGGGAAGTTCGGTTATTTTAGATGAGCTAACCTGTTAAATTAGAGCTAATTTACTCTAAATATTATCGATGTTGGCTATGGTATTAGTGAAATGAAATGAAATGAAAGTATATTTATTCCCCAAACATTCAAATGTATACATCAGTAAGTTAAATGATATTGTTCAACATAATAATACAAAATAATACAAAAATACATTGAAAAATAATATTAGGTAATCGTTAAACAAACTGTCTAAAATGAAAACAAAATAGTGATTTCATTAGAACTAGATTGCTTACATTAACATTTCCTTATTAACTGAGAGATAAAATTCCGAAAACTTCCATACAGACTTTTTCTAGGAAACTATAATTGGCATTAGTAAAGGTGGTATGAGAGAACTAGAGTATGCAAGACCTTTATAGCCCTGTAGAGACCCGGGTAGCGAAGCCCCTCGCAGACAGAACTCCCCAACAATGTTTGAGTTTGAGTCCACTTTGTGTGGGTTCCTCGCTCAGTAAATATTCTCATATGTTGGATCCCATATGGCAGCTGTTAAGGGAACTAGAAACTATATATTAGTTTGTGAACATTTAACTTTTATCCACTTTGTACCGTGTAAAATTGTCAAAACTGACATGTTTGGTTTCTTAAAATAAACTATGAAATTTACAGATAATAACTAAGTATTCGTATGCTTGTGCTGGATTTTTATGGCCACCTCAAATATCTTTTACCATCAGCTGTCCAGAAAATGCTGTTCTATTTCAACAATTTGGTTCGTGTATACTTTATTATGTTTAAATTCCATTCTAGTGGACCACGAGTTTATATTATGAGATTTTTAGGTGAAATCGTGAAGAAAGATGGGTAAAGTTTCACATTTACATGAAAAGGTATAAGAATACTAAATTGCTTACAAAACCAACTTATGGACCAATAGTATACGTCTCCACCTTTCAAATGGCACTTCTTCAAGTGTTCGTTAGGATTCTTATTACGAACCGAAACGTTAAAATAGAAACCCATGTTTTGATGTTTTTCGCGCGGGGAAACGGCCACCAAAATAAATCTGGACTGGTATTAACAGTATTTTTTTAATATATATATATATATATATATATATATATATATATGTATTAAACACAAAAATGCTTAAAAAGTGTTACTTTTGTTAACTTATAATTTAACTAGAAAACTAGAAATTATAAAAGACCTACAAATTTAGTTATGATTGAAACTCGTCCAGTTTTTCAGTAATCTTGAAATTGAGAATTAGTTTTAAAGGCAGTAAATATATAACAGAACTGTTTTTTTTATATTTTACTTTTATTTTAATGTTTGTTGATAATTTTTTTATGAGCATAATGTATTTTATGTGTTTTTTTATTACATTTTTATTATTATTATTAAAGTAGCAGTCTAAAAAAGCCATTGTCTTTAAGTCTAACATTCCTAAAATCATTGAATTGCAAAAATAATTCATAGAAAACAATATTTTCATATTTTTTCAACCCTCAAATTCAACATCTTCGACATCACAAATACAGATGATAAAAAACAGTAAACATTCAAATTAGTTGATGAAGATATATAAGTTATTATGATTATTATTTGTAAAAAGATAACCCTCAATCCGGGTCTTATCCTCAATTTTAGAGTTGTATCCTGTTAGGAAAAGGAAAAAGACATCTACTAAGTTGATCGGTAGCGTAGTCACTTAAAGACTGGTATAGGTTCCCAGCTCGATTGCAATCAGAGTTAAAACAAATGTTTATAGGGATCAGCTTTTAACCACCGGCTGATCATTTGTCATTTGTATATTTAATAGGGACACTCTAAGGAATAGTTGGCCTTAGTGTGTTACAGTGAGTGACTATATTCACTCTTACACTCTCATTCGAAATTCATATTTATCCATATGTTGACGAGTGGCACCGTGAGAATATATAAAAATAAACAAACAGCTTATTTGACCATAAGTTACCACATGCAAACCACCTTTGTTCAAAGGATCTTTCATGTTAGTTATAATATCTGAGGGTTATCGATGTTAAACTGAATCAGGAACTTTACAAATTTCTATCTCTCATATGCTTCCCTTGTGTGTTCCCGTCTCCCCTACCCCTCCCTCTCCCCCTCCCCGAGATCTTCAAGCATGTTATCTGTTTCAACACTAATAAATCGATTGCAAAATCACCAATTCGTGCTTAAAGATAAATAGGTGTTGGGTTAAAATAAACACGGCCTTTAAATTTGTTAAATTTTGGTACAAAATTCATCTCTAGGTTCTTT
Organism: Stictocephala bisonia; assembly: GCA_035578905.1. Lineage (NCBI taxonomy): Eukaryota > Metazoa > Arthropoda > Insecta > Hemiptera > Membracidae > Stictocephala > Stictocephala bisonia. The sequence continues at coordinate 681,812 of JAQJVL010000226.1, forward strand.
TGACTAAATTCAAAAATTAACTTGATACAATGCACTTAATTATAAATAGATTTTACTAATTTATATTTGGTTCAATAGCATCTTAAACTATGTTATCAAAATTAAAAACAAAATTGTATCGTATTTCAATTCTTATAAGTATATACAATATAATATTTCCATTAATTTCTCATATGATATGTCATGGCCAATCGATAAATATCACATATATCTTTCCGTATTTGGTATGCAAAACCCAACCTTAAAACAGAATTACTCACTGATTCCTCGGGGTACGATCGATTACCCCTCGCTATCTCCGATTGACCCCTTAATGCGTTCTTCCTGAGGGAGAGAGATTCGTGGAAAATTCGTAAAAGGGGAAAAGTTAGGAGAAATTCAGCTTCCCCATGCTTGTCAGGCTTCAAGCGCTTCTCCCTGTCCTGCCACATCGTTCTGTAAGCTTCATTGTTCTATAAAAGGAAAGTTATCAATTGTGAAGTTTCGGGTGCAGACCTAGGGCTAATGTTGACGAGCTTCAGCTACATATATACATATATTTATATATATATATAAAATGTTAATATATATATAATGTTAAGAATATTTTCTGAATTATTTTGTGGTACGTAATAAAATAAAAGAAGAGATTTTTAGTCAAAATACTGTTATGTATAACTGTATGGTTTTAATCAAAACTAAATAATTATTTGTCAATGTTTAATAAAAATAATAGTGGATTTGACAAGTTATTCAAGATTTTGTTTAAAATTTACATGTTTGCGTTTTTTTTTTTTTTTTTTTTTTTTTTAGTTTAAATAATAACTTTAATGTAATTATTGTCATCCATTCGGAGCAGTATGTGTTTTTTGAACTAGTTCGTTAATATATTGATAACTCAATTTTTAAACAGAACATTTGATCTTATTTGCAAATTTATTCTTACAAAATGATGAGTAGGATATCTACTAAGATAGAGGAAACATTGGGTTTGGTGAATGGTGTTACAATTTAACATGTATGCCACTCGGCAATAATGTTAAAGTAGATTTTCGAAGGGTCGTGCATGTAATACAAGGGGTTCTATCGAAATCCATTGTGATATATACCTAACTTTTAATATGCTTATCATCTATTCTGTAGGAATGATTGTTAGTCTTCAATATGTCTAGTTTAGTTCTTAGTGACCATCTTCCCTTGTAAATGTGGGATGGTGGGTGTACCGGTTGCGATTCATCTCCGCCACGTGAGCAAACACATCCACAAATTCGACTTAAATTTCCAACTTATTACACAAATATTGACTTGTAATCCTCTTGTTTGTACACATTCGAAAAGATTCACTTGATAGTTTTGTTATCAATATTTACTTTGTGACTGCACAACCAGCACGCATTGTCATGATCTATTAGAAAGTAGTTGTGTTTAATTACATACAATATATTCCAAACAATAGACCGAATAAACTTATTTGCAAATAATCAATCAGCTATATTTACTTTAAGCTTTGTAATCACCGCTATCAAAGTTGTGTTTATGGGAATGTAATGCACTCATAACTAAGGTATACGCCTCATTTTATCATAACTAAGATAAAATTTGAACTTAAGTTTAAATTATATTTTCCATTACTTGATTATGAATGACGTTTTGTTTTATTATAATTTATTAGTTACTAACACGTCAATCTTCGAGGTAACGATGAAGATTATGTTTAATAATTTTTGTGAGTTTGTAAAAGGTAAATGTATTCTTCGTTACGAGATAAATGGTGATAAATGGATACGCGAAGTCAGCTGATATTTACTATGACTTATTATTGAGACTGTTATTGTTATAATTTGTAAATAGCATCAACCAAATGTATTATGAGTCGGATTATTAGTCAAATCAATATTGAATTATTGTTTTTGTTGTTGTTGTTACTGTTTTTGTTGTTATATATTTACTCTCGTTAATATTCCTAATATTTGGAGTGGTCAAGGTATTTATACTGTGTTATATTATGTTATGTTTTATTTCAATGTGTTAAGCTATATTATATTACATTACTTTTCATATTTATATGTATTTGGATCTAATAAGATATTGGTTTTGAATTAATCTCGTATAATTTATTTTTTATTGAATGTATGATTTAATTGTTATCTAATTAATATCTTTTGATTGTATAAATGTTAAGAAACTTAGCAAGTTTGTTAATAAAGAAGAAAAGAAAAAAAATTAATAATGATGAGTACTAATTGAAAATTAACAATGAAATAAATAAATGGATAAAAATGTATTTTATGATGTAAATACTATAGCAAATGTATTTATAAATAAGATTTTTCCTCAATTAGCCATAGGCTAGTGGAATAAATAAAAAAAGACTACATGTAGAGTATCTGTTGTACAAAGAAATAAATAAATAAATGAAATGAAATCAACAAAAAATGCTCATATTATTATGAGTCGGATTATTAGTCAAATCAATATTGAAATCAATAACAAATTGCTCATATTATTACGAGTTGGATTATTAGTCAAATCAATATTGAAATCAATAACAAATTGCTCATATTATTACGAGTCGGATTGTTAGTCAAATCAATATTGAAATCAATAACAAATTGCTCATATTATTACGAGTTGGATTATTAGTCAAATCAATATTGAAAACAATAACAAATTGCTCATATTATTACGAGTCGGATTATTAGTCAAATCAATATTGAAATCAATAACAAATTGCTCGTATTATTACGAGTCGGATTATTAGTCAAATCAATATTGAAATCAATAACAAATTGCTCATATTATTACGAGTCGGATTATTAGTCAAATCAATATTGAAATCAATAACAAATTGCTCGTATTATTACGAGTCGGATTATTAGTCAAATCAATATTGAAATCGATAACAAATTGCTCATATTATTACGAGTCGGATTGTTAGTCAAATCAATATTGAAATCAATAACAAATTGCTCATATTATTACGAGTCGGATTATTAGTCAAATCAATATTGAAATCAATAACAAATTGCTCATATTATTACTAGTCGGATTATTAGTCAAATCAATATTGAAATCAATAACAAATTGCTCATATTATTACGAGTCGGATTGTTAGTCAAATCAATATTGAAATCAATAACAAATTGCTCATATTATTACGAGTCGGATTATTAGTCAAATCAATATTGAAATCAATAACAAATTGCTCATATTATTACGAGTCGGATTGTTAGTCAAATCAATATTGAAATCAATAACAAATTGCTCATATTATTACGAGTCGGATTATTAGTCAAATCAATATTGAAATCAATAACAAATTGCTCGTATTATTATGAGTCGGATTATTAGTCAAATCAATATTGAAATCAATAACAAATTGCTCATATTATTACGAGTCGGATTGTTAGTCAAATCAATATTGAAATCAATAACAAATTGCTCATATTATTACGAGTCGGATTATTAGTCAAATCAATATTGAAATCAATAACAAATTGCTCATATTATTACGAGTCGGATTGTTAGTCAAATCAATATTGAAATCAATAACAAATTGCTCATATTATTAAGAGTCGGATTATTAGTCAAATCAATATTGAAAACAATAACAAATTGCTCATATTATTACGAGTCGGATTATTAGTCAAATCAATATTGAAATCAATAACAAATTGCTCGTATTATTACGAGTCGGATTATTAGTCAAATCAATATTGAAATCAATAACAAATTGCTCGTATTATTATGAGTCGGATTATTAGTCAAATCAATATTGAAATCAATAACAAATTGCTCATATTATTACGAGTCGGATTATTAGTCAAATCAATATTGAAATCAATAACAAATTGCTCGTATTATTACGAGTCGGATTATTAGTCAAATCAATATTGAAATCAATAACAAATTGCTCATATTATTACGAGTCGGATTATTAGTCAAATCAATATTGAAATCAATAACAAATTGCTCGTATTATTATGAGTCGGATTATTAGTCAAATCAATATTGAAATCAATAACAAATTGCTCATATTATTACGAGTCGGATTATTAGTCAAATCAATATTGAAATCAATAACAAATTGCTCGTATTATTATGAGTCGGATTATTAGTCAAATCAATATTGAAATCAATAACAAATTGCTCGTATTATTATGAGTCGGATTATTAGTCAAATCAATATTGAAATCAATAACAAATTGCTCGTATTATTATGAGTCAGATTATTAGTCAAATCAATATTGAAATCGATAACAAATTGCTCGTATTATTATGAGTCGGATTATTAGTCAAATCAATATTGAAATCAATAACAAATTGCTCATATTATTACGAGTCGGATTGTTAGTCAAATCAATATTGAAATCAATAACAAATTGCTCATATTATTACGAGTTGGATTATTAGTCAAATCAATATTGAAAACAATAACAAATTGCTCATTTTATTACGAGTCGGATTATTAGTCAAATCAATATTGAAATCAATAACAAATTGCTCGTATTATTACGAGTCGGATTATTAGTCAAATCAATATTGAAATCAATAACAAATTGCTCATATTATTACGAGTCGGATTGTTAGTCAAATCAATATTGAAATCAATAACAAATTGCTCATATTATTACGAGTTGGATTATTAGTCAAATCAATATTGAAAACAATAACAAATTACTCATATTATTACGAGTCGGATTATTAGTCAAATCAATATTGAAATCAATAACAAATTGCTCGTATTATTACGAGTCGGATTATTAGTCAAATCAATATTGAAATCAATAACAAATTGCTCATATTATTACGAGTCGGATTATTAGTCAAATCAATATTAAAATCAATAACAAATTGCTCATATTATTACGAGTCGGATTGTTAGTCAAATCAATATTGAAAACAATAACAAATTGCTCATATTATTACGAGTCGGATTGTTAGTCAAATCAATATTGAAATCAATAACAAATTGCTCATATTATTACGAGTCGGATTGTTAGTCAAATCAATATTGAAAACAATAACAAATTGCTCATATTATTACGAGTCGGATTGTTAGTCAAATCAATATTGAAATCAATAACAAATTGCTCATATTATTACGAGTCGGATTGTTAGTCAAATCAATATTGAAATCAATAACAAATTGCTCATATTATTACGAGTCGGATTATTAGTCAAATCAATATTGAAAACAATAACAAATTGCTCATATTATTACGAGTCGGATTGTTAGTCAAATCAATATTGAAATCAATAACAAATTGCTCATATTATTACGAGTCGGATTATTAGTCAAATCAATATTAAAATCAATAACAAATTGCTCATATTATTACGAGTCGGATTGTTAGTCAAATCAATATTGAAAACAATAACAAATTGCTCATATTATTACGAGTCGGATTGTTAGTCAAATCAATATTGAAATCAATAACAAATTGCTCATATTATTACGAGTCGGATTATTAGTCAAATCAATATTGAAATCGATAACAAATTGCTCACATTATTACGAGTTGGATTATTAGTCAAATCAATATTGAAATCGATAACAAATTGCTCATATTATTACGAGTCGGATTATTAGTCAAATCAATATTGAAATCAATAACAAATTGCTCATATTATTACAAGTCGGATTATTAGTCAAATCAATATTGAAATCAATAACAAATTGCTCATATTATTACGAGTCGGATTATTAGTCAAATCAATATTGAAATCAATAACAAATTGCTCATATTATTACGAGTCGGATTATTAGTCAAATCAATATTGAAATCAATAACAAATTGCTCATATTATTACGAGTCGGATTGTTAGTCAAATCAATATTGAAAACAATAACAAATTGCTCATATTATTACGAGTTGGATTATTAGTCAAATCAATATTGAAATCAATAACAAATTGGTCATATTATTACGAGTTGGATTATTAGTCAAATCAATATTGAAAACAATAACAAATTGCTCATATTATTACGAGTCGGATTATTAGTCAAATCAATATTGAAATCAATAACAAATTGCTCATATTATTACGAGTCGGATTATTAGTCAAATCAATATTGAAATCAATAACAAATTGCTCATATTATTACGAGTCGGATTATTAGTCAAATCAATATTGAAATCAATAACAAATTGCTCATATTATTACGAGTCGGATTATTAGTCAAATCAATATTGAAATCAATAACAAATTGCTCATATTATTACGAGTCGGATTATTAGTCAAATCAATATTGAAATCGATAACATATTGCTCATATTATTACGAGCCGGATTATTAGTCAAATCAATATTGAAATCAATAAAAATTGCTCATATTATTACGAGTCGGATTATTAGTCAAATCAATATTGAAATCGATAACATATTGCTCATATTATTACGAGTCGGATTATTAGTCAAATCAATATTGAAATCGATAACATATTGCTCATATTATTACGAGTCGGATTATTAGTCAAATCAATATTGAAATCAATAACAAATTGCTCGTATTATTATGAGTCAGATTATTAGTCAAGTCAATATTAAAATCGATAACAAATTGCTCATATTATTACGAGTCGGATTATTAGTCAAATCAATATTGAAATCGATAACATATTGCTCGTATTATTATGAGTCAGATTATTAGTCAAGTCAATATTGAAATCGATAACATATTGCTCATATTATTACGAGTCGGATTATTAGTCAAATCAATATTGAAATCGATAACATATTGCTCATATTATTACGAGTCAGATTATTAGTCAAATCAATATTGAAATCGATAACATATTGCTCGTATTATTACGAGTCGGATTATTAGTCAAATCAATATTGAAATCAATAACAAATTGCTCGTATTATTACGAGTCGGATTATTAGTCAAATCAATATTGAAATCGATAACATATTGCTCGTATTATTACGAGTCGGATTATTAGTCAAATCAATATTGAAATCGATAACATATTGCTCATATTATTACGAGTCAGATTATTAGTCAAGTCAATATTGAAATCGATAACAAATTGCTCGTATTATTATGAGTCAGATTATTAGTCAAGTCAATATTGAAATCGATAAAAAATTGCTCGTATTATTACCAAACATTTTATTAAATTGTTATATAGAGTTTTTAAATAAATTGATTTGATAACAGCAGGTAATTGTTAAGAAAGAAGCATACTTATTTCCCCTTAGAATCCATTGTCTCAACTCTGTCATAAGAAATGGAGCTGAGCGGTGTCAAACTCTGAGTTAAGTACAGGTATTAAACATACGAAAGTTACAACTGTAATAATACTGGGATTGTTGCTGTCGAGCTAAGTGAAAACATTTTCTGCAGAGTTTACGCCCTTTGTAATACTTAGGCGTAATAGTCATATAGTGGTGGGAAATCTTTGCTTAAAATATCTTCCTTAAAATAAACATAGGTTAGTAATACAGAATTGCTTAAGAAAATGCTTATTAATACTGACATTATATATGTTTTTAGGTTCTAAACTTAATTCTATTTATAGAATATAGTTGTACGTTTACTATATATATATATATATATATTTTGAATTGTTAACGACAATATATAATTCCACTTGATAGCAATTCTTTCCTTCGCTAAAGGCAATGCATATGTTAAATATAAATATTATTTTGACATAAACCTTATGTCAGCTTATGTATTATGCTGAGAAAATTTGCATACATTTAGCATATACAGTGTGGAAGAAACGTCCCACAACAGATTTTTAATTTCCGAACGATTACAGATAAAGCAATAAAACTTGCCACATCAATACTGCACCTATTAATCAACTTTTTGATACAACTACGGTTTTCTGTCATATCAGGGGGATGGCCCGCAAGGAGTCAGAAAAAAAATTATATATGAGAGCATAGTTCAAGTATACATCAATTTAAAGGTCTACAGTAAAAGATCATAGACCCAGAAATCCGGCTTCAAAAGGTTCGCTCTTTAAAAAATTGCGCTTGATTAAAGTTTTGAAACGATACAATGAAAGTCCTGTTTTGGTCAGTTTATTAATCTTATATTAGCTCAAGTTGGGAAGGTCAATCTTGGTAAGTACCTCCTGGACTTGAGAAACAGTTTTTTAGGATACTTCGTGACTCTTTACATCCAATGGATGATAGTCCATAAGGAGGTGGAAGAACATATTAAAACTAGCATAGGTCAAGATGTACATAATTTTAAAGTGGTTATATAGCACAGATGAATACCACAAACAGCGCTTAAAAAGGTTTATACAGAACGAAATGGCAGATGTTCAAAGATTTCAATATAAATAAGTGATGCTTACAAAATAGTTTTAGAGTAAACGTTCAAATTGCTAACTATTTTGTATTACTAACTTCATAATGTACATTTGTACGTCAGGATGCATGCAGCAGCATTTTTGTCTTTAATTTAGTATTACACTTGAATTGTGGCTACTAATGCAATGTCTTACTACAACCAAGAAAATATTTAAACATCTACCATTTTGTACTGGATCAACCTTTTTAAGTGCTGTTTGTGGTATTCATCAGTGCTAGGTAACCCCTTTAATATGATGTACATCTTGACCTATGCGAGTTGTCAAGATGTAAATTTTTTTAAACCTCCTTGTGGACCTTCATACATAGGAAGTGAAGAGTCACTTACTATCATAAAAAACTATTTCTTAAGTCCAGTAGGCATTTAAAAAGTCTAACTTTCCCAACTTGAGCTAAGAAAAATGTATTAATTAACTAGAACAGGATTTTCATTGTATCTTTTTAAAATTTTAAACAAGTGCCATTTTTTTAAGGAGCAAACCGTTTGAGGTCGGATTTTTGGGTCTGTACTCTACTACTATAGAACTTTAATTTGATGTACTACTTGACATTTGCTCTTATTTAGGATTTTCTTGTGGGCCATCCCCCTGATATGACAGAAATCTGGTAGTTACATCAAAATTTTGATTATTATGTGCAGTATTGATAATACAACGGTTATTGCTTTGTCTGTAATCGTACAGAAACTAAAAATCTGTTCTGGGACATTTCTTCCACACTGTATACAAACTAAGCGTTGCCATGGTACTGGATTAACAAGGAAATTAAAGTAGTGACGTTGAAGTAACCTAGTGGAAATATTTTGAATGTCAGTGACTGCTCTTGATATACCTAGCAACTGTTAAGACTCGTTTGAAAATTGAAAAGTAATGTAAGGAAAGATGGATAGTGTAAGAGGTTGAGAGAAAGAGAATTACAGAGGAAGGGGAGTAAATGAGAGAGAGAGCCTATGTTAGTGACATTACTTCTTCTCTTTAATCATAAACAAATACCATCAAATCTTCTTTACTATGCAGTAGTGTATCCTGTTGTAGTATAAACAATCAACTAATATGGTTATCTAAGCAAATATAGAGTATAAACAGTATTTAATAAATATAAAAAAAATAGAATTTATTTTTATCCAATTCATAAGATTCATTGCAATTCGTTATTTTTGTGTGTTTTTTAGGCAAGATCGATCCTATTAAATGGAATAAAATTTTTTTAAATGTAACAACATGGTACGAAATTTGTATTAAAATTTAACTGCTTCAACGTTTTAGGTTTTCATAGAAAGCCAGAATAACAAGGGAGATATCGCAAGTTAAAATACAACATTTACTATAAAATAGGCAGAAATGCACAAGGACATTCCCAATGTTACATAAGAACTCAGTTATTTGTATAGCAAGGGTGATGTTTATGGATACTCAATGACATTATCGTGACCTGAAGCACACACCATTAAGGCGGCGTCGTCGTATATCGTCGTTGGAACAGGAGCTTGGTCTGAGCACACAACACTAAAGTGGCGTCGTCGTATATCACCGTTGGGACAGGAGCTGAGACTGAGCACACAACAATAAGGTGGCGTCGTCGTATATCGTCGTTGGTTGGGACAGGAACTGGAACTGAGTACACTACACTAAGGTGGCGTCGTCGTATATCGTGTTTGAGACCACAACACTAAAGGGGTGACGTAGTATATTGTCGTTGGGACAGGAGCTGTGACTGAGCTCACAACACTAAAGTGACGTCGTCGTATAGTGTCGTTGGGACAGAAGCTGGGACGGAGCACACAATACTTAAGTGCCGTCGTCGTATATTGTCGTTGGGACAGGAGCTGGAACTGGTTGTCAGTTCGATCCCAATCAGAGTCAATATATTTTGAGAAGGATCAGCTGATAATCACCGGCTGTTCGTTTGTCATTGGGCTATTAATTAATGACACTTTCTAAGGAATAGTCGGCCTTAGTTTGTAACAATGACTACATTCGCTCATCTACACTCATCACACTCATTCGAAATCCATATTCGCCCATATCTTGACGATTGGCGTCTTATAAATAAATAAAAAAAAAAAAAAAAAAAAAAAAAAAAAAAAAAAAAAAACTGAGTACACTACACTAAGGTGGCGTCGTCGTATATCGTGTTTTGGTACGGGAGCTTGGACTGAGCTCACAACACTAAAGGAGCGACGTAGTATATTGTTGTTGGGACAGGAGTTGTGACTGAGCACACAACACTAAAGTAACGTCGTCGTATATTGTTATTGGGACAGAAGCTGGGACGGAGCACACAACACTAAGGGGCCGTCATCGTATATTGTCGTTGGGACAGGAGCTGGGACCCAGCACGTTACACTAAAGTGGCGTCGTCGTATATCGTCGTTGGGACAAGAACTGGAACAGAGCACATAACCCTAAGGTGGCGTCGTCGTATATCGTCGTTAGGACAGGAGCTTGGACTGAGCACACATCACTAATTTGGCGTCGTCGTATATCATCTTTGGCACAGGAGCTGGGACGGAGCTCACAACATTCAGGTGGCGTTGCCGTATATTGTCGTTCGAACAGGAGCTGGGACGGAACACACAACACTAAGGTGGCGTTGTCGTATATCGTCGTTGGGACAGGAGCTGGGACGTAACACTTTAATGTTACGGCAGGGCTGCAATGTAACTGCTGTAAAACGTTTCATACGCCAGGTCGTCATGTTAAGTAGCATCTAAGCTGAGCATATAACTCTACAGGGCTAGAAGGTGAATTTTATTTGTTGTGGTGAAATTATACAGTGGTAGTATAACATAACCATCTCTAAAAATGAAACAAATTCCTAATGTAATGTATTCTTGTTGTTAAACATATTTAAATATATAAGTTACGAAGTATATAAAGTACGTAAAATGCTATACTGTGTAAGCATCTAACTTTTATTTACCCTCCATGATTTTAACAAGATTTAAGTTATATTTTTATAACCTTAACATATCATAAATTCTTACGAATTTCTATTATAATATCATGATTACTTATTTTCTGCGAGTTACTTTTTATTATTTATTTATAAGGATAATTTTGAAAGATAATTCTACAGTTATTGAATACTCTATTTAAACTCAATCTTTAACATTGTTCTCCTTCGTTTTAAGGAAATTGAGTCATATTGGTTGGTTTTGCTTCAGTAAAGAGAATTGCTTGCTAACAATTTAGAATGAATGAATAGAATACAAATGATACAAAAATTAATATCGAGTAATGTAATACATTTTAAATACAACACTACCACAAAAAAGTATAAATGTGAATAAATAAAGTGTCAGCAAGTAATTTATTATTGTTAATTCATCAAATGTTATTAAGATTGTGTTATGTGTGATAATTTATTAGAACTCGTGACTTAATAACAGTCAACCGTAGTCTGTAAGCAGGTAGTTCTTTAGGTTTTCTAAATTACTATGGGTCAAGGGAAAAAACTAGTTATAAATGTGGTCTTATGTTAATAAATAACACCTGGAAGAAACGAGTTGTTATTCCTGTCGAAACATTGAGTTTGTTTCCTTTAACACTTGAATAAATGGAAATTCTTACAATAGAAACCACTTACAGCATTGCGATTCTGTACCAGCTCGTTTGCTCTTAAATTAATCATAAAAGTCAATGATAAATAAACCTAAACATGTCACATAACAATACAGTCATTGAGATACTATATCAATACAACAGGAACCAGGTAAAAATAAATAAGCAGATATATATATTTGACTAGATACAGAAGGAAAGAATAATAACCCCGATCGAAAGGATAAGTTGTGACCGGTTAAACAAAGTTGGTCTGGAGGGATCAGGCTTCCCCAGCCGTCTTGGAAGCAATTAACATCCTTATCTACTCCTGAGTAGTGGACGTCGCGACGCGTGGCGGTGGGGTGTGGTGGGAGGGGTGGCACCGGAGCGGCAGTAGTGTCCTGTGTGACGCCGAAGTGCCCGTACCGCCCGCGCCGCGAAGCTTGAGGCCACTCCACGAGTGTTGTCGTGTGTACGTCTGGTGTGGAATTTGTGATATTATTAACTTATGTTTTGTTGCAAGTATTTTTTTAAGTTCAAGTAAATTATTTTAATAACAATTCAATAAAAAATTAAATAAACATTATTAGCATTTCAAATTAAGGCTGATATTTTGTCCTTCGTTTAGAGAAATTAAATAAAGGGAAATAAAGTATATTTTTGTTTAAAAAAGTTAAAACTTTTCTCGTGTATTTATATGTTTTTTACATACGTATTTTTTTTAAAAGTGCAGAAGACTAACAGATTTTAAAATGCAATTCATTCATAAGTTTGTACCATACTAATAATATATTTTATAATAAATGCGAGGTAAATATATGTTTTTCAAACAATATTCACTTATTGTTTTAAAACAAATCAGTTATATGTTTCTGTTGTTTCTAAACTAAAAAAAATATTTTTTCCATTACTGCCCATAATAATAATAAAATGTTTAATTTACTTTAATTGTGGTTTTCATTTTTACTCCTACTATTGAAATCACATTTGATATAAAAGCTACATTAAACGTTAATCATATTTTAGCTTTGGGTGTTTTTTGTATCGTTCCACCAATTAGAAATTATTTTAAGTAGATCAATTGACACTGATCAAGTTAAACAAAAATCTTTGTTTACCGTTGGTACTTCTAACGGTTATTGGAAAATAAGAGTTTTGAGATCTCAAAACTAATCTTAAGGGGATAGTTAGTTGGAATTTGTATGATTGTTGTGTTATGTTGTAAAAAAATATTATATAAAAGTACTCGTTTTGACAAATATATCCCGTTAGCGTGGGTTTTTACACTACGTATTTTGGACTAGTATTTTGATGTATTTGGTGACGTTTCGTGTACCTTCCGCCACCTGTGTGAGTGAGACAGAGACAGATGTAAGTGACCGAGATGGATTTATTGTAAAGAAGACATAGACACGATATGGACGGGTAAGTTTTGTTGTTAAATATCACAGCGCATTTTCCAATGTTTTTAATTAAGTAAGCATATTTCATATATAATTGTTTTTATTTTAATTTTTTTTCAGAGACATTGAATAAATAAATATTTATATATGAATGATGATTTAATGAGTAATCAATGTATTTAGAAAGAGTTGGATAGTATGGATGGTCCTTCATTATTTATGAGTTTTCGATTTTATATAATGATAATGATTTATAATCAATAGTTACATGTACTTTTAATATTAAGTACAAACATAGTTTTAGACACAGAAAGGTTATTAAAACCTACTATAAATAGTTGTTTAACCTTCACTATTTTGTTTATATGGATCATCTTTTCGATACATTTTTAATAGTTTAGACAAGGGTTCCCTGTAAATTTGTATAACTTGTATAATGCAATTTCAGTGCAGAACAATACATTTAGTTCCCTATCTTTTGTTATGAAGTTCGTATAAACACAGAATCAAAGCAAGAAATGTGTACACTCGCCCTCCAAAGATATCGACATGTAGGTAACGTAACTATTTATGGGCGTTGAAAATGTGCAATAATATTTATTACGTTTCATTATTATGTATAACAGAAAATAATAAAACCTTTATTAAATTAATCGTTATGTACGTTTAGTATGATTCATTTAGTTCTCATTCAGATTAAATTATCTGATCAATGATTGTTTGCAAGCAGTTCACAAGATAAGCTAAATCATCCACTCTTCACCTAAAAACCCGATATTGATAACTTTTTAATTGTATGTGAGTATGAGCTTTGTAAAGGCAATGAATATTTTGTTCCTTTGTTTACACTCAGTTTATAAAAGTAGAGGTATTGGATATGCCTAACGCGAATTAGGTTCACTTACAATATTACAAAGTTCTCTTACAGAAACAAAAATAAAGAATATATAATGAATGTTTCATTACAAATAATCTTCAAACTTTTTCTGTTATAAATATGTTTAATTGATTTAGAACTAAATACATGAATGAAATAATGTTATAGTTTGTTAGGTAAAAACTCAGTTCTAAAACATTTCTTTCCAGTAATTCTTGAAGGCACTTCTCTTGGTATTCCAGCTCTTTATTTGTTACTAAAGCAAATTTCCACTCGTTACTGTATAAACGTACCTGTCTATTTATAGTGTTGGATTGGTAATCAATAATTAAAATTGAGCTATTTTGTTATTTTTTCTTTATTTAATGAAAATTTTTTATGTATCTTTCTCGTTTAGTTATGGTATCTACGGTTTTAGAAAGATCATGTATTTTTCAAAATAGTATTTAGAACGCGTTCAATTTATAAGAAATTAATTAAAATCAGAACAACTGATGATGCAAAGATTATGAGGTAGTAAAATTTCAAGGTCGATGACCATTATTGATCATATTCTATGTGAGTATAAACGTGTCACTGATCATGTTCTGTGTGAATATAAAAGTGGTGTTCCTTGTAAATATAAACGCGGTATATTCATAATTATTATACAAACCTGGAAGGAATACTTTACATTCTTTAATGTATCTTGTAAAATAAAACAGTCATTACTGTCATAAATTAAAAATGTATTTTAACTGAACATAAATACATAGTTAAATATTTTAGTAGCTATATAAACTTAATAATTATATAATTTTTAAACGAATAAGGCTGTTTTTGATTACCTAGTTTTATACATATATTACTTTTTGTGTAATTGATGAATAATTAATGTTCACTTACATATAAAATGGCTGCGATGTTTGCTATTGTACAAAATATCGTGTTTAGCTGAAAAACATTTTAGTAATGGTCTTGATGTGAGACACTAAAAATGCGCAAAGGAAAAAACTTACTACTTGAGTAAATACAAAAGCTGTTGTAAACAATAGTACTATTTAGTATTACTATGACCTGCATTATTGTTTTGTTTTTATTGTTTTACCATCTCTAATTGATACCTGACACTGTTTTGCAGTTTATAGGAAATGTTTAGTGTTTTGTAATTATATTTTGTATTTGTATTTAGATATCTCAGCTGGAAAATGCCAGAACCTTAATTAAAATGTTTAAGGTGAACAGATTTATCGTATTAGATTACAACTATGATACAAATTTGAAAATATAACTGTATAAGGATGATAATTACCAAATTCAATAAGTTATTTTGCAATATTTAAATAGTAACACTAGTTTTTTTTATAGTTTTCGTCTTTTATCTATAGAAATTCATTCTCCATACAGACTTATTTTTGGTAACTTGCATTTTATTAGCAATATAGTAAATTACATTCTATAAAACTCACATAAGAAAAGTCATAAGCAATTACATTTCAATGTAATTATCTCTTATGAGTTCTTTATATTGCATAAACCCTAGTTATTTCTTCAAGTAATAAAGCCTTGCTGCTTATTATATAATCTCCACTAATATTTGCATGCACTTTACTCTGTCAGATATTCCAGATTTTAAACGATTTAAACTATAGAGAACTGAAATAGGAAAATACCTATTGAATGCTTAGTAAAAGAGAGTTAAAAATAAATTTCAGAATCCAAAGTTAAGACAGAACACTCAGCTACATTAGCTTAGGACTGATTTAGCGTGGATTCCGATCCACGAAAGAAGAATTTGGCGACAAAATGTAAGGTTTTACACTTTAAATTAAACACTAGTCACTTGTTTTCATAAGCTTTGAATCTTGTCATAATAATAGGAATGATATTCCTATCAAGTTATTATAATGTATTGTATTCTATCACTGTAAAATTAATACTGTTGTTTTTTATTTTCATCTATTATATACAATATCCCTTGTACGTTTAGATTAGACATCGTTAGTTTTAATGTATATTTGGAAGATTTTGAACTCTGCTTTGTAAAACCACCATAATATGAAGCCTAAGGTATGATAAAGAAGTTTGCCGGCTAATGTAGATGACTTGGTAGCTACAAGAGATCCTCAATTATTAAAGATAAAAGAACAAAATTACAATAACGAAAAATAGAACATGGTACTAAAGTCAAACACAAAGAATATGGAGCATTCACGAATAGCCGTTCACAACACTAATACTAATAGCTATAAATAGCTTCATATGAAAATCATATCATTATTTTAAGGGTATGAAACATTTCGGAATTTGTGTTCCATTCAATGATGTATTGATACCTAAAATGCCCATTGCTTTGTAATTTTTTATTCTTATTTTCTAATTCTACTCTTATCAATGTTATATTATTTGACGTGACATCTTAAGAAAACTATCCAGATGATTAAACAGATTTGATTGTAGTTCAGTTATTGAATATGGATTAGTGTTCCTCTTCAGTTGATACGCTAAAATTTACATTAAAATAATATTATTTTATTTTATTTTTGAATTTATTTGTTTTTCTTTCCTTTGAACTGTAAAACAAGTACAATGATACTTATAAATCAAAGTTTATTGAAATGCAACTGCGTGATTTTGTTTTTGATGCTGTAATAAGTATTTGGAATTTATATATGCACCTATAAATATTAAATAATCTGTGTTTTTTAATTAATATTTTTCACTAGGTAATATCAGTTTCAGCCCTTTAAAATCAGATTTGTTTACAAAAACAATATGTTAAATTGTTTGACTAAAACGTACCTCATAAATTCGTATAAAAACAGATTACAACGTAATTTATAACCATCAGACACCATTATAAAACTGTAATCTTGTAAAGTTGAAGTGGAATTTACTATATTTTAAACTGAGTAGAAACCAATCCAGATTATATTTTCCATTAGGATTAAAATAATGCAATTTATTTTATCCACCGTGATGAGGGAGTCGTAAAATCAGAATATTGATGTGGCTTAACAATTGAGTAGCTTTTCCATCCAAATAACGAATCGACTAACGTATCATTTATTCGTTTCAATTTTATGACTGACATCAGCACTCCATCAGCAATTTGCTGCATTCTCCCCTCCCTATTGTAAATAAATATCATATTGCAATTCGCGTTATATTTTAGAGTCGGATTATGAAATGACGAAGAACTTGTCCAATTCCAAATATCCTTCAATAAACTTCCTTACCAAATTAGTACTGCTAATTCCATAGCAAATTTTTCTAAACGTTTAAAAAAATGGTTATTTACTTTCAATTATGATGAACTTGAAACTTTTTTGTTTTAAAACAATCTGTTTTTTGCTTGACTCTCCTTCTTGTAAAAATTTTTAATTTTATTTGTGTTTCTATTGTGTCTTCTGATTTGTTGGTAAATTGGGCCTAAGGTTGGTCCTTAGAGATAAGAAAGCACTAATATGTAAAATAATAATTAAAAATACGTCTTGATTTTAATACAAATTTTTGCTTTTAAAAAGTTCTCATTTTTATTTTCTGCAACTGATGTACTTGAATTTGTTATATTTTGAGAAGGTAACCTCAAAACAGCTTCATGCTCAGAGGTACCTAGCCATATATCACATTAGTAAATTAAATAGATTAATTTGTTTAATGTTACTTTCAATTAAGTTAAAATAGTGTTTTTAAAATATCTTAAATTGTGTTTTTGTTTTTATAAGCTAAATATTGTATTTGGTTATGTGTGTATTTGATTATTCAAACTGTTTTTTTATGTAAAGCACATTAATATGTATTGTGATTTATGGTAATAAACTTTCTTTCTTTCTTTCTTTCTTTCTTTCTAAAATAAATTTCGTGTTTTGAATTATAAGGAAACGAACGTCACAAAGCTGAAGGACAATGCATAAGTACTATATGGTACAGTTATTTTTAATTATTAAGACTCTGATCATCAAGATATGGGTCAATATGAGAGGTGAATGAGTGTAGATGAACGAGTGTAGTCATTGTTACTAAGGTCAACTGAACCCTCAGAAAGAGCTATTTATTAATAGCCCAATAGCCAGGGC
This sequence comes from Stictocephala bisonia, assembly GCA_035578905.1. Lineage (NCBI taxonomy): Eukaryota > Metazoa > Arthropoda > Insecta > Hemiptera > Membracidae > Stictocephala > Stictocephala bisonia. Next base: position 700,013 of record JAQJVL010000226.1, read on the forward strand.
AACTAAGGGACCTACAGATGTACGTGGAATCCGAAACACGTTGTGTTGTTCTGATTTTCCGCTAACTGACAAGACAGATACTCAGTTCTCTTGCCTACACAACATCCGAACATTGACCACCACCCAACATGGACTCCCCAAGCTTGTCTATTAGTGTCCACATCGATTTCAACCATTGAGTGGACGCCGTGTCGGTTTTAAGAGGACAGAGTATTGAATCTATCGCCTACAATTTCCTCAACACTTTGTCCCCAAGTAATCAAATAAAATCAAGTTTATTTTGCAAAGACATCATAAAATGTAAAGCAATCGTCATATGTATAGCAATCGTCATTTGAATATATTCAAAATTGCATATTTTCAGTCAAACATTCATTCGTGCCTAACTCCCACTACCGGCGTCGGTTGTCTGTCATCTGATTATGTGGTCTCCCAGTTGCATGAAATATACTCATCAGCACTATAAAATGCAAGAGACGCTAAAAAGCATTTTAGACGAGTTTTTAACGCCTTGGGCGTTGGTGCATTCTTAATTGAGTCCGATAATTTTTTGACAATACGAACATCCGTGTGTGAGGCCAAGCGTTAGTAGAATACCGTCCTTTGGCTTCCAGTTCGGTAGTTATCCCTGGTCTGGATTCGTCCGCATGTATATCCCGGCCACTTACCATTACTCTTTTACATTTTCAAAACAATATTGTTTCCAATATGTAAAGGCATGGCAGTGTCAATAGTTGCGGAGTTTTGAACGCTTCTCTACAAGATTCTCTAAACTTTAACTTGGCGACTACATGAATCGCTTGTTTTTGCAATCTAAACGCTCTGCTGAACTGATTGTTTGTTGAAGCTCCCCATAACTCCACACCGTAGGTGAGATTAAGGTAAAACAAGCCATAATACGCCGTCATCACAACCTGAGTTGGGCAGAATTTGGCTTAAGTTCTCAAGACATAAATGCCTGAGGACAATCTTGAGCAAACATGGTCGATGTGATAATTCCAGTAGCTGGGTTACAGCACCGCCACCAGTGCCGACTTATTTAAGATCACATGTACTGAGGAGACAGGAACGTAAAAAAATGTTTTTGTGAAAAAACCTTTTTGGTAAAATTCTCTGGCTATTTCTGAATAAAATTATATCAAATACACATATTTTACATAGTTACTTCATGTATAAAAATTAATCTAAAAAGTAACGTGAGTGATTCTTGATTAGGTATTTCGTACAGTGCCCAAACTGAAAAGTAACTCATTGGCTTTGTATATGTTCTATACTCTATGTGCGATGGCCAGTCAGTTTACTGTGTTGTCACAGCTGTAGTATTGGACATTCATATCAGCTGAACTTCACTGGTTTTGTTTTTGTTGTTGTTTACATTACTAAGAATACGCGTGATTGTGTGATAGAAGTAGTAGAAAAATAGTAATAATTCCAACAAAAACTTTTGGGAAAAAATAAAATTATGAGTGATTCTTATTATTTTTTGTTGCCTTATATAAAAAATCATAACTCATAACATATTCACAATAGAAACACAAACAGTCTTATTATTGTCAATAGAAGTGCCTGTTATTAGCTAAATCAGTTTCAAACCTTTAGGTCAAGAACTTTTATTTTGAATTGTACCTAAAAATGGCAAACTTAACGTTCAATGAGTGGGGACGTACCTGTCCTCTTAAGATATTGTCTACTCTTCTCTACTTATTTATATTTTACATATGTTTAACGAGTTCACACGTAGCTTAATAACAACTAGTAATATATATTTTTAAACTATAATTCTAGTACCTTTCATTTTATAGTTTAATTTAATATTGCTATTTAAGAATAATGTTTTATAATCAAAACCGTTCAAAAGTTCATGGACCTGTACTTGGCTACATTTTACATCTTCATAAATGTTCACAAGTACAATTCAGGTAAATTTTATCTAAAAATTTGGTTGATTGGAGATAAAAATAATGACAATTATGATCTAGATATAGCAGTTTGTTGCTCAAGGGAATCGGTCTGGGAAAGATGAAGTCCAACATCAATAACGGTAATCGAAATCTAAAACAATTGTTTTGTCTGTAATTATATTGTTTATTAGTTAATGTACCATAAATATTATCTCAAATTATCGTTAAAATACCACATATAATTGCAGCCTAAACAGAATGATTTGTAGAAACATGTGTAAAAAAAAAACTGTTTTAAATAAGATACAAGTTAAATGAGGCCTTATTTTACCACATGAAGTTTGGCCAAAGAAGCCCTCTCAAACACTTATCCTGGGAAGCAGCGGTTAAAGGGTGACTTCGAACAATCACCAGTGACCGGACAGGTTTATTTACTTCAAGGACAGGATTCTTCACCCATCCAAGGAACAGCCACGCTCCATTTTGCTTGACACCATTATCTTGTGATAGCGTCGAAGTACTTCGGTCAAGATCACTGGCTAGTTTTGGACCCTTTAAAAGTATTTAATTACAAGACGTGTTACGATAAAATGAATATGTAAATAATCACTAGACGTTTTCTTTAAAATAAATAGGCTAGATATTTCTTATAAAACACACCTGTTAAAGTTTACGACTGTCACCAGTCATTATTTTATGTAAATATTATTCAAGTACTTTTTTGTGTATTCATGGTATCCATCATCAAAATTAAAAATCAACTATTTTGATATTAAGGGCTCTTTGAAAAAAACTAAAACAGTTTAGAATATGTTCTGCTAACTTTCAAGGATTTAGGCTTGAAACCTAAATCATTTTTAAATGAAAGTATTTATCATATGCTTGTAAAATTGGAGATCCTTTAAATTACGTGCTATATCCTAAATCAGCGTAATACTTAAATTACGAGAATTGAAATATCGGAATTTTCTGTTGGGACATTTTTGGAACATCGAGGTTTTTATGAAGTTTGAAAGTGTAAACATTAGTCATATAATGAGCTTTTTTAGTTTGGCACTCTCAATATATGAAGAAGGTACTAAAATATACGTAAACACATACTATGGATGATATTTTTATTTTCTAATAATTTTCTATCTCTATTTTCGTTTTTTAAATCTGCTAAAAATGATAAACAGATAATACAAATATAATGATAAACAAAGTAATGATAATTACATAAATATTCTCTCTAAATGTTAACCCTTGCTAAAAAAATATTAGCGATAAAGGATCAAAGTACAAGAATAAAATCAATAAGCTAAAAGGGTAGTAAATCCAAATTTATCAAGACAAGGCCATTTTCCGCACTACAGACATGTTGTAGCACGATTTTGTATATTCATTCAAAAATCTTCTTCAAAGTATTTCAAGACAAATAGTTACCTAAAATTTAACTATCTAAATTCTTTCAGAAAATATGAATCATAACGAGGCTTGTTTGTGCAGACCAAACAGCTGAAGGGATGGCTGAGGGGGTTGGATCAGTCTCAAAGACCACAAGCTGGGACTAATTGGCAGACATAAGCCGCCTTTGAGGGATGACGTTCCAGCGCTGATTTCACGGAATGTATCTGCATGAATTTACCGAGAGTTGACTTCACATTGCTAACAGATTTTGTATTCGATTGTAGAATAAAGTTGTTTATATAACACATACAAAGACGTGTATTGACACACAGCTTAAATAGAAAATATGTGCTGCCTTTTTTATTTTTTAATAAACAATAAGCTGATACGAGAATATATTTAACTTAATCTGAAATAAATTACTCAAAATACTTACAATAATTGTTTGTATACTTTTTCATTTAATTTTTTTATTAATATATGAAAATATATAAAAATTCTTTATACAGCCTTTGTTAACATTTCACAACTAACACTTTAGAATAATACATGTTTAAAATATGTTTTATTTTTATTTATCTTTGATGTTTTTATCGTGACACGTCTTCACCAGATATGAGAAGATGTAACCAAATATAAGTGTATAGGACCTAATTCAAACGCACTAATAAAAGTATACTTGTATAGGTGGGTGGGAGGGTCAATACCACCTTAAGTGTCTTGTTGGTCCTTCATCCCACCAACAAACACTTACTAAATTGTTGTCCTCCAAAGCACCAACACACGTACGAGGCTTGTTTGTGTAGACCATACAGCTGAAGGAATGAATAAGGGCGTTGGATCAATCTCAAAGACCACTCAACTGACCAAAACACGTACTACATGTTGGTCCTCCAGCCCACTAACATATACTTCCGACATTTTTGGTCCTCCAGTCCACCAACATATACGTACGACATTGTTTGTTCTCCAGCCCACCAACACACGTATGACACTATCGATCCTCCAGTCCACCAACACACACAGCATGGACCAACACACACAGGAGGACCAAAACACGTACTACATGTTGGTCCTCCAGCCCACTAACATATACTTCCGACATTTTTGGTCCTCCAGTCCACCAACATATACGTACGACATTGTTTGTTCTCCAGCCCACCAACATACGTATGACACTATCGATCCTCCAGTCCACCAACACACACAGCATGGACCAACACACACAGGAGGACCAAAACACGTACTACATGTTGGTCCTCCAGCCCACTAACATATACTTCCGACATTTTTGGTCCTCCAGTCCACCAACATATACGTACGACATTGTTTGTTCTCCAGCCCACCAACACACGTATGACACTATCGATCCTCCAGTCCACCAACACACACAGCATGGACCAACACACACAGGAGGACCAAAACACGTACTACATGTTGGTCCTCCAGCCCACTAACATATACTTCCGACATTTTTGGTCCTCCAGTCCACCAACATATCGTACATTGTTTGTCCTCCAGCCCACCAACACACGTATGACACTATCGGTCCTCCAGTCCACCAACACACATATAAAACCACTAGGACTACAGCTTACGCACTCATTTAGGATTTTGTTGGCCTTAAAATATTTTATGACAATACTACATTTCAGGTTTTCCTTGAAACTAGTTAAATGTCTACACCATAAATGTTGAACTAAGTGTTTATGAGATGGTTATATTTGTTTTTCAACTGAAGACAGACTTAAATAACAGAGCTTAGACTAAAAAATGTAGCTTCGTATTCACAATACCCATGACAAATATCCACAGTAACTTCATGGTCTTACAATTATGTAATTTTAATAAAGCTTTAGAATAAAAAGTAACTCTGTAATGATTAATGTTATAGATAAACATAACAGTGTCTATAACAATATAGATTTCAACAGGTTTATAGTGATACACTAGCAAACATTCCTTATATAAATAGGCCAAAACATAAAATATACAACTGTATTAACGATTTACAATTGTAGATAAATATTAGAGAAAGGATAAATGATGTTTTATTTTACCACGTAAAGTTAATGTTAAAAAGTGCTGTTTAGCACTTAACCCGAGGACTAGTGGCTTAAGTGACTTCCGAACCACTCACTGGTTCCCATCTAAGGATAGCCACGCCTGATTTTGATTACTTGAATCTTCGATAACGCCGGGACCCTCCGGTCAAAGGTACTCTCATAGAAATGTTATTTTAAACCCTTAATGTTAATATGAAATGTATAAGGTTACTTGTAGATTAATCTACCATTTACTTCTTCATATTTACGTACACTAGGAGAGGAAAAACACTTATAGCTGTGACGTGTGTTTCAGAGCTGCTCAAAAGCTGAACCTAAGTTCATCCCCTCACCGCCGCAAAAGACAAGAGGAAGACCCAGCCTCCACCTCAGGCTTCTGTGGCACCCTACATCGGTCCCCACCCCCACCACCACCAGCGCTACTGCGCAGAATAGGTGTCAAGGAGGTTACAGGTGTTGGCAAGGTCAGTAGACTGCCTAAGTAGATAATACTTTAGTAAAATATTTTTTATATTAACGCAATAAACCACATCAAGTAAGAGTGATAACTATGAATGCGTTCAGTAAATTAAATTAATAGTAATAGTATTGTTTCTAAAGAGGTTAAAAAAAGTGATTTGTACTGTAAAACCATTTTATAATAAATACATTATGAGATTTTAGTACATTTTTTCTAAAAATAAAATTCATTTGAACTAAATTTATCTCCATAATACCGTATATGTTCCATATCAAACTTATATATTTAATTACTTTGTATAACATACACTTATTACAAATAAAAGCAGTTTATATATTGTATTTCCCTATCATGTAAGCGAAACATGTTAAGTAAGAAGGAAATGCTCTTAGAGTATAACATTGGTATGACCGATTCGAAATAAAAAAAAAAATAAATTTAACTATAGTAGCACTAGTAATATTTCCAATAAATAATTATTTTGATGGATGGAACTGTTTTTAACAGATTGTTATAAAATAACCATCCTTAAACGTTTTATAATCAAGAGTCATTATAGTAGGAAACTGTTAGAATCACTTTCAAGAAGCAATATTAATTTTCATATTGCCAAATAGCAATTAGATATTGGTACAAATAAGCACTAGGTCTAAGTTGTTTTGTTTTAAATAACTAAATATTTTATCTGTATAATTTCTATTCTAGTTACAGTTTTACAGATGTAATGTAAATCAGAGAATATTTACTTTGATGCCAAGAAGTAGTAGTAAGCAGAACACTCAAAAGTAAGCAGAATAAACTAAGTTACATGCATATAACTATAAATTATTTTTAATTACTTCCAGCTAATTATAAAACACAAATTAAGAATCCATTAAATTTTAGTTTTTATACATGAACTTTGCTTATACGTGAGGTTTTGATATCTTATTTTTAGTATTGATTATTATCGTAATATTATTTCTGGAGGAATAGCGTTAAGATTCTCCTATTTGAGCTCTGTTTACAACGATATAGTAAAGTGTTATTCCACAACCGGTGAGTTTGAGTAGCCCAGCAAGTCTCGTAAGATATCCACCCAGCTCAGTATCAATGTGTATTTTGTGATAAGTGTATAAGGTGGGTGCGGCCACTGTCCGCCATTGATATAAAGTTTCTCTTCACAAGTGTGATTTGGGGAAAAGCCTTTCCCGGAATACAAAGGGTGATTGAATGGCAGTTTGGAAGAAATAAGGGTCGACAATCGAGTTATAGCTGGTGGGAGGGAGGATTCTGAGGGAGAGTGGCAACTCGTCCGACTGGCTTTGTATCAGTTCTGACTTCTTAGAGTCATTTAGTAACTTGGTTCCGTCCTCTTTCAGGTGAAGTGGTTGGTTAGTTGAGTGAAGGGGGATTGAAGAGCTAGAGAACTACAATTTCAAAATTTATAAATTTAGAATTCCTTTTTTATGATAACTTCTTTGAAAATTTAAAACTTCTTTGAAAATGTAATAAACGGTCGATCGTGTTGAAAAAATGTACTAACTTTTATCCTTTTTTAAATAAATCATGTTTAACCAAATGATAATAATATATCTTAACCCCAAAATCCCTTCGTAAATTGAACATGTTGACTGCCAAATAATTTACAAGTACACCATCTTAATTCAAATTATAAGTATCAATATAGAGCTAAAACACTTTTGGTATTGTTCAAATGAATCTGACTCTAAAAACACTGTCCAAGTGAAACTCGTTGTCTCATGAACTGGAGTGTGAGATCTCTGTACATGTTTATTTTGAACTATATACTATGTTTAGGTCATCCATTAAATCAAATATTAATACAGTTTACTTCATCAATATTATGTCTACCTTTTACTTTAGTAAGGTCAAATTAACGAGTATGTTTAATTGACGTTACATTTTATTGATAAAAACTTATAATATATAAACACCCCTTGAATCTTTTTTATACATAACTACTAATGATTTTTGTTTTTCATTCTAAAATATGTAAAGAAAATGTTGAATACAAAGCTATTTAGAATAATTAGAAGGAAAAAATGAAACACATATATTTATGTTTAAGAATATTAATTATTAAGTTAACTGCAAGATTCATCTTCTGATAAATTAAAAAATGTAAATAATTCAAAATTTAAATAATTGTATTATCACATAGATAATATATTTTTAATCAAAATAAAAAATGCAAATATATTCAAACCATAAGGGAATATGAATTTCAACATACATGTATAAATAATCTATTTATACTTTACAAGTGAACATACCTTAGAAAAGGCGATTTTAAAAAATAATTTGTATTGTTTTATCTGATTTAGATTTTTTTCTTTTTTTTTTTACAAAGAGTGCTAAAACTAAATTTAGCTTTCACCAAATGAATTTACAAGATGATTATTATGCCGATTAGTTTTAATTAATTCATGCATGACTTCTATTTGGAATCTTGACAATAGTGTTCTATTTTTAAAGCCTAAAACTCAACACTTTGACCTACCCTCGTCCTATGCTGAGTGGTAATCCATTTTAGACACTCAGTCCTTACACACTCCGCAGTAACGTATCGCTAACCGAGGCTCAGCCTGCAGGCGTGTTCTAGCGTGTCGTCACATCATTCACTCCGGTATCTGGTGTTCGTTACGGAGACAAATAGTGCCAACCTAATTACCTTTCTGTGTGGTGGCATGACTGCATCACTTCTCAACAAAGTTCCTGTTATTCTTGTCCATTCTCAATTCATCACTTGGTTGCATTGCCTGGATACAGTCTCGACGTTTTCTTGTTTTAACGCATGAAAAGTATTTTCAAAGATCTGCCAATGCAAATATTTATTAAATCAAAAACCAGCACATTGTTAAATATTTCGAATCTCAAAAATAATTAAGTTACGGTTACTCTTTGGGCTAATATGCTATCTAAGATATGTTTGATGAATAACAATTAATTACATTCATTATGGCATCGTTTGAAATTACTTAAAGCTAAATAACTAATACTCAATTTTGTCACTACATTCTTTAGATTGAATTTTTTACAATTTAAATCAGTATTACAATGTACTATTTTCGATCAAAAAACGTCAATGTTCTTAGTGTAATCTTAGTACAGATTCAGTTGTTTTATATTTTCCTTGACTTTTTATTTTATGAATGGCACTTATTTTATGAAATATAAAAATGTATAGAAGAGTTTAGAGGAAACTGTTTCAAAATTCTTTTAAGTTGCAATTTCAAATACTTCTTACAATTCTGAAAAAGTAATAATTTTGTGAAATTAAATTTACCTCTGAAACTAATTTAATATGATTTTCAACTTCGCAAGAATCATAATATTTTAATAAATCAAAGATTAAAAAGTAGCATGTTTGTATCTTATTATATCGAATGTATTTCCTGATGTAAGTTTCAGATAAAATAATATTTTACTCACCATGTAAACAGGCAATGTCGACATCAGGCAATGAGTCTCTTTTTTTCTTATATTTATTGAATGGTTATCATGGGTATCTCCTTCTTTTCCAGAGAAATAAAGACGGATTCTTGTATAATTACTAAGACTTTTCTTATTCATATTTAAGGGGTTCAAAATAAAACCTAATAAAATATTAAAGCCAAATATGAACTAGCAAATGTATGATTGTTATTAAGGATTGTTAATATTAACACCTATCTCAATTAATATATATTAAAAATCATAAAAGTAAAATCATAGTTATAAAATTTAAGCAAAGCAACACTAAATTCTAATACATTAAACAAAGAATTTAAGACGAAACTTTTTAGAACCATTATCCTCTTAAGCACTCCATCAATCTACATCTACCTTAATATTTATGGTACAATTAAGATGAAACAGTTTCACTGTACATTGAGACCTATTGCTTTGATCTATAAATAGATATAAACACGGTGGATGTGGTGGGGTGCCGCCGACTGGCAAATGTACAGCCCAGCCTACACCAGAATGTATGGCCTCAGACGGCCGTTAACCACATTAACACGCAGTAGGCAGCCGTGTCTGGCTCTACAGCACTACATTAGGGACCAATAAAGAGTGCCTAACACATCGTGGTTACTTACCTCCAGCATGGAGAATTTTAGCTCTGCAAGCCATGCAATGTACAGCCCAGCCTACACCAGATTGTATGGCCTCAGACGGCCGTTAATCACATTAACACGCAGTAGGCAGCCGTGTCTGGCTCTACAGCACTACAGTAGGGACCAATAAAGAGTGCGTAACACATCGTGGTTACTTACCTCCAGCATGGAGAAGTTTAGCTCTGCAAGCCATGCAATGTACAGCCCAGCCTACACCAGAATGTATGGCCTCAGACGGCCGTTAACCACATTAACACGCAGTAGGCAGCCGTGTCTGGCTCTACAGCACTACAGTAGGGACCAATAAAGAGTGCGCAACACATCGTGGTTACTTACCTCAAGCATGGAGAAGTTTAGCTCTGCAAGCCATGCAATGTATAGCCTCAGACGGCCGTTAACCACATTAACACGCAGTAGGCAGCCGTGTCTGGCTCTACAGCACTACAGTAGGGACCAATAAAGAGAGCGTAACACATCGTGGTTACTTACCTCCAGCATGGAGAAGTTTAGCTCTGCAAGCCATGCAATGCGATACTAATTCTAATTGACATTTCCTTCTCCATAGGAAGAATGTCTACTTCGTTTCATCATCATAAAATGTATGTATCAGAAGATACAACAGAAATATTTTAAAGATTGTAATAGTTGTAATTTGAGACTAACTGGGGGAGATTTGATCACATCTTTATCACATTAAGACAAAGTAAACAATTAATTTACGCAGATTAAGTTAGTTCTGTATAATTCTCTGTCATACTTAAACACAACGAATTATTTCACGAGACTTCCGTATCACAAAATACGGAAGGAACATTATAACCCAATAGGAATCGAATCCAAATTGTCATCTTTGTAAGCCAGAGCACCGTTACTATTACCATCCACCCATAATATGGGGTGTATAAGATATTCATTATTAAGACGCCTAAAAAAAGAGCCGATCGTCAAGATATGGGCGAATATGAGGGACGAATGAGTGTATATGAACGAGTGTCGTCACTGTTACTAATTAAGGTTGACTGTACCTCAGAAATATCTGTTTATTAATAGCCCAATAGCTAGAGTAATTAAGGGAGCTGCAGCTTTTACGTGGGGTCCGAACCACGTATGTGTTGGTCTGATTTTCAGCTAACTTACAAGCCTGACACTCATTTCTTTTCTCTACACAACATCTGACTTTTCCTTGACTACAATCCTACATGGGTACCCCAGACTTCTCTAGTAGTGTCCACGTCGATGGTAACCTTTGAGCGGACACCGTGTAGTTATTAAGAGGTCCGAGCATAGAAGATATTGCCTACAATCTCCACTTGTCCCCACTTTGTCCCCAAGTAGCTGGGTTACAGCACTGCGTCAAGTGCTGACACCAAATATTTAAAGATTAAAGACAGTGCTACTTTTTATTTTTTAGATAAATTTACATATACGACAGCATAATATGTCATCAAAAAGTAAATAAAATACAATTTTTCACAGCAATAGAACTGTTGTACGGCACTCAAAGGGTTTACTTTTGTTACTGGCTGTTAAATACGTGTCTGAACGATTGATGTATTATGTAGAACCTAATACATTCAGGATATGTAAAAGGTATTCATTCATTTCACACCATGCTGATATACTTTTAAGTTCAAGAGTTCAACGGCATATATCTTATTAAAAACGTACTGTATATTTTCAACCTGACAAATTGTTATATCTGTTAAACACTTGAGAAAACTGATACAGGATTTTAAAGGATATTTTATTGGTTGACACCAAGAGCTATTATAATGACAAATATATAAATTAAGAATACTTTTATTGCTAAAATAGGACAATATATCTTGTAATAAACTACTAAATAAAATTCTGAAGTACTATAAAGCTAATCGAAATTTCCATCATTTTAAGGCAATTGACTGATTCTTGAACTTAAACAACTTGGTAAAAACCCATAAATGTGTTTAATTTTAAATCTCAAATTTTGGAAAATTTTACCGAATAAAATAATCATGACAGTATAAAAATTGTGCTTTTTAACAGCCATGTGTAAATAAAACAGTTTAAGATGTTGGTTTCAATAGTTAATTTAGTTTTAACGTTTAATTTGCTGTTGTGCGAATGGGGCCTAGGTTCGTAACTTCCACCTCGCTCCTAACCCATGCCCTCCATGGCTCTAAGAGCTCTCCGGAAGGTACCTACACCCATATACACGTACAGTGGTATTGGCCCACCCGTCCACCCATACACGTACAGTGGTATTGGCCCACTCACCCACCCACACGTACAGTGGTATTGACCCAACCACCCACCCATACACGTACAGTGGTATTGGTATTCAACACCATTGTACGTATATGGGTGAGTGCGTGGGTCAACACCATTTACATATATTGGTGGGTCAAGAACATTTTACGTGCATGGGTGGGTGGGTGAGTCAACACCATTGTACGTATATGGGTGAGTGCGTGGGTCAGCACCATCGTATGCGAGATGTCAGGGGATCTAATAGGCATTAAATTATTTTTTTATCAGTTTGGAAAAATAAAAGTTTCCTCACAAAACAGTGATTGACAATTATGAAGTAATTCTTAAGTACTACTGTACGTGTGTGGGTGAGCGGGTGGGTAAGTACTACTGTACGTGTGTGGGTGAGTGGGTGGGTAAGTACTACTGTACGTGTGTGGGTGAGCGGGTGGGTAAGTACTACTGTACGTGTGTGGGCGAGCGGGTGGGTAAGTACTACTGTACGTGTGTGGGTGAGCGGGTGGGTAAGTACTACTGTACGTGTGTGGGTGAGTGGGTGGGTAAGTACCTACTGTACGTGTGTGGGTGAGTGGGTGGGTAAGTACCTACTGGACGTGTGTGGGTGAGCGGGTGGGTAAGTACTACTGTACGTGTGTGGGTGAGTGGGTGGGTAAGTACTACTTTACGTGTGTGGGTGAGCGGGTGGGTAAGTACTACTGTACGTGTGTGGGCGAGCGGGTGGGTAAGTACTACTGTACGTGTGTGGGTCAATGGGTGGGTAAGTACTACTGTACGTGTGTGGGTGAGCGGGTGGGTAAGTACTACTGTACGTGTGTGGGTGAATGGGTGGGTAAGTACTACTGTACGTGTGTGGGTGAGCGGGTGGGTAAGTACTACTTTACGTGTGTGGGTGAGCGGGTGGGTAAGTACTACTGTACGTGTGTGGGCGAGCGGGTGGGTAAGTACTACTGTACGTGTGTGGGTGAATGGGTGGGTAAGTACTACTGTACGTGTGTGGGTGAGCGGGTGGGTAAGTACTACTGTACGTGTGTGGGTGGGTAAGTACTACTGTACGTGTGTGGGTGAATGGGTGGGTAAGTACTACTGTACGTGTGTGGGTGAGTGGGTGGGTAAGTACTACTGTACGTTTGTGGGTGAGTGGGTGGATAAGTACTACTGTACATGTGTGGGTGAGCGGGTGGGCAAGTACTACTGTACGTGTGTGGGTGAGCGGGTGGGTAAGTACTACTGTACGTGTGTGGGTGAGTGGGTGGGTAAGTACTACTTTACGTGTGTGGGTGAGTGGGTGGGTAAGTACTACTGTACGTGTGTGGGTGAGTGGGTGGGTAAGTACTACTGTACGTGTGTGGGTGAGCGGGTGGGTAAGTACTACTGTACGTGTGTGGGTGAGTGGGTGGGTAAGTACTACTGTACGTGTGTGGGTGAGCGGGTGGGTAAGTACTACTGTACGTTTGTGGGTGAGTGGGTGGGTAAGTACTACTGTACGTGTGTGGGTGAGTGAGTGGGTAAGTACTACTGTACGTGTGTGGGTGAGTGAGTGGGTAAGTACTACTGTACGTGTGTGGGTGAGTGGGTGGGTAAGTACTACTGTACGTGTGTGGGTGAGTGGGTGGGTAAGTACTACTGTACGTGTGTGGGTGAGTGGGTGGGTAAGTACTACTGTACGTGTGTGGGTGAGTGGGTGGGTAAGTACTACTGTACGTGTGTGGGTGAGTGGGTGGGTAAGTACTACTGTACGTGTGTGGGTGAGCGGGTGGGTAAGTACTACTGTACGTGTGTGGGTGAGTGGGTGGGTAAGTACTACTGTACGTGTGTGGGTGAGTGGGTATGTAAGTACTACTGTACATTTGTGGGGGGGTGGGTGGGTAAGTACTACTGTACGTGTGTGGGTGAGTGGGTGGGTAAGTACTACTGTACGTGTGTGGGTGAGTGAGTGGGTAAGTACTACTGTACGTGTGTGGGTGAGTGGGTGGGTAAGTACTACTGTACGTGTGTGGGTGAGTGAGTGGGTAAGTACTACTGTACGTGTGTGGGTGAGTGGGTGGGTAAGTACTACTGTACGTGTGTGGGTGAGTGGGTGGGTAAGTACTACTATACGTGTGTGGGTAAGTGGGTGGGTAAGTACTACTGTACGTGTGTGGGTGAGTGGGTGGGTAAGTACTACTGTACGTGTGTGGGTGAGTGAGTGGGTAAGTACCACTGTACGTGTGTGAGTGAGCGGGTGGGTCTGAGGGCGGGTGGGGATCGGATAGGAGGTCGATCCAAGATCCCGGCAAGTAAGCAGCATACGTTTCCACAAACCATGCATGGACGATCAGCTGGTTGATTATAGTTAATCATAAATTTAAGGTAATTAGCTCTACGCTGATTTAGTGATTTATAAAAAGTTGAATATGCTACATGTGAACCGAAACAAACAATGACTGACCTTATGGAGTCTTTTAATTGTTGGTTTATAGATTTAATAACTTAAGTAACTTATACTAATTGGGACCTTTTCCGTTAATTCCCTTTCACTACTTTGGTTAGGTTAGGTTTGGTTGGGTTATTTTAAGTTTGGTTGGGTTATGTTATGTTAACCTAAGTTATGGTTATAGTAGTGAATTAACGGAAAAGATCGAACTTCTGTATTATATGTACCTTAATTTTAATTTTTATTAAGAAAATCTACGTTAATTATTTGTTTCGTGGGTGGTTTTACAACTCGATTACAGAACGTCGCTGTGCCTTAACTCACAACAAGCCGCGTCTCATGAATATTACACTGGTTTTAATTCTCTACTAGACCGTTTATTACATTCACAACGTTCATGTGTCTCATGCGTAATTTTTGTAAATCTGTTAGTGGCAGTAACTCTATCATCCTTAATACTTAACTCACAATAGCACAATATACATTTTTTAGTTAACTTTTTAAATATTATGTACACTACGAATCATAATTAAGTGGTTGCAAAATGAATCTGGACATGATTTCCTTGAGATATAAGTCTCTATAGTTCAAATTGACAAATATTTATAGTTATTTTATATTTATAACTTAAATATTCGTAAGCGTCTGATATTGGAGGAATTCCTGCAGTAATGATCTCACAGTCATTTACATACAAACTATCTGAAAAATGATTTATATAATATTTGTAATTATTCTCGTATTTAGTTCTAAACTGTTATAATAATTTAATATAAATTATAGTTTATAAATGAATTAAAGAATGATTACAAAGCTATATCTATAAATGGCAAAACCCTGGCTGACTGACTCATCACTAATTCTCCAACTTCCAATTTAGGTAAAGAGCTGAAATTTTTTACACTGATTCATTAGATCTTAAATAGAACAACCAAGCAGTTTTTACGTCGGTTTCCTTATAGAGCTCCGCTCACAGGCCTTCACAGGTACCATATTATGCTTATGGTAAAAAAGCAATTTAAAATTAAACAGCTGGGGCCTGTTTCATGAAAGTTACAAGTTACATATTCACTATTTCACTAGTAGTTACAATTTCACAAGTACAGGTGTTTCTTGAAAGCACTTGTTACTTTTATGAAAAAAAGTAACAGTTGGGACTAATTGTCACAAGTCAGCTGATTACTGTTACAAGTTTATTTTAATGTTTACATTTACATAGCTTTTGGAATTATACTTTAAAACTATGTTAATAATAATAATTAATTATTATTTTTTTACCATCATAAAGAGGAAGGCAACATTAATTTTTTTAAAGAATTTATAATTCGCAAAGATTTTTTATTTGGATTATATTCAAACACATCAACTAAAGATGACAAAGTTAAAGAATGTTGTACATGAGAAAGGATTAGCTTTTGGCTCGATCCCGGCCAATAAAGACGGATTATGTCCACATAAGAGACAAACACTGGCAAAACTTGAAGAAGTACAATGTGGTTTTAAGCGTGAATTGTTAAAGAATATGTAATATATTGGGAAAAAACTTATATGGAACAGGGGCCTTGCCGATTTGTTTGCTTACAATTTTTTTCATACTAGATACGTAGCTAAGAAACAAGTACATGATAGTTTTTTTTTTCAGTGGAAAAGCTGAAAATAAAAATAAATCAACCGGACGTTGATATATTTATTATTTTTTTTAAAAATGCAATGAAACTGTCAGTTATGCATATGTCCATATATCAAACATTTAGACCTTACGTCTTAAATGTTTTTAATGCAAGCCTATCTAGAGTTATACCTCATTGTAAAGGTCTTTGTACAATACTAAAGTACAAAACTGAGGTCAAAAGAATGGCCTGGTCAGAAAATACAGCCTCTCAAAGAATTTAATGTCATATAATAACTAATACTTCTTAGCTATACGGTTATTTATTTATCCCTGTTGTTGGGCATGTTGTTGATTGTTTACAGTAGTAACTAAAGACTACGTTATAAAAATAATTATGTTATTTAACAAAAATATAAATAATAAAAACCACTTTGGACAGTAAGTATAACCTAAAGATAGTTTAAGAACATTATTATACTCATTTGCTACGCATTTTTTGTTTTAAAATTATTTAATTTCTTATATGTTGTCAGTAAAATTATAACTGCATAAAGTAATAAACAAGTAGAAGTATTGGTTATATGACGTTAGTTCTTTGATAGGCTGTATTTTATGATTGGATCACCCTTTTGACCTCATATTTGCACTGTTGTATTGTACAAACACTGACCTTTAAAATGAGGTATTCCTCTAGGTAGGCTTGTATTAAAAATTTTTAAGACTTCCTCCGTGAGCCATCCCATGGCTATGCAAAAAACGAATAAAATATGTCTAAATGTTTGGTGTAGGGACGTGTACACAACTACAAAGTTTCGTTAAATTTTTTAAATAGTTTTAAAGTTAATAAATATATTCCATACCTCTGCCCAACCCCATATACAGTGATAATTGCAACACGATATATCTGCACAAAATTTAATAAAGCAAAGAAATTTAGTATTTTTACAATACTTGAGTAAAAATGAGTAAAAAAAACCAAACACAAAAGAATAAAAACATTGCAACAAGTCTTCTTATAAAATTTACCCATGTTTCACTACAGGTTAAAAATAGTTTTACATTTAACAAGTGTAGACATGTAACTTGTAACAATGTAAAAAGTCACAGTAGTGAATTGGTGAAATTGTACATGTGAATCAGTTAATTATTACTGGTTACTACTACACTTGTAACTTTGTTTTTGTGAAACACCTGTAACTGATATTTTTACAGGTTTGTAAAAATTTACTGTTGAATATGTAACTTGTAACTTTCGTGAAACAGGCCCCTGTTGATAATAATAAACAACAGTGTCACAACAAAGATGTGTTTTTAAGTTTATCAAAGTTAACAATATTTAATAATTAAAAAAGAGTGATTACATGAGACGTCTGTGTATGTCATCATAAGCTGTTAAATAAAATAAATATAATGAAAACATTTTAAATAGGCTAAGTATCACCATTGGGTGTAGTTATTAGACTATAGGGTGAACATCAAGTGCAATTAGTGAGTTACTGTAAATGAATTAAAATAATATGATTTTACTTAAAACAGTTGAATTACTAAGATTTGAAGTCAAAAGTTACATGCCAAGATTAAATTCCGAGTTTTCACGAGCGCAGCGAGTGACGGGTTTGGTACACGAAGCGTGCAGGGGTGTCCTGTAGCATAATATAACTCAATTTTTAGTTGTAGTATATGATATAAATTAATTAACATTGAACATTTGTTTGTTCAATTTTCATTTATTATTTTATTTAAAGGAATTAGTTCATAATATAATCATTTATGACAAATATGAAATAACTTAAATCATTTATTTAAAAATAACAAATAAAAGTTAACAAATATATTCCACGTAAATTAATACTATTTAGTTATATTAATGGTTTTAAAAATTATTATGTTATTTTAATTGGCTTAGAAGATTACTTTAATTCGATAAAAATTACTATTTAAAACTAGTTAATTTTCTTAAGTACCTTATTTTACTATCCCAGTAAATTCTCCATGTACCAATTAATGTAGTGCTGATCTTATAACATTAATACAATTTTCCATATATTTTATTAATGTTATAATTGACGTAAAACTAGTTACACGTGTTAAGTATTTAACACAATCCATATTATTTCTATGATATACAGACAATATTTCCAACACAACAGTATTAACAAGCGCCTGCAAAACACTAGAGGCAAAACAGATGCAGTACCCGGATTGCCTAGACGCGCCGTCACATATTTATTACATTACAGTTGATAGTCTTGTTTAGTTTATAATTACAATAAGACAAACTTATACCTAAAAACCGATCTTACACAATTGGTTTACCAAACAATTGTGTAAACTTACTAAATGATACTGTTAAATGGTATTTCAGCAGTAACATAAAATATAATTTTGCTTGTTAATCAAAACATACCAAAGAGAAAAATAAAGCAGGATAGTCATTCAAATGTACTTTAACGTGATTTTTAAATTAGGATTAATATTTGCTTAAATAAAATAATTAAATTCTATTTCATCCACTCTAAAAACGATCATTCTCCTGTTTCAGCACAAAGTAAACAATTAATAACAAATAAGTCTAAAAATAAATTATTAAATCTCACCTTACAAACTAATTTAAAGTTCATTAGCAATACGTCGAATTTGATAAGGATTTTATATGCTTGATTTTAAAATCCACATTATTTTAATCTTTTGTAAAAAAAAAAGAATAATGACTCCCATTATACGTAACTATCTTCGTTCCTTTTGCACAGCTTTGTATCGAATAAATAACTATATTGGATCATATAATGCTTGAAGATATCGAGAAATATGTTACCATAGATGCTGCGAATCCACATCGGCCATTCATTCCATGTTCTTTGTTGTATACAAAGTGTTCTGTAATAGTGTCACGTTATTAAAAAATCTCATAAATTACATAAACTCAATTTTCATTAATACAGCCTATTAATTTTGAAATTCTACCTATTGGCAATTCTTTTCAATTTCCACTGATTTCTGATAGAGATAAAATTATATTTCAACTACAGGGTGTTTCAAAAATAATGACCCGATTTTAAATAGCTATATTTATTAGAAACAAGGACTTAACCCAAACAAATTGTGGACATTAAAATACTCAAAAAAGAATGAAGTTTACGAAAATTTATCATAAATGTTAAATACGTCCTCCATTTCCAGAACGGATGACATCTAATCGATAGCTGAAATCGTCCCAAAATGTGAGGAAGATTTCATCTGAACCTTAATTATCAATCAATTGTCATCTGTGCTGCAAATGGAGGACAAGTTGAACATTTATGATACATTTTCGTAAACTTTAGTCTTTTGTAATAATTGAAATGTCCATATGTATGGATAAAACCTTTGTTTATAATAAATATAGCTATTTAAAATCAGGCCATTCTTTTTTTAAATACCCTGTATTAATGTTTGCTCAATCCTAATTTTAAATTATTTTGTTAATTTATCATTATTACAAATTGTTCTGTTATAATACAATATTGTTCTTATCACCTCTAGTAGACAGCTATTAGGAGAAAACATAATGTGGTATACAGGTTTAATAGCATATTTCGATGGGAACTTGCTAGTTGTAATTTCAATTTTAAAATGTCTATATTTAATATTAAATGAGGTATGACCAAACACACTCGACCGGAGAAAAAATGCATCTACACAACCGACAAGAACCGATCTCCACTCTCACCCAAAACAAACCCTAATTGAGGTTCAAAATTGATATAATTAATAAGTACAGCAACTTCAACGATTGGTAAGAATTATTCATTCCGCTACTGTTTGGATAACTAAAGGGAAAAATCAACACTTAGCAATCTTTTGTGATGTTTTTAATTAGTAAAATCGATTTCTATCTCGAAAGACCATTTACAGAAAGAAGATGGTCTTTTGAGACAGAAATCGATCTTGATTATTAAAACATCACAAAATATTGCTAAGTATTGACTCTATACTTGCCATAAAATACAATGTAATTAATTGGCAGTAACGGAAATAAGTATTAAATTGAAATAAAATTCTGAAAATTAGTTACGATTCGTATGAAATGTGGTGACATATGAAGAAATCGTGACATGAAGAATAAGAGCGAATATACACTCAGTGTCATATCATAACCAATGAGATATAATGATTAAACAAAATGAAGATTTACTAATAAATATTTATAACACTACATATAAGCATTATTATATATATATATATATATATATATATATATATATATATATATATATAAAATAATAAGATAGGAGAGTACCAAGCAGGCTTCAGACCGAACAGATCGTGTGCAGAACAGATATTCAACTTGAAAACGATACTTAAGTACAAAGCAACAAGAGCAACACCAATAATATGTGTCTTCGTAGACTTCAAGAAGGCATACGATTCAGTAGACAGGCAATCCTTGTTCAACATTCTAGAAGAACAAGGACTAGATCACAAGACACTGAGACTTATCAAACAAACATTAACAGGAACCAAATCCAAAGTAAAATTCATGGGAGAAGTTTCAGAATCATTCGAAATTAAAACTGGAGTTCGGCAAGGTGATGGACTGTCACCACTGTTATTCAACCTAGTTCTTGATAAAGTAATAAAAGAATGGGAGAAAGAGCTTAAAAAAACAGAAAATTGGAAACCGATAAGACTAGGAAATAAGAAGAAAGGAATCGAAACAGCGTGCTTGGCTTTTGCAGACGATCTCGCCATACTAACAGATGAAGAAGACAAAGCAATTAAACAAATAGAAACACTAGCGGAATGTGCACAAAAGGTAGGACTACAGATATCATATGAAAAGACTAAATTTATGTGCACGAAACTAAACATACCTAACCTAAACACCAAATACGGCAAAATCAATAGAGTAACCCAATTTAAGTATTTAGGAGAGATGATAGAGCCAACAGGCAGGGAGAAAATGGCACAAAAAATAAGAATACAGAAGATGAAGAGAGCACTAGGGAAAACAAAAGATATATACAACAAAAAATGCATTTCAATATACACAAAAGTCAGACACTACAACACAGTTATCAAACCGGAAACACTTTATGCAAGCGAAACACTAACATTGCACCTGAAGGGGGACCTCGAAGACATACTGAAAGAAGAACGGAAAATAATGAGAAAAATCCTAGGACCAAAACACACGGATGAAGGTTACAGACTTCAACCAAGAAAAATAACAGAAAAACTTTCAAATATAGCAGAAGATATGAGAAAACGTAGACTACAATTCTATGGACACATGTACAGACTACCAGAACACAGACTAACAAAACAGATTCTAACCTTCATACATGGGAAGAAAACAGGAGCACCATGGCTTACACAGGTCAAACAGGACATGAAGAATGCACAGATCGAAGAAATAGACATAGCTGACAGAAACAAGTACAGGAACAGAATTGCGAAGTGGAAGCCAGAACCAGAGAATGAGAAGAAAAAAAGAGACATGCCTAAATGGACAGAAGAAAGAAAGAGAGCATTCAGTGAAAAGATGAAGAAATGGTGGGCAAACAAGAAGAACACGAAGCTGAATTGATGTATTGCTTTGCGTGATCCAACAGGGTCTATACGCACATAATAATAATAATATAAAATAATAAGCAACCTAATGGCTACAAATGTCAAATAAAAGGAAAAGTTGCATTATCTGTTGCTTTGTCCGTTTGAACGGTGTACTGGTGCATAAATCAGTGTGTTATAAATATTTATGAGTAAATCTTCATTTTGTTTAATCATTATATCTCATTGGTTATGATATGACAATGAGTGTGTGTTTGCTCTTATTCTTCATGTCACGATTTCTTCATATCTCACCACTTTTCACACGAATCGTAACTAATTTTCAGACTTTTATTTCAATTTAATACTTATTTCCATTACTGCCAATTGATTATATTGTATTTTATGACATTCTTAACTTAATGTGTTGTGAGGAAACAAGTATCAAGTGTTTCACGTCCCCGTATGCACGAACGCTAGCAAACATACTTATTTATTTATTTATTATTCCACCTTATAAATACGTGAATTCAGTTAAGGTTGATATCTGTCAATATAAAAAATACAAGAATCAATATAAAATTATCTGAAAAAAATTAAATTTGACCAAATCCCTTGTCTATCAAAATATGTTTTAATAAAATTCGACAGCTGTTTATAGAAAAATATGTCAAGGAAATCCTGAATACTTTTTATCTGAACTAATGCATTGGCTTAAAATTAAGTTTTGAATTATATAAAATTGAGAAAAAAACATAGTTGCTTCTATATATTTACTTTGTGTTGAAGCGTTTTGCGTTTTGTAAGTGACTTAATCTTAAAGGAAACTAAAAGAATAACTTTATTTATGACGAACCATTGTGGTAAACAGGTACGTTACCATGATGATATATTAACTTTATTTAACTAAAGTTTCCCCAATATAACACTAAAATATGGAAATATTCTTCTGGAAACAACAACATTTTATGGAGAGCTGATGCTGATAAGGGCCCTAATTACGCTGTAGACCTGAATATGTTAAAAAATAAATATAGTTTATTTTTTATTTACTTTGATCTAGTGTAGTTTTAAATATAACATAACGTATTCATTTTTAGCTTTTGTAAAGCTTTTAAAAAATAAACGTAAATAAATGGAAAGATATATTCAAAATCACGTATAATAATTCGTAATCAATATATAAACTACATGAGTGTGATTTTTAAAGTTATTCAACCAACTTTAAATTATATAGAAAAATATTTTTTATTTTTCGTCATATGAAAGATGAAAATGGTTGGTCATTTAGTCACTATTGGAGATATGAAACAAGGATCAAATTATTTTAAGCAAATAATTACTCTAATGGAAAATAGATTATAAGGTATTGCAGATAGGATTAGAGAACACAAAGCTAAGGCGGACTTCACGAGTTGGTTCCATTTCAATTATTAGGGACGTTTGGGTGTTGAATAATAGATTCAGTGAGAGTGGCTCCTCGCACTCACACAAAACAACAACTGACGTGTTTTATTGATTAGACACATCTCGATTCTTTCACAGATGAACGAATCTTTCCACGTGCACTAATTTAATTTCATCCCAATTATATATTTATTCAAGTGTTAATTATTATTACATTATAGATGTTATATTGTTCATTATCAGTTGAATTGTTATTTATTCACGAAAAAAATAATTCTTTCTTGAGACCTTTCGGCCCACTCAAACATCCTCATTTACAACCGATCCTCTCCCACACACAACCTTTTCATTTCTGTACGAACTCATTTGTGGAATAGAAACAGCTAAACGAATAAATACCTTTGACTAATCAACAAAAATAAAATAAATTGATACATCATGTTGTGGACCGTTGATTCAATGAATAATTTTGCAAATAGTTTCCGACATAATAAAACTATATACTCAATAATGTGTTCAAATGTAAATTTAAATTATTTTTTAATTAGCATAATACGTGTTGTACATATACAGTACAAGTGAACGTCACACAACAAAAATATATTACATCATAAGCACACAATGCTGCTTTGTATTGGGAATCCCTCTGGTTCATCGAAATCGATCACCATAGTATTTTTGCATTTAGTACTTACATTGTAAATTGTTGTGCATTTTGTACTTATATTGTAATATATTTGTGTTGTGTGACGTTCACTTGTACTGTTTAAATTATTGTAATGTACGTTAATTAGAGTTTCGTACTTTGAAGTAGTTTGTCTACAGAAAAACATGGTAGTATCATTCTATATGAATTCCTTTCTTAACGTATTTAATTAACTACGTTTAATAAATACCTTAGTAACATAAAATTAAAAGTTTTGAAAGGATAATCCTATACTAAGATAGATAGTATTAATTTTTAAATGCTAAAAATCTAAAAGTGAATGATTATAAAAGATTCGAAAAGATATGTGTGCACCATCCTTGATAGATAGTCTCAGTCATCACCATGTATATATTCAAGATTGATATGGTAATGAAAATATATATAAAATAACATTGGATCATGCCTAGATGGTACCTCAATCTAAAATTTTCGCAGGTAAAATTGTATTCTTAAAAATGCCACCTTACACTCAGATGTTGCATTAAGAGGGTTATATAGCTTGTTGATAGTTCAAGAACATGGAATAAAGAATACCTTTAAATCTGTATGTTTGATTTAAAATGTGCCCCGTTATTGTAAACGGCCTGAACATCTTGATGGAGTGTCATCGCCAAAAATATTTCCTATGCCCAAAAATCAATCAACAAAATATTTTTTGTCGATCAAAAAACTGTATAACCAATTAAAATTATTCATTATTCATCATTAACACACCAATCATAGAGATATAAGTGAAAACAAGGAGTGAATGAGTGTAGATGAACTAGCGTAGTCATTGTTACTAAATAAGATAAGATACCCTTGTTCCTTAGAAAGGCCATTTATTAATAGCCGTAGCCGAATAGTCAGAACATCTAAGGGACTTACAGTAGTACGTGAAATCCGAACCGAATTGGTTAGATTTTCAGCTAACTGACAAGCCTGCTACTCACTTATCTTCCTTACAAAACATACGGGCCCTGACTACCACCAAACACGGACTCGCCAGACTTCTCTATTAATTTCCACGCTGATGGCAACCATTGAGTGGACACGGTATTAATATTAAAAGGACCGAATTTAGAACCTATCACCTAAAATCTTCACAAAACTGTGTCCTTAAGTAGCTGAATTACAGCACTGCGCCACTAGTGTCGATTATTGTTAAGGTTGAGGCTGGAATACTAAATCGCTTTGAAACGGTTTTCCGTAAGAACAAAGTTAAACGGTTAAGCCGATATTTTAATTTTTAGAAAAGTCCAAATTATCAAAAATGGCCAATTGGGAACATCGCAAATAAATCAAAATTGAGCATTCATTTAAAAATATTACCAAATTTAAAATATTCAGAACCGACTAATCATCAAACCTTTAATAATTTGATTTTTGCTTGATGATTTTGTGTTTGGGGGATATGATTTTGCTTAGTTTGAGAAACTTTAATTTTAGTTTAAAAGAGATGTTCTCTTTAAAATATTCTCTTTAAATTCATGCTGACTGGAATGAATGAAAATAGTCTTTATTGACGTGGTGAAGTTAGGACTATTTAGTCTTCTCTGGAAACCAGGATAGAATCACTAAAAATTTGTATCAATCCATGGCTTAGAACCTGAGGTACAGATAGCACAAGTTCGAGTCCTGGCTTATCTATCAATATTGTTTACCTTGTACTGTACTGACCCCCCCCCCTTTCTGTATGAGTAAGTATGTACGTACGTATAAACAGTCTACGGGTTAAGAATAAGAATAAAAGGAGGCTAGCATCTTCTTTTAAATTAAAATAATCTCAATAATGTTTATTGGAAGGGTCGTGATATTGCTTTAGGTGAAGGTAATGCTGCGTGTGGCCACCCCAGCTCTCGTGACGTCAGAAGGGACCACGTCTACCTCCAGTGACCCCAGTTGCGCTCCTGGCTCAGACGACTCCTCGACATTCCTCAGCGTGGACAAGCGCCGTAAACAGATCACCCTTTTCGACCCAGCCGTGTGTGGGAGTTCTGCTCCGGAGGACCGTAGGGTGGGTGTGGCTGCCCCCAAGATGTTCGCCTTCGACTCTATATTTACACCTGAAGACCCCCAGGTAAGAAATTCTTTTTATTGAATAATATAAACAGATAATTTTATAATAGGTTTTCAAATTTTTCAGTTTTAATTCTTAGCTTTTTGTAGTTACCTACATATTAAGGCGACGAAATAAATAATATCTAAAATTTAAAAATGGTTTGAGGCTACATAAGTTAGTATATATGATACTTGGCAACAAATCACTAATTCTTAATTATTTATTTTCATAAAAACATTCAGTTTCTATAACATATATAATCGTATATTCAATCCAAAATAACAACGATAACCTCAAACAAACAGTACTTATAGCAAATAATGGATACAGGATGTATGTATAATAATGGTATTTGAAATATCTTTAATTAAATAATTCAATTTTGGAAACAACTTTTTATTTTAATGGCTAAATAAAAACAAATCCACAATGAATAACAAAAAAACCTATTAAATAATTTTAAGCTTATGACCTTTCTTCAAATCCAGTTATAATTTATCCAACTTTGTAATGGCTAAATAATTCAAACATAACGTTTAAAATAAAACTAAATCGTTTGGTTAATAGTAGTTTAATTGAAACAAAATTTATCAAGAACACAAATTTAATAACAAAGCAAAAAGTAATAAATACTTGTATTCCATTTACTGAATTACACTTATATTAATATTAATTATAAACTGTGAATTCTACACAATAAATAAAAAGTATGATAATTACAATTAAAGTAGCATTATAAATTATTCTGTTTTACAGAACATAGCAATCAATGTAATAAAAAAGAATAAACATTTGTTTTATCATTTATGTTCTATAGTATAGTATGTGCTATATTGACTATTTATTTTTTTGTATCATCGCACTATCAAAATCAATACGCTGTGAGTTATATAGATCCTACGTAAAGCTAACTCATCACTTCATTACTTGGAAAGAACTGTGCCTACCTTCCTTTAGTGAGGTGTAAGGTAGGTTTGCATTATCTCCTTCGTCCGGCTGAGTTACGACTCTCTGGCCAGAGGGCAACTGGTGGTAAATAGCTGGTAATGTCAAGTGCAGTATTTATAAGGGGTTTCCCTTCCCTCACTCCCCTCCAGTGACTTTCCAGTGACATCTTCACACTTGTTGGTCCACCCATGATAAATGTATATGATATTTATGCAACTGCTTAATACTTTTTAATATAAAAAAATTTATTAAATTATTTTGTTGAGTAAGCTAATAATTACGTATTAACGGAAATCCTTTAGATTGGCAACAAGCTATATGTGACTTAAAATAGTTCATTAAAATGTTCATATAGCTATTAAACTTCAGTATGTTGAATTACGTAAAAAAACCTTACATCATTTTTACACACAAACTGTTACGTCTGTTGTTGAAAGGACACCATTGTAATATTTAGGATTTTAGGACTACTTTTCTCAGAATCTACTAAATATCCATTTAAAAAAATCATCCGTCGGTACCAATAATATACAGGGCGAGTTTTAAGGGAGTTACTCCCTAATTTGTTTCCACATATTATAAAATATTTGCCTTTTGAATAAAATATAAATATAAAATATATGCCATTAAGTTGGTTAAAAAATAATCCAATTTGGGTTTAGAGTGTTTTAATGGTATTATTCATCAATTGGGATCCAAGATCTAGGAGTAAAATCCAATATTTTAGATGGGAATGTGGTTAAGTGATAACACTATTGATAACAAAGTATTTCTACAAACAAAGTAGAAACAGAAATCTCGTTTTGTTTTAGTCATGACAAATACGTTTTAGTTAATAAAATACGTAGGTGGATGACCAATAAATACAAGTAATATTTAAACAACGATACGTAATTTTTAATTGTTTATTTTCTGGTGTAAATTTACGATAGTAAAATTTCTGATTGTAACATCCAAATTTTAAAATTTTGAAGTTGAGTCCTATATCTTGGTCCTCAAGTGATTCCTAATACAATTTAAACACTCTAAATGTACTTTTGGTTAATTTTAATATTCATTTTAGTACATATTTGGTTTAAGGGAACATTCAGAAAGAAAATTAAACTGTGTATACATGTTAGGGGGTAACTGACTCTTAAATAACAAAGCAGTTTTAATTTTTAAAAACATATGTGATGACCAATAAAATAAAATAATTAAAACTAAAGAACAACACATTTTGCAAATGCTAATTGTGTTATCGTTGTTAGCTTGGAATTGCAGTGTTAAATGACATATCACATGACCACTTTCTTATTTAAAACTTTGAATTTGACACCTAGATCTTGAACTTGACTCCAAGTGAATAATAGCCTTAAAATACTCTAAATGTAGTTCGGGTTAGTTTGAATTTTATGGCATATACAAAAAGCAAATATTTTATAAAATGTGGTAACAAGTTGGAGACTAATTGATATAATACTAATCTTAAATATATTTAAAAACTAATACGTGTGAAAAATAATTAACTACCCTCTTAAAAATAATTGTTAATTCACAGAATCACTTTTTTTATTTAAATGTTTAAAATTTACCTAAATAAATACAACAACATTTAAGTAAAAAAATAAGAGTCTACAGCAAAAATAACACGCTGTATAACAATGTTCTAACAACCCTACTAAAATATGTACATGAGTGGTAACGTTCTAATATTCCACCTAATGTAAATGGGTATGTTTACAACCTATGTATGTACTGTCCAGGCCGAGGTGTGTTCCGCAGCCCTCACTGACATCATACACGCAGTCATCAACGGCTCTGACGGTTGCCTCTTCTGCTTTGGACACGCAAAACTTGGTAGGTGTTACTTGTTTGTCTTAACCCCTATTACATCCTTTAGTAGTACATTATAGTTGTACTGACTATTAAAGAGATTGGATCTTGTATAAAAGGGCCATGCAATAGTTCAGTTTACTAGGCATTATCCATAACTCTCAGAAACGTTCATGATACATTTTTTGGTTTTAAGCTGAGTAATCAAACACTAATGGAGAATGTAACTAAAAAGAGAAATACTAATTCACTCGACATGTGGAATGCAGGAGGACTCAGTTTTACAACTATTCAATCAGTAAACAACTCTTTTCAACCAGATCAATTCCCACTGTTGAAAATTTTTAGATTTTAGAGTTGTATGTAGGTATATTATGTAAATAGATATTTATTGAAATACGCAGCATAAAAGAATGGCATTAATTAAAATATACATGAATAAATAATAACAATTTGTAATCAGTTGATGATGGACGTAAACACAAGACAGTGAACAGTTCAAAATAAAATCAGTCCAATCCAGTATTCCAACAAGATTTTTTTTAACAATGTAACAATAATAAGATTTTTTTTTTTAATTAAGGAAACATGTTATATAATGTCCTTATACCCACATAAATAATACAAAATGTAGTATTTCAAGTAGTAAATCATACTGTAAAATGTCATTTGAATTACCCATTTTCAAATACCTACACGTTGTATGTCGTAACTAAATAAATAATCTATAGAAAAATATGTCAGCTGATTTATTTCTATTTATAAAAATATTGTTAGTAAAAATATGTTTAACTAGCATATCAAGGCCTACAGTAAAATTAAATTATTAATTTATTGTAATTGTTTGAAATAGCACTTAAATACAGCATACAAAGTTTTAATATCCACATTTATCAATGTTTATAAGATAAATTACATTATCCTCTGAATTATAAACACGTGCTTTTAACAATAAATTTTAAATTCTTGTTTTATTTGAGTTAGTTTTGTTTGAATAATTGAAAAAAACAGTTATTAGAAAATAATCATCTATAATTATATTAAATGTTATAGATATTTTAATGAAATAAATAGTAATACAAAATCTTCAATCACAGAGTCGGGTGGTTCTACAATTTAAAGTTCGTTAAAAATACACCGTGGTGGATTTGCAGAATGTATTATTATAATTAACACGGAAATAAAATATTAGTAAACCTTATTTAACCATACCTTGTACATACTTATTACAACATTTTAAATATATATATACATATATATATATATATATATATATACATATATATACCGTACAAACACATATATATTTTAGAGGTTTAAAATATATTTAGATCAAAAATATTCAAACATTTGTTTTAAAATCGGGTGGATTCCAATAACCAAGGTTCAGTTGAGAAAACAAAAACATGGTCATAGAGTTTAATGGAGAGGTATGGATATGAAATAAAACAGTCAGTTCTCTTAATGTACCATACTTAACTTTTATAATATCGAAGTACAGGTTTATGTTAAAAAAGAATTTTTCGAATATATTTAATTAAAACAATTTTAAGCATATTTAATGTTTGATTTAATATCTAGCAAACCTGACAAATGTTCGTGAATTATTATGTTTCTTCGGTAAATTTTTGAAAGATTGTAATTAAGATCCTCAAAACTACAGTAGAACCTCTTTAATCCGGCACGTTTGGGACTTGACTCTTTCCGGATTAAAGAAAATTCCGGACTATGGAGGTTATTTATAAAAATACAGGAGGTGTATAAAAAATAACATAATTTGCACAACAAAATTTTACTGTATTTATATATTATTTAAACATAGGTTATTTAAACAATATAAATCAATATATAAGTACAGGAGAAATATTAAAATGCATTTTTAGGTACAGTACATGATGACATAAATTAAAATACAGTATAAATACAGCACAGTAATGTACTATAGTATTTGTGGTTTTTAGCAACAGTATTGGTAGATGGCTGGAAAAAGATCTAATATCTACTTGCTTCTTACAACTATTTTTTATTAGCTGTCGAGTTGCTCACTTTACAATGTTCATTGTGAAGGCAATTCTGTAATTTGTGTCTATTGCCATTGATGCCGGATTATAGACAATTCCGGACTATAGAATGCCGGATTAAGGAGGTTTTACTGTAATTCACTTCTACATTTATGCTGTCAATTGCTGTAAGCTCATCTATAGATTGCATCGCAATAAATCGGCCACTGACATTTTTTCTTGTCATACATACTGAGATAAACATTTCATTGTTGTGTTCGGTAAGATAAAATATTTAACGCTTGATGAAAATGCTTTATATAGTTATAATATTATCATGTATACAGGTAAGACGCAGACAATGCTAGGCTCTCCAGATTCAGCAGCCTCTTTAGGGGTAATTCCCTGTTCCATATCCTGGCTCTTCCGTGGGATCGCAGAGCAGAAGCAGAAGACAGGAGCACGGTTCTCTGTGCGAGTGTCCGCAGTCGAAGTGTCTCAACACCTCAGAGACTTGCTGTCGGGCCACGCTAATGGTAAGGAAGGCTATCAAACCAGTTGTGACATGAAAGTCATAAATGATTATTTACACATTTTAAATTTAATTTTAAAATAAAACCCTCAGCAAAACTTTATAAAACTACATTTGATAATTTTCTCACACGTTTTATATTAAATTCTTTTTTACATTATTTTCCAAACTTGCCATTTAAATTGAGACTTTTCTAACAAGATAACAGATTTCTGGATAAGTTCGATCACTTTATCATATACATACTCTTTATACGAGATATATAATCGAATTATATAAGCAAATTATACGCACTTCTACGTTAAAATCCATGTTACAAATTTACAAATTTAGAGTTAAGAATATCTATAAATAATCTTAATTTTTTCAGTTTGAATTCGCTGCCTTCTTGCTTTATGCATTACCAGAAACATTGCGTTGACTAAGTTAGTCAATAAACCTCACACAACCACATAGAATAGCCATCTTAATCTCCATGTATAATTCCAAATCATGCATGGAATCTCCTGGACGTCTCATTAAAGAATGTGGGTTTTGAAAAAAAAAAAGTGGGTTATTTGACAGTATAATAGCTCAACAATAAAATGCTCGATGAAGATGTAAGATAGAGAATGTAATTAAACCAGCCATTGAATAAAAAAACTCAATATTTATGATGATTTATCAGATGAAGCTCCATCAATAAGACACATAAGTTTAACAAATATCGTTTAAAAATTCATACTTATATCGGTTTTTGAAAATTTTATGTAAGGAATTTTATTTTATATAAAATATAAGTAACTCATATTGTTTATATTCTTTTTTTAATAAATTCCACAAATTTATATTGTTGATAAAATTTAAAATTTGTGGACTTTACTAAACATGACTTTCTATTTACAATCACAGCAATTCCATCAAGAATATACAGCAGAAAATGTTTATATTCTGTCAATAAAGCTTGAGTTGTGATGTTCAAGAAAACATAATTATTCTCCAGGATATTCTAATGCTTGATGTTTTTGTTAAGCTTGCGTTTAATGCTTGAATGTCTAAAACCCACATTCTTTTATTAAACGTCCAGGAGACTGGATGCATGATATGGAAGTATACCGAGGGGAGGGAGAGTTTTTGATTTATATGGCTATTGTATGTGGTTTTGTTAGCCATTCGGTGAATTACTGTACTGGTTAACTGCCCAATATCAAACAACATCACATAGAAAATCACAACAGATTTATTTTATTAAATTGCATGTTTTTTGTAAAACGTTCATGACCTAATATATTACAATATTTGAGACTTTTCAACTCTCTTATTATTTAGTAACTAACTCGTTATATACATGTTATTTCTACAATAACATTCAATTCTCTATTTTTTAACCGTCCGATCTCGAACTTTATATAGTTACAGAGATTAAGGAAGTATATTATGTTTATCTGTGATAGTACCTATAGTTTTAAGTGGGAAAAATTTTAAAAGTAGTCTTTTGGGAGAAATTAACATTCCTCAAAAGTATCATAAACAGGCTATTGTTATTATTTATCATTTCTTTGAACGAGTCTGATTTCATTTTAAAACCTTAAAAAAGTGAAAAGTTAAAAACTGTTAACCTGGCTCTACTCATTCCCCATGGACTACTGATTTGTGCGTGGAACTTTTTAAGACTAGTATAGTATAGGTAAATATTACTGATAATAACTAAAGTTAAGGCCAGGATTCGAACCTGTACATAGTAATGCGCTTCTGTTACAACTCCTGACGCCTTTGACCTCTCGGCCATTGGCTCTCACTTGTGATATACTCTGGCAGTTGAATCATCAACAATGGTATGTTCAGAATGCGAGCAGTCACCTGGTGTTTACTTGAGAGACGACCCTCTCCAGCTGCAGAACTACAGCGAGCTACGTGCTCCCTCAGCAGACAAGGCAGCATTTTACCTTGATGCCGCACTCAGCAGCCGGGGGCCTCAGACACACTTCCTCTATACTCTGCACGTCTACCAGTACAGCGTGGCCAGCAAGGGGGCAGGTAATTGTATATTGGAATAGTACGTACGAAATAGTATATTGGATGTCCTAATTCCTTTATTATATTTTAATATTTTATTTAAAATACCAAATACTAATTGAATCAGCAATATTAAATTTACGTAAAGGAAAAAGGAGTTAAAAATTTATGAGGGTTACAATATGTCATTACAATGTTACTTTACATATGAAATGGACACAGAAATAGCGATAAAGTTAGGTTGACTTAAGTAATTTTAATTACGTAAAAAAACTAATAAAAAACGGTATGCGAATCTTCAGTTCTATAATACGGTATATTGTTAAAACTGGCAAAATGTAAAAGTCTTTTTTTCTGTATTTTAATATGATTTATTCATAGTAGTAAAGCGTATTCTTTTTTGCTTTATTATTATTTAATACATCACTTTATTCTTTTTTGCCAATAAATTAATTTAAAGCTTATTTTTTAACTAAATAAGCATGAATGTATTCTTTACTATGCAAAGCATCCCAAAATTCCAGCTTCCTTGCTTCAAATGCCAGACTTAATTAACTTAATTATTGTATGTATTTTATCGCAAAATTCTTGTTTAAAGGCCTTAATTTAGTACTGTCCTATTTTATCACGACAGATATCCTTTGTTTTTACTCAAAGTAATTCAAAGAAATTTCTAATACGTAGGTGAGTGCATATTATTCAATAATTATATTTTGTTCAAGAGGTTTTGATCATAGTGACATTATTTCCGGGCCATATTTGTTTGATCAATTTTATATTATTAGCTTAAGAAACTTTTGTACGATTCTAAAGATGATAACTCTCACTAATTTATTTCATTAATATTTATACAGTACAAGTAAACGTCACAAAACACAAATGTGTACAATATAAGCACAAAATACACAAATATATTACAATACAAATACAAAATGCACAAATATTATGGTAATCGATTTCAATGAACCACGCTCACCTTTCTCAGACCAGTGGGATCCACAAAAGAATGGTGAGTCCCTCTGGTCTGAGGAAGGTGAGCGTGGATCACAGAAATCGATCACATAATATTTGTGCCTTTTGTACTTGTATTGAAATATATTTCTGTTGTATGACGTTTACTTGTACTGCATATGTACCAACACGTATTATGCTAATTAAAAAACTATTAATATTTATATCATTACTTTTATAGAAGAATGTATGAACACATTTTTATTTAATAAAAATACGATGGTCACTTTATATGATAATCAATGGTTATAAAAAAATAAAACTATCTTAACATGCCAACTTCCAATTTTTTTTATTTTTCATTATGTAATGGTCTGTTTATTTTAAAACTTGTATCTTAATTTCTACTGAGAACTTCATTTAAACTCATAAAACTATGACTATTCAATCAAGCACATTTTACTTGTTATCCTATTACTATAGTTATGTTACAAAGGGTCCACAGATTACAAAGTTTAGAACTACAAACATAGTAATCAAAATTAACCTAAATTTTCTATTTATATTTTTTTCTCCCAATATTGTTCATGAATTATATCTTATAAATTCAGTTGATTAGATATATTAATGCCTTTTCAGTTGCGGGCGGACGGAGCAGGCTGCACCTTATAGACCTGGGCAGCTGTGAGCGCAGCAAGCTGACCGGTGGACTATCTCTCTCCGGCCTGGGCAACGTGTTGCTGGCCATCTTCAACGGGCAGAAACACCTGCCTCACAGGTATGTTCAAGGTTCAGTAAGGATTTAACGAATTAGATTTTATATTAATTATATCACAATAATTAGACTTCGCAAATGTTAAAAAGCAAAATGTTATTTAGTTTTTTAACTGAAATATGAGAAACCTAAATTATTATCATATTTGTATTATAAGTTCTTCTCCTTTGTTTTCACCTAAGGCTTTTCTTGTACTATTCAT
Source organism: Stictocephala bisonia (assembly GCA_035578905.1). Taxonomy (NCBI): domain Eukaryota; kingdom Metazoa; phylum Arthropoda; class Insecta; order Hemiptera; family Membracidae; genus Stictocephala; species Stictocephala bisonia. The sequence goes on from JAQJVL010000226.1 coordinate 735,114, forward strand.
TTCAACTTTAATTCATTGTGAATGACATTTAATCTATTTTATAATGCGATCATGTATACGCAATGAAAGACAAACCAAACTTTTAAAAATGATTGTTATTTTCGAATGGTAAACTGTAACTAACATGACATGCGTAGTAAATAAATTGTGTCTAGAGGTTTAACATATACTTCCAAGCACGAATTATGTTTAGGTTGAAAAAATAAATTAAAAAATGGGATGCAATAAATAAGCGAGTATCCTACGTAACATTCTGATCATTTTCATGGGAAGTAAATAAATTGTATCTAGAGGTATAACTCATACTTCTAAGCATGGATTAATTATTCATTTAACAATCGATTACTATCTTCATGGATAGGCTTCTATGGTCGTCATGATCACTAAAAAATTTTAGGTCTTCGGGGTTCGACCGCGTCACTGGGCTATGTACAAACATTGCTGACGTTTCGGCCACATTACAGTAAGCAATCCTCAGGGCGAGACGATCCCTGTATCACAGAACTTGACTGGCAGGGACGGGCCGGGTTTGTAGGTTACATACCTGCCAGGTGGTGGAGGGGGTGTTCTGGTAACTTCCATACCGTTCCAGTTCTTCTTGGCTCCAGAAACCAATTTTAAGCAAATTAAAAGTACAATGCATAACGGGGGGCCAGCAGTCCCTACGCATCAATAATAATCTAGAACATTCCAGAAGCGGACGGAGCCAAGAAGAATTGGAACGGTATGGAAGTTACCAGAACACCCCCTCCACCACCTGGAGGGTATATAACCTACGAGCCCGGCCCGTCCGTATTATTAGTTTGTCCTTTTATATGAAAACTTTATATGTAATTCTTTGATATTGAAACTTTCACAAATTTCAGATCATTTTAAATTTTCAATGACTGTACCTACTTTAAATATTGATATTTTGCTATTTTAAATTAACTATTTTATGAATTTGTATATCTGACTTGTTTCGTTCTATTTCTAAGTAATATATAAAACAAGATAATCCAACTACATTATCCATAGGTTTTTTAATTATTTTTATTTATTGTTCTTTTCTTTTTTTATCTTAAAGTAGTTATTTATGGCTCGAATACCGAATAGTGTTTATAAAACAAAGAAACATTTTAAAAGTTATTGAAGATGAAAGGGCACATTTTAAAAGTAAGGTCCAACAAAGTTACCTGTAAGATATGATGTTATAGCAAAAGAATACCAATATATGAGTTCCATTAGAGGTCGGGCCGTAACACATTAGTTATTGTTGACTAAGGCGCCTTACTGGCTCAATAGAGGCCTTAACCGCACTTGATGACGTCTGGTTAGAGCACTATTCTGCAGAGGGAAGGGAAAACTACCTTCCAGAACCGTTCTTCAACCTCTATGCATTGAACGTTATTTATGCGTAACCCTAGGCTTTTAAGACAGATTCGAAACTCCTTTGGATGTGCTATTTGCTGTTCAATCGAAGATTTACTGTAAATTATCGTTAAATAAATCAATAAAAAAACAAATATTACAAGTTATTAACAACATAATAACACTTTACCAAAAACCTTTAATAGGTTAATAATTTGTTAAGAAATTAGTGTATTAAAGCTGTCCCATATTTAATATTTATTCTAGTAAACGTACATTGTTTTTGACATGACAAGTGTGTACAATGATTTAGGGAGCAGAAAAAGGCCCAAGTACTCAAGGAGTGTTTGTCGACACTGACTTGTCACGTGACAATGATCGCTCATGTCTCCCCCTCGGCTCAGAACTATTCCGATACTCTGGGAACTGTCCAACTTGCCTCAAGAGTGTAATAAATGTACAATGTATGTGACATGACAAGTCTGTAAAATTTTTCAGGGAGCAGAAAGTGACCCAAGTACTCTGTGAGTGTTTGTCGTCACTAACTTGTCACGTGGCAATGATTGCTCATGTCTCCCCCACGGCTCAGAACTATTCTGACACCTGTCCAACTTGCATCAAGGCTGTAATAAACGTACAATTTATGAGATATTATAAGTATGTACAATGTTTCAGGGGTCAGTAAAAGATCCAAGTACTAAAGGAGTGTTTGTCGACACTGACTTGTCACGTGACAATAATCGCTCTTGTCTTCCCCTCGGCTCAGAACTATTTCGACACTCTGGAAACTGCCCAACTTGCATGAATGCTGTAATAAATGTACAATTTATGTGATATGACAAGTATTTACAATGTTTCAGGTGGCAGTAAAAGATCAAAGTACTCAAGGAGTGTTTGTCGACACTGACTTGTCACGTAACAATGATCGCAAATGTCTCCCCCTCGGCTCAGAACTATTTCAACACTCTGGGAACTGTCCAACTTGCATCAAGGGTGTAATAAATGTACTATGTATTTGACGTGACAAGTATGTACAATAGTTCAGGGGGCAGTAAAAGACCTAAGTACTCAAGGAGTGTTTGTCGTCGCTGATTTGTTTCGTGACAATTATCTCTCAAGTCTCTCCCTCGGTTCAGAACTGTTCCGACACTCTGGAAACTGTCCAACTTGCTTCAAGGGTGTAATAAATGTACAATTTTTTTTACATGACAAGTATGTACAATTTTTCAGGGAGCAGAAAGTGACCCAAGTACTTAAGGAGTGTTTGTCGTCACTAACTTGTCACGTGGCAATGATTGCTCATGTCTCTCCTTCGGCTCAGAACTACTCCGACACTCTAGGAACTGCCCAACTTGCCTCAAGGGTCCACCGCATTAGACGTCGTAGGTTTAAGGTAATTTTGACTAACTTATTGGTTAGAATAAGTCTTAAACCTATTTTACCTGGCAGTATTATTGGATTTGTCTTGCTATTTTACTTATCTTTGGGCCATATAAAACATTTTACTTATTTGGAAATCATTTTTCACAGAGTTCACTTTGAAATATGATCTTTTTTACCGATTGAAGAACATATAATCTATAAAACTAAGGATTTTAAGAAAATTCAATTGATTAAAAAAGTGCACAAAAGTAAAAATTATTAACACAAATATTTATTGTACATCAAACAACATTCTCGCTTATACTATAGTAACTTAGAAATAGATTTTTTTGTTACTCTTAAAAATAGTTTTATTAATATTTTCATTTTAATTATAAATGTTTTCTTTAAAACGCATTACACTATTTTTCCAAAGTTAATTCTTTGATACTGAATAATATTTTCATGAGTATATTCCTTAAACAATGTACTATTTAAAATCATCATTTTCAATATCGTTAACTAATATTATAGTTATATTTAAAACTGTTATATGATTCTTTGAACATTACGACATTTATATGTATGGCTAAAAAGATTCAACCAAATATACAAACAAATATCTAAGTGAGAATTCAATAGTTACCTAAAAAACAGGAAAGATACATTTTTGATTTGAGGATAAGTTCATGTCAATCATCATCTAAAATATTCATCGGTTTTTAATAAGGAATCGTAGAAATGTATTCTGCGTTTGTTCTTTGTTTAATTACAGTATATGATAAATCACAAATACTGTGTGTATATTTAATTTAAAATGAATATAAAGTCTTGGTGTTATTAGTTCACAGGTGGAAACGTAGGCATTGTCGCAGGAGAAGACGTAAACAGAGGTACGACCAGTTCAGAAGTGGACCCGTCCAGTAGTGAGCAGTCTGCAGATACCGTCATCTATGTAGGCCCGTCGGATGAGACTGATGGGGAACATCCCCCGGTGTATCTGCCCAGTTTGAACTCTGGAGACAACCGGTGTGCCATGGGGAAAGCTCTGCGAGGAAGTGGTATGGCAGAACCCAGAGGAGAAAGAAGCATCAGGCCGAACATTTCACGTTCCGTTCCTGCTTCTCCACAAAGACTGAGTCAAGAGATGAGTCACATGAATGGATCTCACGAAGATCGATCTTCACCACTGAGAAATACAGGGAAAGGAGCCGGAAAGTCAGGATTAGGAAGCTCAAAATCTTCCCCCTGCAGAACAATCAGTAAAACAAAAGACCCAGGAAAACCACCCAGAGTGAACGGAACGAACACACCAGAAGAAAGGTGGATAGACGGGCCGAGAATACCTAAGTCAAAGATTGTTGAGGCTAGAAGTCTGCACGTGATGAATAAAGATGGCCAACACCTTGTGAAAAAAGAAAGATGGGTTGATGGACCTTTGAATCTAGAAAATAATCTAGGATATGGATTTATGGACTATCACAAAAAGAATATGATAAGAAAATGGGTTGAGAATCAGACAGTACAGATCCAAAAGCACAAAGGTGGTCCTAGGGAAAAGACTCCTCCTAGAAGATACGTAGCCAATTTTAAAACCTGCTCTGATGAAGGTAGTGAGGGAACTTGTGGGGTGAGAGGACAACCAAGTGGGCAAGAAGATGAAGACCACGAAGAGGAAGTGGTAGCACCCTTGTCACATGCGTCATTTGGAGCTAGGAATGGAGAAATCAGTAGAGGTACGTTTTTTATAGGAATGAATTCATATTTATATTTTCTTCTTTATAAACAATAATTTACCTGTAGTTAGTAACTAGTTATTTATTACACTTCAATATAAATTTACAAATCCATTTTTAAAAATCACTACGCTTAAACAAACAAATGTTCCTGATCATTATTTTACTTTTATTTCGTCTTACTTTTTGTAAATACTACTAATAAGACTTTGTTTTACATGTTATTTCCAGTTGTTCCAATCGAAAGGCTGCAAGGTGCAGGGGAAGAAGAGGAAGAGGATGAGCAGATTGAAGTAGAAATAATAGAAGTAGAAGAACCCACGGAACTTGTAGCGATGCAAGATTCCTGCCTTCAGGTAATTTCTAAATCTAAGACTGATTAAGTATGTTAATATTTTGTTTTCTGTGTTTACAAACCAATTTTTTCATCCCTTTCCATTTCTTAAAGTCAAAAACGTTATTTGATTTATGATTACTATTTATATTAATAAGTGATTAATATTTTCAAGGTTTTTAATGTTTAGTGAAACACTAATAATGTTTTGTTTTGTATGTTATCTTTGTTAGGTGACAGAGGAAGATATAGCTTTTTGTATGGGCGAAACGGAGAACCCCCTTCCTGAGGTGGACCAGGAAGAACATCCGCTCAGGGTCCTCAGTCAAGAAAACCTCACAGTTGTGTCCACGTTCACAGGTAAAACAAGTTTGTAAACGTACACTTATAATATGATATTACTGATAGGTAATAATTAGCCGTAGATCTGTGGCTAGATAAGAAGACAAGATGGAAAACTGTTTTTAAAAATTTGTCACGAGATACAAATTTGAAATCGAGACTAAGAAATTTTTTTAACAGCAAATTGTTTATATAAAGTTTAAGAATTATTTGAACTAATGAAGAAACTTACAGTACTATAATTTTTTTATGTTTGTGAACTTTATATTTTTATAGTACTTTTTTATACTCTATACAAGTTCATACATCAATTGATGTCAATAAAATATTATTATTATTGAAATTATTTATTTACGTATTTCAAAACGCACTACCTTAGAATGTGAAATAAGGTAACAGTGATAGCAGTACTGTTGTACAGTAAGACCCCCTCTCTCCCCCCAAAAAAACTGTAGCAAAATAGTTTATCTTTTCATATTCATTTTACTAAACTAAAATTAACGTTACCAAATATTTGTATATATTCTTATTATATTTTACGAATATTTTTATGAATAGAAATATATTTATCTCAAAAATTGTATCTACTGACAGCCCTTGCTTCACTACGTGATTCTCAGCCCTTAATAGCCTTCCCTCCGTGCTTCTATTTAAGCCATCACTTATATAATAAAGTGTTATAGGCTATAAAACGCTAAAACTTTACTTTAGATGGATGCAAATTCAATCATGTCAGAGATATTAAAAATGAGCTTGACAAGAGATTCAGTAATGAAAACAAATTAGCCAAGCTTTTGAGTCATGACTATTTACGTTTTTTATCAGCTCTGTAAAATAAACTGTTAGTTAAATTAGTTCCAATATGGAAAAAAGGAAACGTTGAGAGGCGTGGAAAATCTCTTAGGAATGGAATTGCGAAAATTCCATTGTTAGTAGCCCTCTCTGATACAAAAGTTCTTTTCAAATGTTATCAAAATCTTTTCAGCGGTTCCAGAGGTTTCGTGGTGTTTTTTAATTGTATGATTAGAATTATTTTTATATATGAAGCTATAATTCGTAGAAGTCTAATATTTTTACAAAGGTAGTTGGATTACGAAGATGTCTCGGCCTTAATAATTTGCATGCTGTTTGGGTACTTTTACATTTATTTCATATCTTAAGTTTAATTATATTTAATTAAAGGTAAAATCAACTGAATAAGTTTATTCAGAAAATATTTGAAAATGACATTATGTGTTTGTTAAGTTTTACCCTCAAACAACTCTCCTATAAAAAATATTCAAAATTAAAAATGTATTTAGTGGTGATAAAATATGCTTCAATAAAGAATAACATGGCTATTTCTTTAAGAAACATGGACTAGAACATTGCCAAAAATGGTCAGTTTATCAACAATTTGTTAGGAAAAAAATTTCCTCTCATAAATTTTTTTATCTAGAAAATAAATAAAATACATGTATATCTGAACATTTGTGAGACTATAACTAATAATAATAAACACTTACATAGATTGTTATATGAACTATTGTTTTTTAGATTCATTATCAATCGCAAACGATCTAGAGAGGCTGTTTCCTAGAGGCCCTGGATACTTCCATCACACCAACTGGCTGCAGAACCAAACTCTCGACCACCGACAGAAACAAGGTAAGGATGTATATTTTAATATAACTAACAAAATACTTAAAATACTAACAGTTAATTTTTTTATAATTAGTAATGTTTGTTCAGTACCATTCTCCCATGAGATAAATAGGTATTATTATTATTTGTTTGAAAATTAAGATAAGAAAAGTAAAATGAATTTTGCTGTGAGTGATAATTTATCTCGATATAAAATTCAGTTAGAATTTTTACTTTTTATTTTATTTTATTGCCTACGCCAGTGGGATTTATTTATTAATATCCTTAATTAAAAGTTGTAGGCTTTACAAAAGAAAGGAGTTAAAAAGGCACAATTAAAAAAAACAATGAGTAAATGAAATAAAATATATTTGTGATGTTTAAACTTCTAAAGGAAATTAGCACGTCCATGAATATCGGTGCAACTTATCCTCCATTTTTTTCTATCAAACAGTTGAGGTATAACTTATTAAAAAATAAAAAAAAAAATGATGTGAGTAAATTTACAACATTATTTCTAGTGGGAAGACGCATTTATTTTATTATACTGCGCTTATTTTCTGGTAAAATTATGTAGCATAAGGCTATTAAAAGTCAAGCTTTAACTTTTTATAGGCTTAGAGATAGTTGGCTACACAATTTTACCTGAAAATAACCGTAATAAAAACGAATAAATGTCTTCCTCTCGCTGGATATATAAATCTATTCAAATTTTAGCTATTCAAAGCTAAAAAACATATGAGTAAATAACTTTTATTCCAAACATTCAAGGTAATGGCAATTTAAAGTAATAACTAAAATGGGTTATGTCGTAGATAATTCGTTTCACTAAACGTAATATTATATGTTTTCCAAGAAAATAGGTAAATTTATGTTAGGTGTATCAGCTAACAGGTTTGTGGGTTTCACAGAAGTTACGATTCGTTGCCAACGGCAGGCGATGGACTCGTGCCTCGTGCGGACTGTGGAGACACGACCATTCTCACGGTGCCAATCTCTCTCGCTGTCTGACATGCTAGTACAAGGCGAACAGCAACAAAATGGCGGAGATATCGATACCAGCAGCATCGTCAGTGAGCCAGCATATTGCCTCGTAAGTGAATAGTGTATTAAGAGTGGGGGATCATTAGCATTAGTTATATAGTATGCATAAAAAATGTTTCGCATCATGAGGATTCTTAAATCAAGCATTGAAAGATTGATTGTACTTTTTAAAAAGGCTTAGAATACAATGAGAAAATTTATGAAATAAACCCTTAGTGTGTTTTACGTCAAGAATATAAACTAAATATCAACTAAATTGTTCTAAATGCTATTCATACTTCAAGTGTTTATAAAAATTCCCTTGCAGTTATTCATATTCACCTAAATTGTAAAAAATATAAAATTTTTTAACACGCCAAATGTACGACCAATAAAGGATGAGTTTATGCTACTATATGATGAATAAAAGAAAATATTGATTAAATACTGTTGTTCTAATTAGATTTGTTACAATGTTATCATCATGATCTGTGTTCTATCTCAGGGAGAAGAGAAGAATAAAGGGGATGGAAAGTTTTGCCTGAACTGCAAGGGAAGTATGACCAATGGAGCCATCTACGATACGTCACACTTTTCACACTTGTAAGTTGAACCTGATATATTTAATTGATATTTATCAAGTTATGTCCCCTATTTATTATATTGAATCATCAGTATAAATTAAAATATTAAACAGAAAACTTTTTAAATAATGTACTATATTTAGTCCATTTGGTACTGCCAGTCTGATTAAGTATTCTGAGAAAATTTGAATTATAGTTTATCGACTTAACTCGGATATGCTCTGGAGGTGATACCTTAATTTTAAAAAAGAAGAAAGATTTTAATTATATCTTTCTAGACATAACCATACTGTCGGCGCAGAAATTATGTGCACCCGAGTTTAAAGATTGTTTTCTAAGAAACTAAGAGGCCTACGAAAATTCCAATCATACCATTGTATTCCTTGTTTAATTGTGTTCAAAATTGTATTATAAGCTTTAGTAATTTTTATCTTAACTGGAACAAAAAAGTACCAGAATGTTAACTAGTTTTTACTGTACATCAAATTTACAGCGTTATTACTCAAAAGCCCATTCATATAGCGCATTTATATTTTAATACGCGGGTATTAGGAATGTAACCTATAATTTTCATAAATTTTTGAATTGTATGTTTTCAAGAAAAAAACTTCTTATCGATTACATAAAGTATTGTTTTCTTGTCTTCTAAAGGTCGTAAAATTAATTATTTGATCTGTTTTTAATCTTTATAATAAATATAGTCACGATACATCATTTTAATTTTTGTAAGTAAATAAAATAATTTTAAATCGATTTAAATCAAATTAAAATAACGTTAAATAAACTATAAATTCACATGTTATAACGCACAATTAAACAAGGAAAACAATAGTATAACTGGAATCTTCATAGGCCTCTTAGTTTCTTAGAAAACAACCTTCAAACTCGGATGCACAAAATTTCTGCGCAGAAAGTTGTTTTTTTTTTTATTTATTTATTTTACTGTTACTTGTAATAAATTAGTAAAAAAATGAATGTCACAAATATTAATAAATATGAATCTTCTCGGACAAACTAATGATTGAAAATATTTCAATATAAAGAAAGTGAACATTTCATTTGTATAACGAATAAAAAATTTTTAGATAACTCCTACACCATTATAATAATTACAACATTGATTTTGTTTACTAAAATGGTTACGTGACAGTTTAGTTATTTATTTATAATTAATTCCAGTACCTTTAATTGTCACATCGAGATATTTCAGTGCACTTTGCAGTGCATTAGCAATCTAAATATAGCTAATTTATGCACATCTAGGTGAAAACGTAATTTACACTATATTTTCAAGATTTAAAGCCAATTTTTTCTGTTAACCGCCATTTCAGTTATTTAAATAATAGTTAATATCATTTCTCATAGGTTTCCAACCTCTATAACCATATAAGTTTCTCTACAGCACTGAAAAATCATGAGACTTTCTAAATTTCGACACAAACAGTATGAACAATAATTTTGTTAACTCACTTTTTCTGCTGTTTTATATTGTTTTATTCATCCGAGAAAAAAATTATAAAATAATTAATCATTTTTTCTCCTTGCAACATTAATTTAGGACATATTTTTATCAAATTTAACCGTTCGTATTGTGTGAACACCCACCAATAGCACACCATTTGGGTTCAACATTTTAATGATAATATCTTTTTATATAAATTTTAATGATCCATTATAAATAATTTCTTGAGAATTTTATAGTGCAAAAAATAACAATAAAGTTCAATGATAATTATATTACAGATCTTCTTATAATCTTTTTTATGAATTGAAATAAAGCTTATTATGGCTATGTTCAAGGCTCCAGTAGACAAACACAAATTGATTACATTATATAACTTAAAACTGTTAATATAAGAAGAAAAATGTTGTTTGAGTTATAAAACAGTCAAGCCAAGCTGAATTGTATTAGTTTATACAAATTTTCAAAGAGACTATCGAGCTAGCTATTTCAACTTCGGAATATACCAATCGACATAATTAATCTGTCCACTGACTGGTTGAATATCTTGTTTTAAATACTAAAAAACGTGTTTCTAATCGTCACAAATATGTTATTTATCAACCTAAGTTATAAAGTATTTACAGAGTGATTTACAATATATAACACTACCACAACTTATTATCCCTTCCAACCGTAATGTTATTAATCAAACGCCGGTAAATCAACGCGGTAAACTGATCAGGGGGTTACCGGAACCTCTGATCAGTGTTTAAACTAATTTCGTAGCTATAATATAAATTAGGGAGTTGTATACTGTAAGGGAACATTTTTTAAGTCATTATTTTATTTCAGATAAATTTTTAATCCAAAATTCGTGGATCCAACACTATATTTCTTAAATAATATTGCCACTGTGAAAAATTTATTTACTATTAAATTAATATAATAAATATATTAATATAATAATAAACAAAAATAATATAAATGCAATAATAAATAGTTAAGTAGAAAGTGTTATTTCTTATTCAATTAAAAATAATAGTCTATTTATTAATATTGGTAAAATATAATTTATTTAATATTATTAATTTAGACCAATCCTGATGCTGAAGAACGCAGTTCAATCTTTGATAGTCAATACTAAAACAGTAATTACTCGAGGCACTTTCATAGCTCAAGAGAAAACGTAATTACAAGCTGGAAAGGGTATTTAGACTTCAAAAAAGAGCTGTCAGAACTATTTTAAAATTAAACGTCAGAGAGTCGTGTTGAGAAGCGTTTAGGGAGCTTAGATTATTGACCCTACCCTGCCTCTATATATTGGAGGTCGCCCTGTACTGCAAGTCAAAGTGCACTTTGACGCGCGGCAGGGATGTTCACTCTTATGAAACTAGAGGGAGGAATAATTACAGAACGCAGAGGCATAGAAGTACAGCTTTCAAGCGTCTGCCATCACAAGTGGGTGTAAACATAATCAATTTGCTCCCTGAACAAATTAAAAATCAAAACCTGAATTTGTTCAAAAGACGTTTAAAATACGTTTTGGTGGGAAGTGTTTTTTATTCAGTTGAAGAATTCTTTCAAAGCCGCTCACAATCAGTAAACACCCTATCATGCAATTCTGGTGTCAAGTGCGTGAATGTATGATGCATGTGCAGGATGTATGTATGAATGTGTCCGATTGTGTGTGAGCGTTTTAGGCTAAAAGAAATGTTGACAATTGCAACACAATTGTTAATTGTATTCATGCAATAAAGAATTTATTTATTTATTTATTTTACTCATATACGTTTAAAATCGATTTACCTACCCGATGCCACTCATTATAAATAATTTATTCTCACTTTGCTTATTGAAGTTGTTTTATCAATGACTATAATGTGTTTGGTTGATAAACTAATCTACAATATTTGTTAAAGACATACATATTTAGTAACTTCTATAGTAATATCATTTTAATTATTTTTTTTAATATCAAAAAGAAAACAATGTTAACATTTACAAAAAAAACAGGTACTAACAAAATTAAATGAAATTTTTTATTTTAATAGCCTACATTGATAATCAAAAAGGCTATTAAAATACGTTTTAAATAACACAAACAAGTTCTTAGAAGCTACGCGTATAACACTACCACAATGAAATCCACCTTCGCTGAACACATACTTTCCACAGACCACACCCACATTAACACAAAACAAAACAAGAAAATATTAAATTGTATGGAAAAAGGTAAGAAAATTACTGCTAAAATAGATTGGCACAAAAGATCCAACTATCTTATTGAACTCACAAATCAGTTTCAAAAACATCTTAGTATATTCCTAGTATTAAAAACACTTAGTAGTCATATTATCATTTAAAATTAATATTAAAAATATCATCAACCAATCCAAATAATTCAAAATTATATACTGAAATCACAAGTTTTATAATTTTGTATTATAATAGGTAATGAATTATTATTCTATTAGTTGATATGTTATACTTGAAAATCGCTGAAAAATCGAAACCATGTTGTGTTTTAATTAAAATAAAATGATTCAAAGTGTCCTCCTCAGTTATGCTTGAATTAATTCATGATAGTATTGGTTATGTATTACATTTTCATTACATTTTGGCGTGTTTAGTATTTATACTACACAGTAGTATAACGTTGATTGTGTACAGAACGCGAAGCATATCTTCCCTGAGGCATCCAGACGGTGCATCCAATCCTAACTTACAGGAAGAGGGACTCCAGAGGGCACCGGCAAATGGAGTAGAATATCTTGGAAGGAAAGGATGTGGAGGAGAGGATGAGGATGAGCCCAGAGTACCGCCTCCCCTTCAAGGTTCCCTGCTTACACTTTCAAGAGAGGGGTGAGTATTCTTACTATATGGAAAACTTAAAAGCTTTAATTGACTATCGCGTTTAACCTTCTCTCTTGTTGAACTTAAAAAGATACATTCAAACATCGAAATTTATTGGTTCATTTATTGGTCAAAATCGAAGATTGGTTCATCTGTAAAGTCATTTAAAGATTGTTACAACTTATTTAGCTTTAAGGCTACATTGAATACTTATCCACACTGTCTCAAATAGTTAGTTTTTATTTGCAAATTTGTTAACGTGTACTTTAACAATGTACCTATGTATTTGTAAAATTAAATTAGTTACAACAACTTTTAAGTGTAAGGAGGTCTTTTAACACGCAAAGTTAGTGCTAAGAAGCCCTCTCTAACTCTTAACCTGGGGACCAATGGCATAAAGATGACTTTCAAACCACCGCCTGTGATGGATGAGTGGTCTGCAATTAAGGACAAAATTTTTCAGAGTCACCCATCTAACGAACAGCCACGCCTAATGATGCTTGACGCCGTTATATTTTGATAACGTCAGAACAATCTGGTCAAGATGTTCTAACATTTTTGACTGAATAATATGACACAGTTAGTAAATTTTATTTTAAATCTAATACTTGATTAACTATGTCCATTACCTTACTGTATTTCGTAAGACAGCAAGATACATTAATAAGGATCTTATTATTTTGTGACAATTATACTACACTGAAACTCTATTATTTTTCTGTTAACTGGTAGGTTTAAAATGTCAGATTTAAAATATTTCACAAACCCAATCATTATCAGTTCCATCTAGAACCAAGTTCTTCAGTATAATTTTATCAGATTACAAATTACGTATCTTCTATCACGAACAATTTATCTTGGGTTAAAATCACGAAAAAGTCAGGTTTATGTTATTTTTCTACTCATGGCGTAGCTTTATAATAATTTATATCAACGTGTGTTAAGAAAACGTTACAAAAACAATAAGAAAATAAAAACGAACCCGTTATCATTGTTCTTTTATGTTTGTTTCTAATTAGACGATATATTTAAATATAAAACCAATTATGTACGCACCGTTTTAAAATATTTGGAAGCTTTACAACCATAGAATAGGTTTGGTTATAATAAATTGTATTTGAAAATTGTTTGTAGAAAGTAATTTACAGGTATTAGACATAAATGTAAAAACTACTTCTAATAAATCATTGGATAGTTCTGAAATTCACGATACATTTTTTTTCATTCTAAAATATCTCTTTAAATATAACTAGAATCGAAAATAAATTTTACTTTCACTTACATTAACTTTTAATTCTTCGTCTAAACTTGTAAAATTGTAGTTAACTCGAAATACAGTAGTTATTTATATAGAGGTAGTTAGCCATTAATGAATACTCACTTACAAGTATATTAGTTACAGATTTTTTAGAAACTATTTTAGAAAAAATTTTAATAACACTTTTAGTATCCATGTACGAAATATATGTGCTATGGGAAAAATTTTAAAATTTCTTTATGGTGATATTACTTCCCAAAGTGACCTTTTTGGTGCATAACTCATGAACAAACCGTGTGATATAATTTAATAAAATTTTGAAAATATAGTGAACAAAAGGTACTTATCGACTTAGTATAAAGTAAATCGAAACAAAAATTTGTAAAGTGTTACCAATTATTTTCTATAAATGGTACTTGTTCAAACTTTGACTTGAAATGTGTCTTTGGCTAAAAAAGTAAATTAACAATATATACATATAAAGTTCATTGCTAGAGTTTACTAGGAATATGGGAGTTATGCCTATCTGTCGAATGTGCGTGGCGGGGCAGGTGGGGGCTATGAGGAGTGAAAAGGGAGAGGAATACATTACTAGTTCATTAGTGAGTCAGGATCTTTACTACTCTTAGCGGCAGTTGCGATAAAATCTAGAACAACATTACTTAGAGTACTAAACTGGGTGCCTGGACGAAACCCTTAAAGCTTATTCAATGGTCCATATTCTATTGTATTTCAGACTGTAGCTGGAATAATTAGATTTGGATTGTAGATTAATCTTGTATTCAAACAAGGTAACAAATTAAAATACTATACAGTTGTTTGGTTAAAGACACTTTCTGGGGAGGAATGTTTACGACTGAAGTCTCTAACTACAGAGCTCCACACCTCAACACCACAAAGCTCAAAATGTAACTAGATGAAATAACTTGCTCCATCAACTTTATTTTTTTACTTTTAGAGTCACATGTTCAAATGTTTTATAAAGACTTAGCACACTAGGCAGGAGAACTTATTGTTCTAATTTTGTCTTGACAAATATAAACATTTTTATTTTATATCCCCTTTAAATTAGGTAAAAAATCTGTTTTTCATTTTTGTCAAAATTCATAAATTTTTTTGGGCCCTCTGACTAAAACCCCTTTTTGGGAAGACACAGCTTTTAGGGACATTTTCAGTTCGGGTATATATTTAAGGTTGACATTCGCAGCATCCAAATATAAGGGTAAAAATAAAAAAGGACTACACGTGTGCTCATGTGTGTGAGAATGTGTGTATGTGGGTGGGGGATGTGTGTGCATGTGTGTGTGGGTGTGCGCGAGCGTGTGTGTGCATGTGGGTGTGCGCGAGCGCTCGCGTATGTGTATGTAGGCTTACCTGGCAATGACTGCATGCAAGTTATTTTGTTTTCCTTTAAATAATATTATATTTTACAGTAAGTCCAACTGAGCTCCTGCATGCAGACAGGGGACATTTCTGATCCCCTTGCATGTCAGTATATTTCCCTGCAGCAGTTTTGGTAGTTTTTAGTTTAGTTAAGATAAATGGTACATATATATAAATATAGTTTTATCTTGAGCGTCTTTTTTAATACTGTTAAAATAAGGAAAACACGTAAATTTTGTATGCTTTATGGGAAAATAAACAATTTTCAATTTTCAAAAACAATTTTCAATTTATGAAATTGGAGATTTTTTGTGAAATATAAGTGTCCCAGTACAATGTGCTTTTATGTATTGTTTAGGTTTACCTGCAGTAAGATAAAGAATGGGGACAGCAGTGGTTACGCGAGTTGCACCCAACCTGACAGCCAATCACAATCCAGCATTCACGACCCTGGAGGACCAGGTCAGAACTTTTACATAAACAATTATTTTTACTATCAAGGATATTCTAAATGGTTTTCAATCCATTCTTTTACAACATATAAATCTTACTCCTGAGATTTTTGTAAGCCAAAATGTGTATAACAAAGTTGCCAGAGATGTAACAAAGATTTTCTAGCAATTGAATAATTCGTTGCCGATACTCAAACAATGTTTAGTCATGAATTATTCTGTTGTGCACAGACTCTTACACCGTCCCTCACGGCTGGAGCGAGAGCCAGAGGCTCCGGGAGCTACGCCAGGAGCAGAGGATACTCAAGGCGGAGCTGGCCGCCGCCAAGAGTCGACTCCTAGTTCCCGCAGATCGATGGAGCTACGAACGTGAGTACGTAATCATCTTTACTGTCTTTTTTAACTTTACGAGAAGTATATTTACTTTATAGAGCTTAAGACACATTTTTTAAGGAATTTTATATGACAATGAGGATTTTTAATAATTTCGCGTTCATTTGACATAGTATGAATACAAAGATGTTTACAATATTTCACTCTGTAATCCTATAATAATATTTATATTCTCACATTATGCATTATACAATAATGATACATTGTAGTATTTTTAATACACATATTTATAGTCCTTGGATACTATATCGTATTGGTTAATAAAGTATCTTCAATTTATACTTCTATTGAAGGAGTTATTTATAAGATTTTATGTCCGGAGAGGATAAATTATTACAGAAACTGAAGTATACAAAGGAACGTCTGAACAAAACTATAATTTCATGCAATTTTTCTTGCTCTTATATTTGTAAACTCTAAATTTGCATGAAATAAAAGTAAATATTTATTGAAACCTATTTTGTATACAATTTTTATAGTTTTCTCCCAAGGCTATATCTTTGTAAATTTTACATATTGGTTTAAATTACATATATTAAAAAAACTACATATACAAATTGTTATTATAAAAAAGAAAAACATTAATTTTATTGCTTAAAAATACTTAAAGCAATTGTAGGGAACAATAAGTTATAATCCCGAAGCTAATACAAGTGTGGGATGGTACATATTAAATTGAAAAAATAAATAAATACACGGAGCGTTCGGATCATAGAAACCCCTAAAAAGTCCAAATGAAACGCTAAGTTATAAAAAATAATACAAAATAGCCACAGCCTAATACATAAAACTGGGCATAGGTGTCTTTTTCACAAACACTATAGAACATCCAACTCTGCATAGCTTTACATGATTCATCATAAGTAGGTTTGTCAAACTCAAATAATTACAAATTGTATAGAATAATATATGGTATATTTTAGTTTATTTTCAATCATTTGATATTTTTACAATACAATCGTAATTAAATGTGTATCAAGTTTTATTTATCTTGGAAAGATCGAATGTAAAATACATCAAATAATATACTTAACTTGCTGAGTAATATGACAACACTTTTTGTCATTGTTTTATATATCTAACTGTATTGTCATAAAAACAATATCTAATTATTCTATAACACGTCTTTAAAATCTTCAATTCAATTTTTTGTTTTGGTGTAATCATATTTTTAATGTAACTATGGCTACAGTTTATTGCAGCTACAGTTTACTACTTATACTGTAAATAAGTAATAAATGCTACTTACAGTATATGCGAGTTCTAGAAAATTATATTTATTTTTTTTTTTATTTTTATTTATTTATTTTATGATTTTATAATACAGTGTGTCTATAAAATACGTTTCAAAACTTAAACATATGGTTCTTTGGGTCAAAATTAAAAAAATTCCTATAAACATAGGTTCTAAAATGATTTATTTATCCGTCTATCAGTCTGTTTGTGTATTTAAAATATAATGTTGTACTCAAGAACCACTTAAGTTACAGATCTGAAACTTGGCATAAAATATAATAATAATGCGTACTTTTAATAGTTTATAAAAATGTTTAAATATGTTTAAATTTTTTAATAGGGGCCATTTAGATATATTAACTGACAATTACTCGAATACTTGTGATCTGACAAATCATTTAAAAGTTATTAAATATCTGAAATGCTTTATTACAAAGCCTACGAGCCGTAGTTTGTTAAGATCTTATCATAAATAACTAAGGAACATGCCTTTTATCAATGCAAGGTATGCTGCGCTTCGCCATGACACTGTTCACTACAGCGATTGTTGGAACTTAATGCTTAGGTTATGCTATTTTACGCGTATTTAGGTTGTAACGAAACATAACCTCAATTTAATAAACTATTCAGTCTACGTAATTAATGATATCCGAATTGCTCTTTATTCGTACAGATTTAAATATTTTATAGGGTCAACCAACTATGAAAAAAATAATAAATTTACATTTATTTTTAAAATATTAGAATGTTATCTATAGTTTATCTGAAAGAGATCAACAAAAATACTAAGGCTTTTAACCACTTATAGCATATGTAGGCATAACAAAGAAAAAACAGCTGACGTAATACATTTTAACGTCAAATTCCGATATTTTGAAAATAAACGTGAATTTATTATTTTTTAAATAATTTGTTAATCTTATGCAATACATAAATCTGTACGACTAAAGAGCAATTCGGATATCAATAATTATGTAGACTGAATATTTTATAAACATTTTAGGTAATGTTTCGTTAAAACCTGAACAAACGTAAAATAACCTAACCAAAACAACAAGTTTTGACAATAGCTGTAGTGAGCAGTTTCCTGGCTGAAGCGCAGCATACCTTGCATTGATAAAATGCGTGTTTCTCATTTATTTCTGATATGTTTTTAACAACCTACGGCTCGTTGGATTTGTAATGAAGCATTTAATCTTTTTACTACAATCTACATTTTCGGTAAGATCACAAGTTTTCGAGTAATTGTCAGTTAAATTTTGTAAAATGACCGCTATTTCACAAAATTTAAAGATATTTTTAAACTGTTATGACCTATTAAAAGTACGTAATATTATTATCTTTTATGCCAAGTTTCAGCTCTGTAACTTTAGTAGTTCTTGAGTTACAAAATTGTATTTAAAATATACAAACAGAGATATAGACGGACAAAAATATCATATGCTTATAGGAACTTTTTTTTCTCTTGACCCAAGAAAACATATTCTTAAGATTAAGAACGTATTTTAGGGACATCCTGTAACTTCGAATGGAATTCTTATTTCGCATAAACGATTTTTTAAGATCTGCCAATGGGAAGATGTATATAGAAACAAAATAAAATTACTAACCGACATTTCTTGCCTCACTATGGGCTACCCTAGTTCTCTACGCTTTCTTCCCCTTCCCCCTATAGTTCTTCCGAAACCATCACATCCATATAAAAGCTCAGCCTGCTGCCGTTCTCCTAGAAAATGTTTATAGTGTAGAAACCCCTATAAGTCTAGTTTAGGGAGATGCAAATCAGTGTAATCATGTCTTAGTTGGTATCTCTTTTTAGATCTCTTTGATAAAAAGAGCTAACTTTTTTCCAAATCTCATCACAGTGATTTCGTTGGTTTCGCCGATTTCATGATTTGTGAGTACATAGTTTTTGGATTTTATTATTAATATGTCCATGCTTCTTTTTTTATTTTTTATTATTTATTTCCAAAAAATGCTCACAATATATATCCCTGATAAATTTCAAAACTTTTCAACAGGGGCCATTTCAATACAGTGTATACAATTCAAACAAATATTTAAATAATACATTTACATTGTTATTTTGATAATAAATAATACATACAAACAATTATTAATTTTTTAATCAAAATCACTATAGATTTGTAATGTATTACTCATATGAATAATTTATTATAAATTTAAGCGAAAGTCAATTAGCTAGGTTACGTTATGTGGATATAAAAGGTAATATGAGTAATGTTCTATTTGAACAATTGTTACCTAATCTTCAAAGCCATACAGGATTTTGACAGTTAATTTAGAAATTCTCAAGGAAGTGTTGTGTTACGTCCCATCTCATCTTACTCCTTGAGAGCATAACCTTAAACTCAACATAGTCCTTAAGGGGTAATAATCTCATAAAAGTATCTCTAAAAAATACAAAATGTTTTAAACTGAGCAACTCTTTGGTGCTTACTTGATTGTGGATAGTAAGCATAAATTACAACAATGTGCTTCTCTTTCATACACATTCAATTTAAATATAAACTTTGTTTAGATATTATTTATAGTGAGGTTAAGCCATAAAGCTAAGTCGTCTTTATGAGTACTAACAGTTGACAAATTTGCTTTAATTGTGTTATCCAGGTGCCCAGTTGAGTGTTCCAAGGAATTTCGTTCTAGATGTTATCGTAACTGCCAATAAGAGAAGCAAAAAGCCTACCTCACTATCACACACACCCCTCTCTAAACTCTCACTGTCCCCACCTGCCCAATTCCGCAAGTTGCTCAAAAGTATAAAGCTCTGTCATTTTTAGTAAACTCTAGCAATTAAGTATTTACATATTCTAAACTAGATTAAGATATAATAACATGTCTACTCTTTACTCCGAAGATAATTGTACAAATATCAAGTTGATATCTACACAGATACTATAAATAGGAAAATAATTGGTTACGCTTTAAAATAATAATTTTCTAGGTTTACATTACTCCAGTTTGGCTAGTATCTTTAGTTCTACTATATTCTAAAAATATTACTTAAATATATCGCTCTATTCTTAATGAGTTATATAGCTAGCAAGAACAAATTAACCACTTTAGGTAGCAATATCTCCAAAAATAATTTATTAAATGTTTTCTCTTAAAAACATTATTTATAACAAGGCTAAAAATTCAATTTAAAGAAAGGTAAACATAATTTTGTATCGGACACCCTTAAGAAATCTTTAAATGAGCTCTTGTAGCTAAAGATATACCTTAAATAGTAATTTAAAGTAATATTAGAAATATTTCTTTAAGTAGTTGAGACATTTTATTATTTCAACTCTCAAATAAACTATTTTTTATGTTAATAGTTCACGTGGAAGACAGTTGGGAGAACTGGGAGGATCCGGACAGTTTTCTGGATGCACTACGCCAAGAAACAGCCATTCTGCGCAAGAGAGTTGATGCCTGCAAGTCGCACGTTCTGATTGTAACTTGCTTTGACTCGGGTCCCCCCTCATCCCCCTCGTGACAGCACCCTCTGTCTATCCTACTTAGTTTTGCATTTGCTTTTCATTTAAAACTGTATTAAAATATAATATTTTAATAAATATTACATTCCATGTTCTCGTATTTAATAATTGGACAAAATTGATCAATTATATTTAAGATATTATAAGTTTGAAATAATCGTCAAAAACCACGTGTTTTGTTTAAAATTTACAATACTATTCAATTCACGTAAATAGAGCACTTTTGTGTAGTTGACCCAAAGTTATTTTAAAATTTAATATAACGCAGATTAATATTAAGTATTTTTATAATACAGAAAACAGTGTATTATTTCGTTAATCAACACATTTTATTTAAAATTAATGTATTTTGGGGGGAAAATAATTTTAAACATTATCTTTATTTTTCTTTAAAGATTGTATATTTCATAAGTATGATCTCATGCGTTTTCAGGGTAAAACATTATATCATGATTTTATAACACAAAGGGTAGATAGAAGGTGCTATATAGAATTAGAAATATAAGTTGTAATATATATTTATTCATAATTGTTTATAGTTTTTGTATCATAAACGTTTATAGAGTGTTATTATTTATACGCCTAAATTTATTTCAGAATGTTCTGACATTCTGTTTTGTTATTATTGCCAAAAACGTTGTTTAAAACATTTAGTGGATAAGTTATCATTTAAAACCAATGTTTGTACATGTAATCATTTTGCTCGTATGTTTATTTTGCATCATAGGCTTTATATACAGTACTTTTATAATATTCCATTGAATGTATGCTTTCTACTCAATATTTTTATACCTATTCTTTACGTACGATATTTTTAAATAAGATCTCTAAAGTAAGAATTGGACGTTTATAAAATACTTATTTCTGGAAATAAAAAGGTGGTGAAAGGAAAATATCAATTTACTTATAATATAAAAAATCAAACTACTTAATTTTTATAGTTTAGTCTGCATTTCAGTTTGTTAAAGAAATAATCATACAGATTTTGATTTTTTCTAACTGTCTTTGCTAATTTATACATAGATGTTTGATTTTAAACATAAATTCAGTGTTAACATGGGCTCAATTTATTTTAAATTACAATTAGTATTATAATGTAAATGTGCGTTACAAATTGTAATAATTTTTCGTTTGAAAAATAATATCAAAATTTAGTGACATCTTTCTGTTCAATGACAAACAATGTAGTTATTGAATTGTACTATAGTTACTTGTTTTAGTGTTAAGGAATGGGAAACCAATTTTAACATAAAAATAAAAATTGCTTTTATGACATTAAATGTAAAATAGATTTATTTTTAAAATAAATACATCTGAAACTCAAATTTTATATTCGTCCATCGATTGTTCATACATTTTCAAACATTATAATTTAAAATTATAAATAATATAGTAAGAAACAAGTAATTGTTTAGTAATTTAATGAAATGCGGAGTTTGTTTAGCAGAGTATATATTTAAGTAATCTATCATGATTTTACAAAATTACAACTTTGTTGTAGTTCAAGTTTACGTACAACTTAACCGGTTAACTATGAAATTCCATAAACATATTTAATTTATGGTACAGAAAAAAAAACAGTAAAAAGCATTTGTTCATTAAAAGGATAAACACCTATTATAACAAAAAATCAATAAAAAAATAGTTGCTAAATAATTTTTTTCTAATTGGAACTAAATAAAATCGAAGTTTAAATAGTAAAAACCATTAAATCATAGGTTGCATATATTGGTTGCTATTTTAAAAAGGAAACCACCACAAATTTATTGTTATTAATCCCATTTAGTAAATTATTTTTTCGTTTAACTAGCCAGTATACTTTTATGAATATTGTTCCTATAATAAAATATAAAACGCGTTTTAACGTTTTATGTTTTAACGTAAACATAGTGAACTCGTGTTTTGTGGTACGCTTGAATTATTATATGGCTAATTTATTTTAAAGAATTTTAAATATCCGATATTTAATAAATTGTTTTGAAAATTGTATCTAAATCTACGAAAAGTTATAAATTTATATGGTATTGCCATAGTTTAATTAGTAATATTTTTTCTTCCTCTTTCCACTTCAACGTTTTATAGTTGGACCCACAAAAACACCATGTTATTATATTATTAGTATAGAGTTTCAATACCAAAATAGTATCCTTTAAAATATTAAACAATAGATCAACCAGTTTCTAAAATGTTTCATCACTTTAAATTAACTATTGAATAACACATATCATGTTTAAATAATGACAGCTTTTAATTATTTCACATGTATGTGCGTGAGTTTTAAAAATACTACGATTTTTTTGCTTATCCATAATGAAAATTATGGATAAACAAAATAGATGCAGAGTGAAACTTGTATTTATTTTAAGTTTGTTTCTAATTTAAATGTGATAAAGGCATTAATGAAGCCTGAGCGTTGCAATATTATATTCATATACAAGAACAAACTATGTAAAAAGTAAAGAATACTCAAAATCTATTTTCAAATCACATTTTTGTATTTTAAAATGAAGCCTGTGCTATTTTCATTTTTGTAATAAAATATATTATGTAAACAATCCGAATTAAACTTTGTCTTACAACTCATTACTAGACCAATTAATGTTAAGAATAGTATTCTAACGTCAAACTGATCTTCCACAGCCTTCAATGTCGTCCACCTTCTACCAGCTATTTATCAATAAAATTTGTGTACATTGTGATAAATAGTGGTTTTATTTCATTTATCCTTAATGAAAATCTTTATAAAACTATCTCTGTCCTCACTCTCATCAAGAAATTATAATTTAAAAGTACATCGAAGGAAGGTAAGGTACGTCCAACTAAATGCAACTTACAAATATCTTTGTAAACAGGAATGTATAACAAATTTTATTTACTCTGATTTAACAACAATGACATCATTATATGTGTGTTTTTAGACTTCAAAATTCAAAATTTGAAAATAAAACAATAAAACTAATCCATTTAAACGCTCAAGCAGCTACTAATAAAGTAGATGAACTGGATCTCCTGTGCGATGAGCTAGAGCCAGATATATTAATTATCTCTGAGCATGGTTTTACGCATGAAAATATAAATATTTTCAAAATTAAAAACTTTGAATTGGCCAGTGTTTATAATCGAAAACATTATAAAGGGGGTGGTGTAGCAATTTTTTTTAAAAATCATATCAAATTTCAGCAAATCAAAATTAGTTACACATCTGTACTGACCGAACAAATAAGAAACATTACAAACTCGTTTAATAGTAGTACTGGAAATATTGAACTTGATTTTGAGGTCGAAGGCATTAAAATCAACTCAAAGCAGCATGGAAAAAATCAATATTATTGGATTGTATTGATCTCCTAATGGTTGTGCTGACGGTTTCTTTGAAAAGTTCGAAACACTTTTAAATTTGGTCAACAAAGGGCAATCTATTAATATTAATGTTTTAAACCACTCACACCCTCTAACCCAGTGGCTCCGCGATATTTTTAACTCTTTTAGTCTAAATTGGTCTATGAATTCTCCAACTCGAATATCTGGCACAACAAAAACATCCATTGACAACGTTATCATAAATATTTTGAATGCTGAGGTCTCTGTACTTGACGTGGTCATATCGGATCACTTTGCTCAGGAGGTTACGGTCACTGGTTGTTCTCTGGATTTCGAAACCTCAAAGCCCCAGAACCGTAGAATCACTCGTCATCATAACATTGTAAACCTTAAAAACTTTCTTCAGTGAGAATCCTGGACTTTCCTCAATCATTATAATGATGCAAATGCGATTTACAATGCATTCAATGATCGTTTAATTTACTATCTAAACATTTCATGTCCCTTTAAATGTTTTAAAAAGGCTCAAGGTCGAAAGAAAAGTTCATGGGTCACCAAAGGGATTTTGATCTCAAGAGAGAAAATCAAATTCTATCACTCGATCTTCATTCGCACACAAAACGAGCATTTTAAACATTTTTTTAGAAATTATAGAAGAGTGTATAGACAGGTCATAAAGGTCGCAAAGGCATATGACATAAATAAATAAGGCATAAATATGACATTGAAAAAACTTTAAAATATAGTGAACATTTTTCAAAAACTGCTCGGACCATAATTAATAACATCAACGATTTCAAAATTCTCAAAAAAATCCAAGTCAATAAAAATATATGACAGTGACATAAAGAGAGAAGATCCTGTCACTGTTGCTAATTTATTTAACAAGTACTTTAGTTTTGAGGCCGACTCTAACTCTAATTTCACGGGACCTACTAATCATCCACAAGGTTTTCGATCGCCAGTGACGTCTATGGTGTTGACCTCTGTTGATGAGAACGAGGTGGCTCGGGTCATGCAGGGACTTAGCTCAAAGAAATCATGCGATATTAATGGCGTTTCAGTTTGGTTGCTTAAACAATGCTATAAGCAATTGTTGGTGCCACTAACCAAACTTGTTAACATTTCATTTGAAACGGGGACCTTTCCAGACATCCTGAAAACAGCAAAAACCGTTCCAATTTTTAAAAAGGATGATCCTTGCATAATCAGCAATTATCGTCCTATTTCAATTCTGCCCACCATCAGCAAGGCTTTTGAAAAGATATTTCTGGCACAGTTGGAAAATTGTCTTTTACACTATGACATTCTGGATCCTGAACAATATGGTTTCAGGAAAAACAAGTCAACTGTCGATGCAGTTACAATTCTTATAGAGCTCGTTGTCGATGGATTGGAGAGAAGAGAACATGTGTTTAGCATATTTCTTGATCTCTCCAAAGCCTTTGAATGTGTGCTGCATGAGACACTGTTGCACCAGTTGGAGTCTTTTGGCGTTCGAGGTTTGTCACACAAATGGGTCTCGTCATACCTTAAAGGCAGGATCCAGTGTGTACAGGTTGAGAATGCCCTGTCAGGCAAAACACTAACAAGGTGTCCCACATGATTCAATCCCTGGTCCAGTTTTGTTTAATCTATATATCAATGGACTAAAATCTTCAATTCAGTTCGGAAAAGTTATTCAGTACGCTGGTGACACGACTCTTTGTGAGATAGATGGATCATCACGTGATTTAGAAGTAAAATCATTTATTGATCTGGATCAATGCATTCAACATTTTAATAAAATGGGCCTGAAAACAAACAATCTTCAATTCAGTTCGGAAAAGTTATTCAGTACGCTGATGACACGACTCTTTGTGAGATAGATGGATCATCACGTGATTTAGAAGTAAAATCATTTATTGATCTGGATCAATGCATTCAACATTTTAATAAAATGGGCCTGAAAACAAACAATTCTAAGTCAAATTTCATAACATTTTGTCTTCCTCAACACTTTGAACAGAATCAAATTACACTAATGGTGGACGATGTACTCTTAGAGGAAACGGAGTCCACGAAGTTCCTTGGAATACACCTTGACAAAGGGTTGACTTGGGACGTTTATATTGACAGTGTGTATGCTAGAGTTAACTCAAGCATTTTTGCTCTGCGCAACCTGGCACAATTCTGCTCCCTGGAAGTCTTAAAACTTGCATATTATGGCTTGATCCATACCCACTTAGCCTATGGTATAAGACTTTGGGGTAGTTGTTCTAAATACAAGCTGGAAAGGGTATTTAGACTTCAAAAAAGAGCTGTCAGAACTATTTTAAAATTAAACATCAGAGAGTCGTGTCGAGAAGCGTTTAGGGAGCTTAGGTTATTGACCCTACCCTGCCTCTGTATATTGGAGGTCACCCAGTACTGCAAGTCAAAGTGCACTTTGACGCGCGGAAGGGATGTTCACTCTTATGAAACTAGAGGGAAGAATAATTACATAACGCAGAGGCATATAAGCGCAGATTTTGAATGTCTGCCATCACAAATGGGTGTAAACATAATCAATTTGCTCCCTGAACAAATTAAAAATCAAAACCTGAATTTGTTCAAAACAAATGCTTTTTACTCAGTTGAGGAATTCTTTCAAAGCCGCTGGGACAATCAGTAAACACCCAATCATGCAATTCTGGTGTCAAGTGTGTGAATGTATGATGCATGTGCATGATGTATGTATGAATGTGTCTGATTGTGTGTGAGTGTTTTAGGTTAGACTAAATTTTGACTTTTGCAACACAATTGTTAATTGTATTATGCAATAAAGAATTTATTTGTTTATTTATTTAGATAAAATATTTCCGTGATTTATATGTGATTCTTAAAATGTATTTATGTATTATATTCCTATTTTTTTTATATGTTATATTTTCTTTCCATATATGTTTAAATTTATATGCAGCTGTTATAACAGTTTAAGATTAATATCAATTTGACCATCTAGTAAATTAAAAAAATGATTAATTTAATATTGTATGCTTAGATCAATTATTCATTTACTTAATCTGAAAAAGCTGTCTTTTGTCTACGCGTTATCTCTAAATATTCTTACGATGTGAAAACTATTTACATTAAACTTTTAAATGCGCTAATTTAAAACCATCAAAACTCCACAAACGACCAAATGAAGAAATTAAACTACGATATGGAAGATTCACTTGTTAATAATGTATTATGAGGTTGAGTCTCAGGTATAAAGACTGTAAGGTTTGTTTGTAAGGTTTATTTGTAAATAAAATAAGTTATTTTTAGTTATTTACGGCAGCATGTGATCGAATTAAAAATTATTATAATCCGAAACAAAAATTAGTTTGGTTTGTATGTATATAAATGTGAAGTAAAAATGTTATAAAAAGAATATATTATTGAAAAATTAATAAAACCAACAAATATTTTGTAATTTTTTTATAGATGTATAGCAGTATTAATAAGGTAATGTTTATCTGATTTATTTATAGTCCTGCTTTATATAAACTGTAGGCTATTAGAGCAGCTATCCATTGAAAACTAATTTATTAGTAACGGTTTTGTGTTGTACAGGTAAAAAAATTAGAATAATTCTTTATGTCTGAGTGATCACTCAGGTTACAGCTGGAAGCCTTTTAGGGGTTACGCTTACTGATTTTATATTTTTCCAGTAAAAGGTTCGTGACTTGGTTTCAATAATTTTTAATTTTAATGGGGTTTTCCTTTGCTTCGGAAACAGGAATATGTCTGAAATGGGTCGAAAAAGTACATTAACTAGGAAGTTCAAACTTGTCTTAAATATTGATGAAGGAAAACAATATTATACTATAATAAATATATATACTGCTAAATATTTTATATAATCCTAGTTTATTGCTATCCGGAAGGTTAACATTTGCATAAATTAAATTATAGAGTAAAATATGTGAAGTTTAAATATTTAAATTGCGACGTTGATGGTTGTCCCACTCACCCATAGACATAAGCGACGTTGTTGGTCCTCCCACCTACATACACATAAGACTTTGACTGTCTTTCTTTGGTGTAAACAGATACATATGTCAAATGTGGCTCTTCCACCCACCCACAGACACAATCATCATTGACGGCTGTCCCACCCACCCATAGACATAAGCGACGTTGTTGGTACTCACACCTACATACACATAAGACTTTAACTGTCTTTCTTTGGTGTAAACAGACACATATGTCAAAGGTGGCTCCTCCACCCACCCACAGACACAAACATCATTAATGGCTGTCTCACTTTCCCTAATAACATATTTTTCTGCTTTGATGAACACAGACAGACCCAACAATTCTGTTCAATCATGACATTATTAATCATTCTAATCCTGATAAACTAATTTCGGGGAATCTAACTGAACAATGGATCACATAGTTACAGAGTGCACTCTTTCATGAAGGGAGAAGTTAGCATAAACAGAATCAGTGTTAAATGGCTCGATGGATTAGACTTAGGTTTGTAACAGGAGTTTACTTGACATTTTTTATTCTTATTAATGACATGACAATATTAAAATGACTTTTGGATCTTAATCAAAATATATATCACAGATTTGTTTAGATAACAATTTGTAGCTGACAAGAAACCATACTATATATACCTACAGAAACTATTCTAACCCAAAATACGTGTCACTTTGTTCATATGGCGGGAAACATTTATCGTAATAATGTTCAGTGGTGGATTTTACAATTAAATATTATTTTTTATTTGTAATTCTGTGGCCATGAAGAAAGACGTATAATTGAATTTCTTAACTGTCTTCCCTTAATTTAAACAAATTTTAATTTTGGTACATTTTAATTTTTATTATTATTTTTGTCATTTAGCTCCCCCAGTAGATCTTTGGCCATAACATGTTTCTCACCTACAGTTTTCTTCATAATGTAACTTGTTTTCTTTACTCGGAGTATGTGTAAATAAAAGAGCAGTATTCCATGAAGTATTCTGCTCTCATCAAGGCCTGACATTGTTTAACCCCTCTCGTCTTTAAGACTGTCGTCACTTCCGATTCACAAACTTTACGGCTGATCGTAAACTGCCGAAACTCTCAGGCGTTTTCAATGAGAGAGGATCACTCTTACTTTCAACAAAAACATTTATTTACCAAAATGAAGCCATCCAATCTTCGAAACAAATCTTAGCAACGACTCATAGATTAATTAATATTACTTAGAATATCCTCATTAGTAAACTTGTTTACTAATAAGTAAGTAAACTTACTTATTAGTAAACAATATTCAAACCGTAATAAAGCCTTACCAAAATATATAATTCTAGCTGTTCTGAATTATTGCGATTCAGTAAAAGAAAGTCAAATATAATTAAGTTGCATCTATATAATTATTTCATTCGGTCGAAGAAGATGCAACAATGTTTTGTTATATTGTTGCATTGCATTCGTTTTTGCATTAACTTTTGAACATTTTAAATATATTAATTGAAGTATTTGTGATTGAAAAGTAATTCAAGCTCTATAAATGTTCAATCAAAATATTGCAGTTTTTATTTTTTTTAAAACATTTAAAATCTTGCCCTCTCAAATAAAACACTAGATTTCCACCTTAGTAATAATATAACCAATATTTCTTTCAACGAGAGCTTATCCTTTCGAGTTTTTCTTACAGTCAAAACGTACGTGTATGATGTGTGGTCGGGCCAATACCACTGTATTCAATTGGAAAATATACAATTTAATCTGAACACGTGTATAGCCAGGTCATAGGATATGGCTAAACATGGCTAGAAACACGATATTTCACTGATTCAGAGTCAATTACCAGTAATTTGAGCCCTCTAAAGCTAGACTTACAGACTTTTCTAGACTTTGAAACTATTTTATCTACGAGAACAAACTGATTTCAATCGAATAATTTTAAATTTAATATATTCATATATATAAAAGACATTTACCACTCATCACTATTCCTCCTAATCTAAACGTCCAATTGACTTTAACTTTGTACATATGTTTAATTTGGCCACTAAAAGCTCACTAAGAAAGCATTTTTCTCTCCGTCCCGCTGGCCTCCAAAATTCCTATGGTTTTCTTAAGGAGCTATTTTAATTAATTGATTTATTTCATTAACAGCTGTTAAATAAAAACAAATCGAGTAAAATTGTGTTAGGCTAAACATTTAAAATTAAAAATAATTTAGTAAAGTAGTAAATTATACATAGATTAATTAATTATCTGTTCTATACAAATTATTTAGTTTGATTTATTTTAAGTAATTTTTTAATGGTTATGAATTTGTTAGAATTTTTACTCATATTTTGATTACAAGTCTTCAAACTCAATATCACGACCAGCGAAGCGGGCGGGTACAGCTGGTTAATTTATAAGAATAACATTGTTTATAAATATTTAACATTGTTAAATAAAATATAAAGTAAATCTAACGTTTGTTGTATTATCAGCCAGTATTCTTTAATTTCATGTTATTAACTAAGCACGATAAGAACACAATTTGTGTATAGGAAATAATAGCATTATTATGTTACTGTACAGAATACACAGTAATTAACCTATGTGAGTACGATATTGTTAACTAAATAATATTATTGTAAGAATATTTGTAATAGAGAAAAAAAACACATTTTGTTTGTCAGTTGCATTCAACATTGCTTTCATTTACCAAATATCCACTATTCTGCATCAGTAGCAGTTATTTTTCAATGTATTAATGTATTATTTTCTATTTACTTGAATTATCAATATTTCTGTTCTATGTATTTATTGTGGTCATCATTCATTAACTTGGAAAAAACAAACATGTATTTTAGTGAAATCTAGTGCAAATAGTGTATTTACAAAACATTTACCACCATTTATATTGTGAATAATTACACCATCATCATATTGTATATGTATTTAGATTTTTACTTCTAAGACTGATAATCTGAAGTTTTAATTTCAATAGTACAAACTCTAAAATTAAAGTGTATTCTTAATTATAGTTGTCAAATAAACTACGGTAAATAAAACTCGTAATTTAATATATTGAAAACTAATTCTAAATAAAATATAAAAAACTAGTGTGGTTAAATTAATTTTATTTTAAAATTTTATAATATTATATTACTATATGTGTTATTTATATTAAAAAGGATTATTTATCATATTTATGAGAAATAATCCTTGTTGCAGATACAGATATTACCACAGAAAAAAAGTTTTTAGTAAGAAAACGTTCGACAAAATGTTCTTAAAAATAAGTTCTTTAAGAAGTGCTAATACATTTAAAATATTGTGTCCAAAATTATAGTCCAAAATATAGTATCGCAGTTATGTATGGTTTATTGATGTTTATTGACTCTGAAGTGGTAAATATCGTAATTCATTTTAACATGTCTTAAACGTTGGCAATGGAAAACGTAGCTTAAGAGGAGATCTGACGTGGTGGCTCAGTGGCTAAGGCCTCGGACTGCAAAGGGAAGGTCCAAGTTTCGAATCCCCACTGATCCAGAGGTCAGTACTCCACTCGTTAAATAAAGTTCACGCACAGGCCTGGAGGCCCATGTGAACTGGCGAGTGAAGTTAAAAAAAACCCTCGCGTT
The DNA here is from genome assembly GCA_035578905.1 of Stictocephala bisonia. Taxonomy (NCBI): domain Eukaryota; kingdom Metazoa; phylum Arthropoda; class Insecta; order Hemiptera; family Membracidae; genus Stictocephala; species Stictocephala bisonia. Next base: position 766,905 of record JAQJVL010000226.1, read on the forward strand.
CTTTTCATCTCACTCCCAGATCCAAGATTATACTTTCTTTATTAATGGCGAAAAATGTCCTCTTAAGGCTCTTAACGCATGTTTGTGATCACCACCCACTTACCCTATGCTTATTACTCAAATGAGTGGCTTTAATTAATAGGGAAAATTAACGATTACTGTAAAAATATTGATAATAATTGTTGTTTAGTAAGATTATATGACCATAATTGTGATGATTATGAGTTATTGATGATTATCTTTAAAAATATGGTTGTAATCATTTAAATTAAAAATATAAATGAATAAATTATTTATATTTCTTGTTATGTAGATTAGATAGGTTCAAGTGGTACTTGATTTTGTGGCCAGATTGAATATGAACACAGATCCTTAGCCATGAAGTTCCGTAATATAAAACAATTTTCTTAAAAATTAATGACATTAAAAAAATATTTCTATTCCTTTTTAGTATTAAATACATTTAAATTAATATATTTACCATAGTCTGGACTAGTCTTGATGAGTAACGTGAAACAAGGTGACATGTCAAGGTGTTAATTGGTAATAAATCAAAAAGTAAATTCTGACTAAAAATATGTGTTTGTATACGTATAATGGTTAAGCATAATCAATGAGTATGGATCGTGTATCCATGATGGAATATATTGCTCAAATTGTTTATTTTCAACAGCACTTTACTTTTTCAGAAATGTACCCTCGAGAGCTTAGCGACGAGTGAAACATTTCACAGCTCAGAGATTCTTCACATATTTTGTCTTGTAAAAATGTTTCAAAATATATATATATATTAAAGTTATGCATAAGGGTTGGTGGGGCTGGTTAACACATCTTTCTAACTTACTTCATTAAATCATGTAGTGTCAGTATTATTCTGCCTATACACTATCTACGAAGACTTAATAGACTTTTAGTTATTATTGTACGCCAAATAAATGAACTTTATATATCAAGTGAATAAGATACGTTGACCAAAAGAAGTCTACCTGGCCCAGCTATGTGCTACAATGTTAGCTTTACACTGTTCAATACCTAATTTTTGACCATGTAATAATGTTTCTGTAAACTTAAAATTACATTAAAGTGTCATATCAGCTTTACGTTTTATAATCCATTAATAATCTGAAACTAGTATTGACAAGTATAGTATTAAATAACATCTTAGGAATGTACGTCTTAATGTATAAAAGTCCGATGCAGTACTTTTAGGGAAACAAAACACAAAAACTTCAAAATACCAGTGTTTCTAAAGGAATATTTTTTTACATATTCCTAGGTAACATTAAAATAAAAAAAATTTAAACTGTATCTAAATGAACATTGAACATTTAGTTTTTATCTTTTACCTCATGATTTAAATAAGATAAATTATTATAGATCCCCAAATTATATATTAGTACATTCTCCAAGGTCATTAATATAATTACATAATTATTAACAGTACAAAGTGTAAATTAAAATTAATTTGAGCACTGATCAATGGTTGAGTTGACATAACTTGCGTGATTGGTATATAATACATATTGTCTTTGATATACCAATCCAGAAGTCTTTGGATATATATATATATATATATATATATATATATATATATATATATGTATATATATATGTATATGTATATATATATATACTTTTAAAAATTATTACATCATAAAGATTGTTATTCACTAATATATTTTTATACAAAGTTTGGATTGGTAAACTAATTAAATGTACATAGATAACATTTAGGTAGACCATCAAGTACAATATTATAAATGTATTTCAATCAATATAATTTATTATCAGTATGAAAGTCTAAAAAAGAAAAAACTGAGTCAGGTACCACAGTAAACATTTGTATATTGAAATTGTACTATTATATAATTGTATTAGCTACGAAATACACTTGAACCTTAGCTTATACTCAAGATGTGAAATGAATTAAACATATAGACCGTAGGCCTACACCACCTGTAATACATGAATTACATGTTCAATGTTCTTTTAGATATATTTTAAATTTTTTTTATCTTAATGTTACCTAGGAATATGTAAAAAAAATTCCTTTAGAGGCACTGGTATTTTGAAGATTTTTTTGTTTCGTTTCCCTAAAAGTATTGCATCTGACTTTTATACATTAAGACGAACATTCCTAATTTGATATTTAATACTATATACTTGTCAATACTAGTTTCAGATTATTAATGGATTATAAAGTGTAAAATGTATATGACTTTTTTATAATTTTAAGTTAATATAAACATTATTACATGGTCAAAAATTAGGTATTGACAGTATAAACCTAACATTTTAGCACATAGCTGGGCCAGGTAGACTTCTTTTGGACAACGTCTTTTATTCATAACATACGTTAAAACAAACATATACAGTTCATTTATTTGTCATACAACAATAATTAAAAGTCTATTAAATAATCGTAGATAGTGTATAGGCAAAATAGTACTGACACCACATGATTGAATGAAGTAAGTTAGAAAGATGTGTTAATGATGTCTGGAAACACCTAAATATATTCTTTTTTCATCGAAATATAATTTTTTTAAACTTTTACAATCATGATAGGGATGGGGCACCTACGTTTTGGAACATTGCTTACTCATTTGACAATAACGTGGGACGTCCTGTCGAGGGTATTGTCAATATTCTTTATAGAAGCCTATACTTTGTGATACATCACATTAAAGGTTATAATGAGTTGAAATAAATTCCACAAAACGCGTCTCTAAGGAATCACTCTATCAGAAAACAGAGTACTTTGAGTATTAATAATTGATTATGTTAAACAATTTTATTTTAACTTGTTTCTTGTCACAGTAATTTTTTACAGTAAGTTTCCTGACATTTAGAGAAAATTTTCATTTTGAGCTGGTTTTATTTGTGTAATTTTTATACACTTTAATTGAAATAAAAATGTATAAATAATGATTTATTTCATAAATGTATCATAAAAATAAAAGAAAAAAAGTTTATGATGTCATAAAAAGCACAACACCTAACCATTTGGTGACAAAGTAAGACTTTGAACTGGCTCCCTTCTTCAGTTTGACAATGAAGTTAAAATGAAATTGTTTAACATCATCAATTTTAAATGTACAAAGTGCTCTATTTTCTGGTAGATTGATTCCTTATATATGCGGTTTGTGGCATTCAATTCAGTTCACTATACCCATTAAAGTGATGTATCACAAAGTATAGGCTTCCATTAGAATATTGACGACACCCTCAACAGGACACACCTCGTTATTGTAAAATGACTAAATAATGTTCCAAAAAGAAAATGCCCAAGAACTATTAAGATTGTAAACGTTTCGAATTTAAATTTCGATTAATAAAGAAAATGTTTCAGTTTTTCCAGACATAATAGACACCCTGTATATATGCCAGTAAGTGCGGAAGTTAAAAGCCAAATATAAATAAGCTGAACGCCTGGTAAGACGTGGCTAGGCAATATAGTAGCAGTACGTCGATTGCCTACTCGGCGCCGTGTCTATCATGAAGGCACTCGCTGGCTGTTTCTTTCCTCACTTTCTCCCCTAACATTATTATATTATGAATGCAATTTAAGTTTTTTTTACTTTAGATAGTTTGTATTCCTAATAAAACACTTTATATATACAACAAACAAAAACATTTTTTTTTACATTTTTTCATCGATGGTAAATATTTGACTCTTTTTAAGACATTTGAAATAAAACAAAACAATCATTTATATACTTCCATTTAAGCTATTTCAATTTGTTAGCTTAAAAATGAATAGTGAATTATATATTTTTATTGAAAGTGCATTACTCTATTCATTTACTGTACAATAAAATAAATAAAAATACATTGTACCAATAAAAAGTAAAAATACGTCCATTCATAAAGTTCTTCTTTTCTATGAAGTAGATAAATGTTTAAGGTAAGTAGTCAAAATTAAACAATTTATTTAAGTTGTATTGATATAATGTTGTAACTTGATAGACATATAATAAGTACTTAAACTATCTACTTTAGGATATGTTACACTATTGATGAAATTTCACGTAAGTACAATAAATTGTATTTTACCAAGTATAGTAAACGTAATAAAAATATATAATAATAGTTAAATATTGTCCGTTATTATACCTAAAACCCTTGATCAATTATATTGAACATATTTTAGTACTGAATAAGTCAAGTGGAAGTCTAATAGTTTTTGCAGCATTATGAATATTATTAATGAACAATTTTTTCTAATATTAATTGATTTTCTAATATTAAAAACGATTTAACCGTATTATAGGTTCACTCTCTTGTGGAGCTTACAAGAGTTCTAGCCAATTAGTCAGCTATTATAAATATTAGCCAATGACTAGTTTCTGTATTGTCACTTGTAATAGCATAATTACTATTTAAAAATAACATTTTAAGGCATTTATCGAAATTAATTAAATTATACAAGAAACGTTAAAGTAACTTTCATAAATATGAAACCCAATATGATAATTGTCACGGCAGACACTTTGCTAACATTTAAATACGGGTAGCAACAGTTTATTAACGTACTTTATTAACGCGTGGAAACCACGTGGTAAGATCACCATGGTGATATGTCACTACCCTCATTTAATGTATGTCAAGTCTCCTAGCTCACCACTACACACTACACGTACTTTATTAACGTGTGGAAACCACGTGGTAAGATCACCATGATATATGTCACTACCCTCATTTAATGTATGTCAAGTCTCCTAGCTCACCACTACACACTACACAACGTGTGGAAACCACGTGGTGAGATCACCATCATATATGTCACTACCCTCATTTAGCGTATAAGTCAAGTATCCTAGCTCACCACTACACACTACACGCTTTTAGTAACGTGTGGAAACCACGTGGTGAGATCACCATGGTGATATGTCACTACCCTCATTTAACGTATATGTCAAGTCTCCCAGCTCACTACTACACACTACACAACGTGTGGAAACCACGTGGTGAGATCACCATGGTGATATGTCACTACCCTCATTTAACGTATATGTCAAGTCTCCCAGCTCACTACTACACACTACACAACGTGTGGAAACCACGTGGTGAGATCACCATGGTGATATGTCACTACCCTCATTTAACGTATATGTCAAGTCTCCCAGCTCACTACTACACACTACACAACGTGTGGAAACCACGTGGTGAGATCACCATGGTGATATGTCACTACCCTCATTTAACGTATATGTCAAGTCTCCCAGCTCACCACTACACACTACACAACGTGTGGAAACCACGTGGTGAGATCACCATGGTGATATGTCACTACCCTCATTTAACGTATATGTCAAGTCTCACAGCTCACCACTACACACTACACAACGTGTGGAAACCACGTGGTGAGATCCCCATGGTGATATGTCACTACCCTCATTTAACGTATATGTCAAGTCTCCCAGCTCACCACTACACACTACACAACGTGTGGAAACCACGTGGTGAGATCACCATGGTGATATGTCACTACCCTCATTTAACGTATATGTCAAGTCTCCTAGCTCACCATTACACACTACACGTACTTTATTAACGTGTGGAAACCACGTGGTGAGATCACCATGGTGATATGTCACTACCCTCATTTAACGTATATGTCAAGTCTCCCAGCTCACCACTACACACTACACAACGTGTGGAAACCACGTGGTGAGATCACCATCATATATGTCACTACCCTCATTTAGTGTATATGTCAAGTATCCTAGCTCACCACTACACACTACACGTACTTTAATAACGTGTGGAAACCTCGTGGTGAGATCACCATGGTGATATGTCACTACCCTCATTTAACGTATATGTCAAGTCTCCCAGCTCACCACTACACACTACACAACGTGTGGAAACCACGTGGTGAGATCACCATGGTGATATGTCACTACCCTCATTTAACGTATATGTCAAGTCTCCCAGCTCACCACTACACACTACACAACGTGTGGAAACCACGTGGTGAAATCACCATGGTGATATGTCACTACCCTCATTTAACGTATATGTCAAGTCTCCCAGCTCACCACTACACACTACACGCTTTTAGTAACGTGTGGAAGCCACGAGGGTGAACTCAACATATTAACCAGGTTTGCATAAATTGTTAATAACAATTAACATAAATTGTGTCTTTGCAAATATGGGTTGTAATAATCTTATCAACCTATCAAGCTCAACTACTTCCAATCGAATGTCATCGAAAGCGTTGATATGGGTTTTGGCTTTGCCATGGTAAGTGAATCCGAAATGGAGGCTATAATTGACAGTATCTCTACTAAAGCGTTTGGAATAGATGGCATTTCAATTGAAATTATAAAGACTGTTTGATAAAGTTATCCCCTGATGTATTGACGCTTTAACGCACCTTGTAAATACGTCACTATCGAATGGATGCTTCCCATCGGCTTAGAAACACAGTGTGGGCATACCTCTTCCGAAAACTGAGGCTCCAGCGTATGTCTCTCAGTACAGACCTTTATCCATTTTGTTTATTTTGTCGAAGGTGTTGGAGAAATCTGTTGCTGGCCAACTAGAAGCATTCTTAAATAGAGACAATATATTACCCAAAACCCAATCAGAATTTCGAAAGGGTTTCCATACCACATGTGCCCTGTTAAATTTCACTGATGAGTTGTTTGTTGCTCGAGATAAAAAAAAACAGCATACAAGCTTTACTTGACTTTGCCCAGACATTTGACTCGGTCAACCATAGTATGTTCCTGGTGGAATTGAAGTTTTGTAAAGCAGATGTAGTTGTAAAGTAGTTCTCATCATATCTTGAAGGCAGGACTCAGATAAGGAAAGTAAATAATGTTTTATCTGGTAGACTGTCAAGAGCTCCGGGCGTGCCGCAGGAGAGCTGTTTAGGGCCCGTTATGTTCACTTTGTACACGGCAGATATCCAAAATGAAATAGTTTTTCCTCAATTCACGCCTATGCAGACGACATGATGTTGTTGTTGAGATATTTTCCTACTCGGTTTGATGATGCCTTATTGAATATAAATAATAAAAAACAACGTAATATTAAAAATCACTTTAAAATAAAAGACATTATTATTATTATTTGTCACAATCCTCATTTGACATATTTGTCACGTCTCCAGCCTCGTTACTGGAATTTAGATGTTCATAGTATATGTATTACATTTGGAAGCCACGCGGAGAGAAGATCCCCTTGTTCATTTGTTACTATCCTCTTTTAACGTAGCTATCACGTCTCCAGCCTCATCACTGGAAAATAGACGTTCATAATAACGAGTCAAAGCTACGTTGTGAGAAGGCTTACATATTGATTTGTTACTACCCTTAGTTGACATTGCTGTCACGCATCCATTGGGATCGAAACGCCCATAGTGATATTTGGAACCCACGTAAGTAAGAAGGTCACCATACTAATTTGTTACTACCCTCAGTTTACGTGCCTGTCACATCTAAACCTGACCGTTGGAAACAACACGTCCATAGTAAGCCACGTTGATGAGAAGTCCTCATATTAATTTGTTAGTACCATCATTGACGTACCTGTCACGTTAACAACTTCACCGTTGGAAACGAGACATCAATCGTAACATGTGGAACCCACGTAAGTAAGAAGGTCGCCATATTAATTTGTTACTACCCTCAGTTTACGTGCCTGTCACGTCAACAATCTCAACGTTGGAAACAAGACGTCAATAATAACATTCGAAAGCCACGTGGGTGAGAAGGTCACCATATTGATATGTTACTACCCTCACTTGACGTGCCTATCACGTCTCCTTTCTCACCACTGAAAACGAGACAGAGATAGTAACACGTGTAAGCCACGTTACTATTGATTTGTTAATACCTCAGTTCACGTACCGGTCACGTCTCTATTCTCACTACCGGAAACGTGACGGCCATAGTAACATGTGGAAGCCAAGTTGAGGAGAAGGTCTCCATATTGATTTGTTTTTTCACTACCACAGATGACAGTAACTGGTCACGTCTTCATCGTCATTACTGGAAATGAGACGTCCATAGAAACATGTGGAAACCTCGTGGGTGAGGAGGTCACAATATTGATTTGTTACGACCTTCAGATGACGTGCCTGTAACGTCTCACCATTGGAATGGAGAAAAGTCCATAGTAACATGTTTAAGACACATAGTTGAGAAGGTTTTTAAATTTATTTGTTAGTACCTTAAAATAATGATATGACATTTTACCCCTGGAAACAAGACGTTCTTTTGGTAGATAATTATATCCTAATAATATTTCAATTTTCAATACATTAATAACATCACATGGGACCCATATCGATTATTTACAAACTGATTATCATTTTTTTGTTAAATTTATTTTACTTCCGTTAAAAATTACATTGCAGACTTTTATGATCACAGCTCACAACTACTCAATCAACTGTCAAATATAACCTTTGGTGCCCCTTCAACAGAAATTTATTATGTTTGTATTGTATTAACTTGGAATATTTAGCCCTGGATGGATGTGTATCTTCTTTTATACCTAAGTGATATCGTGTTACCTTTTTCTACTTATATGTGAATTGTTTTCACCAGTCACGTTAGTTTTTGAAAACCTAGATTTGATGACAATTATATCATAAAAAGATATTTTCTATTATCAACCAAATGTTTGCCATTTTATGTATTAATTTTCTGAAGGTTAATTTTGTAATGCATTTTTTAAACTTACATAAGCCTATATTTAGGTATAAACCATGATTATAATTTGCAACTATTATTTTTAAATAAATCTGTCAAAGATTTACTAAGATTGATTTTCAATAGTGAAGATTTTTAAAATTTATAATTTACTTTATATATTTTACTTTATAATGCGTCAAACATTAGTTTTTTGACTTTTTAGTAGCTTTTTTAACTTAATACAACCCTTAATAAAGTAATTTTATTTTGTAGGCAAGCAGCCAGTGTCATTACTGAATCATACTAAAGCTTCCGATAACGACGGTGTTTAAGGTGTTATCTACAATATTTACATCACCAAACGTTTCGCCCATGTTGTGATGTCGCATCCACAGTGGAATATTGTAAATAACACCTTGACGCGGTCGTTACAGTAAGCTTTAGGTATCCTTCATAATGTAATTTACAATTTTTAACAGTCAAATAATTCAATCAAAACAACAATAAATTCTAATGTAAAAATATCTAATTAATAGAATCATCAATTAATATGTCCTATCCGGTTCATAGGTGTTATGAACAATGATTCAAATACCAATACGAGAATTGACTTTTTTTACATGCTTTATTAAAATATAAAGTTTATCTTTTTAGTATTTAAGTATTTATCATGAAACATATCAGGAACATAAATAAAACTAAGTTATGACTTGTGTGGTAGTGCCTACCCCTTTCACGGCCAATACAATTAACATTGATCGGCCTATAGATTGTTCAGTCAATCAACTCCATGCAGGTCTGACAGGTTAGTAAATGGATTGTTCTGTTAATACAGCTAATACATTACTGCATCAGACGTAATTAGGGTATATAAGGATAAACCTTCTTATAATTTGGGCCGATTATTTTATACTCTATAATATACTATATATGATAGTTAGTGAGTTTATGCTAAATTGTACAATAGGTATATTAAGATAATACATAATAATAGCTCCACTAAGCATATGTACTTGGCAGGAAAAACAATAATAACAAGACATATATACATTAACATATGTATATACATATTATGTACATTAAAATTAATGAAATTTTTTATTCTAGTTTCTATAGGAACAAATAACCAAACTATAAATTGTTCTTTGCAGTTAATGTGGATTGTAAAGAACAATTTACTACCAGAAAAATAATAGTTTTCAATAAATAAACACTAGTATTATAGCCTACATCGACATAAAGTTAGAAATTAACAAAATTGTTCTACTTAAAATTTCCATATTTAAAATTAAAATATTTACGCAAGAGAAAATGTTATTTAATTTAACTATTCGTGCAATTTTAATGTGATGTTAATAGTTAAATTAAATTCACATCACTAACTAAATTTTAAGTTAGGGTCGGAGGGAGGGAGGGAGAGAGAGGGAGAGAGAGAGAGAGAGAGAGAGAGAGAGAGAGAGAGAGAGAGAGAGAGAGAGAGAGAGAGAGAGAGAGAGAGAGAGAGAGAGAGAGAGAGAGAGAGAGAGAGAGAGAGAGAGAGAGAGAGAGAGAGAGAGAGAGAGAGAGAGAGAGAGAGAGAGAGAGAGAGGGAGAGAGAGAATGATTGTAATTTAATTATTCATTTCATATAGTTTCATGGTACAGGACAAGTATAAAAAACAAATATAATTATATACCGAGGGCTGTTACAGAGTTTAGTCAACTAATGAAATAAAATCTCTATTAATTTTAAACCAAAATCAGGAAAAATACTTAATTTTACATGCATGCCATATGTATTCTATATATTGACGGGGAAAGACCTAAGGAGGGTAGAATATGCCACTGCAATATTATTTAACTTACAAACCGGTAAATATTTTGATAATAGATTACACTATGTATAGCTATGACGTGATTACAAAAATTCAATCACTATTTTTCAATGTACGGAGTGTTTAAAAAAGCCTGGAATACTTCGGGATATGATTACTTAGATGACAAATAATAAAAAAGCACCTTTAAACATGTGGCCTAAAACGCTTAGTTTTCCGTCTGTCCGTATATGTTTTTTTTACATTACTTATCATAACGTAATAACCCCTGAGGATATTATCTTCAGGCCCTGTATACGAATTAAGATTAATAAGACCTAATTCATTATAGAGTATCAAGTTCATATTTTGTACCATTTCAAAACGGAGGCTATTTTTAGTTTTCAAAGCTAATATTAATCTTAACTACGACCATAGTCTATAATTATATTATAAATCATAAATGAAAAACTAAAGAACATGCTAAAGTGTGAAACATTTAATTTCCTAAATGATAGTATAAATATTTTTAAGATCACATGTTAATACCGTAATAAGTTGACATGTTATCATATTATATGTAATTTATCCAGTGGAAATGTTATCCAATTAGCATGTATAAGAATTACAATATCAAATCCAATATCAAAAGAATTACATTTTATCAGTTTTATTCATCTGATCTTAATTTTACTATACTTTAGGAAATCAAACTTTGCAATTTTTTTAATAATATTAAGCTTTAAAAACTAAAAATTGCCACGATTTTGGAATAGTACAAAGTATAAACTAAATGCTCTATACTAAATTATATCTTATTATTCCTTATCCATGTACCGGGTTTGAAGATAAATATCTGAGAGCTTATTAAATTTGATGAATTATGTAAAAACACATTCAAACAGACGGAAAACCAAACGTAAGTACATCACATCCTGAAGTTTTGAAGGGTTTATTATGAACCCAATATATTAACATAAATCATTACTGATATGAACCCAATATATTAACATAAATCATTACTGATTCTAAAGGATTATGTCAGTGGTCTTAGGATAAAGTCATACTGAAAACCTCTCAAATTGTTCATGTTTCATAAATATTACCAACGTATTTACAAAACAGCTAATATTTAACCCAATAATGAAGGAACTAAGTAACAATTTCCAAGAAAAATCCTGACAGGCACGTATTGTTCATTGTTTTCTTCTCTGTTTCTAAGAACTTATTTGACATGTAATGGTTCATTGCTTTTTATGAAGCTGAAATATTATTTTTCAAAATATATCTAAGACGTGTATGTGTGTTCGCTCACGTATTTCCGAAAGACTAATTACAAATTTATACTTTCGGTCTATCATTTATATAAAAAATTTATCATCAGATTAGTTGTTTTAGGAATTTTGTAATGTTAATGAGTTAACTTAGATAGGAGTATTATAATGTACGTGTGCCATTTCACAATCAATCAAAAACTAAATTTATTCCATTAACATAGGTCAAACATTAGTTACAGGGCAAAACTGTTCATTAAGTGATAGTTTAGTTATCTTCATGCAACTTAGTGAATATTTTCTTTTATTTAATATCAAGACTAACCAATTAGTGATCTATGTAAAGGATTCTTTTTCGGTTGAGCTTGAAAATATAAAAGATTTTTTTAAAAAGTAACAACGATTTTTCTTCCGAAAGTACCACCCACAATAAATGGCCAATTGTGATTTTCTGCTCTCAGCTAGCTAGATATTTATTGGAATGGACCTGAGAAACTCTTATTAATAAAGCTCCGGTGTACGAGTAACTGACTATATGGCCAGTGTTTCTTGTATATCTTTGAAATTAAAGAAAGTAACTTTAAAAAGAATTGATGATGAAATGAAAAGTAGTAATAAAACATTACTGTTCATTAAGTTTTACAATGGTGTTGTAAATAGTTCAACCCATGATTATCATTACTTACGTTTATATAAAGTATGTATTTATATATGTGCTAGAAAACACAGTGGTAGGAACTAGTTCCAAAAGTATTGTTTTCAAATATATGTACAGCATTCTCATATTAGATCAAATACAAGAATCATTTATTTAGTGCTGTAAATGCTACCTCTTAAACTATGTAAAATTATTTCAAAACATTCTACTAATAAAAAAATTTTTAAATGTCAGTTACCACTCTATTAGTATTTGCATATGGTTTTCCTCAAATTTCAAGTTCTGAAATATAATTTTTCCAATTAATAGCCCACCCCCCTCGCCTCCCAAGAGCAACCAAATAAATAGATGGCTGATTGATATTCTTTATAGATACAAAATTAGCATTTTTTGTGATTATAGAATTATGTTATCAAAAATATATTCTTGGTATATCTAGAATATTTAATAATAAATCCACACGTTTGATGTATCTCCATCATAGTGTTTGTTAAAACAAAAATCCAAACAAAAACCCATTATAGTGTCAGAAATTTTCTGTATTATGTTACCTCAAAGTTACTTTTATATGTTTGGCAATCTTATACTAAGAATTTTTCATGTCCTAGAAATATATGTTAGTTTTCATTATTGTTTTACATGAGTTTTAAGTAATCACCTATGTTTTAGATAGTAAAAACACTGTAAAATATTTAATGCAAGCAGTTATATTAATGTATGTCAAATAATTATGAGAGGACAATTTTGTTACTCTATGGAGAATGTCACATTAACTTTCAAATTGTAAACAGTGAACGTATCGCAATCCAAACTAAGATGACGCTGCGTGCTGGAAAGGCCATCAGCTTCAAGAGGGGTCCCTCGCCTACGGCTACAAGAACTTCATAATTCACATCTACAAATTAAAGTCAGTGAGTGAAAAAAACTAATTATTTTATTCATAATGAATTAGTTTTGCATTTGCAATCACAGTACAAGTTTGCAATCATAGATTTATGTCGAGTGGGATGTTCATTTCAAACGAATACATTTACAGTGAATTTCTGCCTCATATTGAAATTTAAATCTTTTCAAAATACTTATCAAATGGTATATGAGAATTGAACATAATTTTTTTAATGACTCGTTCCATCATTGTGCATTCAACTTTTTTTTATTTTGTTGAGAAACGTAATTAAGAACTCTGCTAAGATTATTAATTTACTTGCACATTAAAACACACTATTTGTGTTTAAAATCAAATTCCATGCACTAAAAATGTGCTAATTCTGTTTTATTTAAGCTACTTTTGCAAGATTTTTTGGTTTTATTCATTTCAGACAGCAATAAAACATTGCCACACTAACCACCTCAAATAACTGTGTGCTCTTTACTCAGTTATTCAAGCCAAGAATTGCTATAACAACCAGTTTTAAGCATGCTTTGAAAACATTTACATTATTTTTATTATAAGTTTCATATACCTTCCATAGGCCTGAAGGTTATACAGAAGTAGTGGGAAATAAAAAGAACAAATACAAATTTTAAATTGACAAAATTATTTGTAATTTCGTCCTTACAATATCATTATTTACATTCACCGTATGCTACTATCGATCAAAAATAGCTATTATTGTGCACAGTTCAAACCTTAAATCCATTCCACTAGGGATATTTTGTTTCCGGAAACCCCTGATCCAGCATTAATTAACATGCATTCTTCCCTCCTCATCATTCATTCCACTTCCACCTATTGGTCTTCAATAATGACCCCAATTGACCACCCCATGCTTACAGAGCGCAGTATTGTTCTCCTTAAACCCTTGCTAAACGGGGAAGGGTTAGAATCTGTAATCTTTACTTTCCCTTTCGTGCAGTTGTTTTTTTTTTTTTTTTTTTTTACAGGTATAACTTAGTATATTTTCAATATATTTTCTCTTAAAATATTTGTATTAATTACTAAATATTTTACTTCAAAGGAAAATTAATTATCTATGATGTAAATTGTATAAAGTCATTATATTTTTTCAGATGAAAATATTCATTCTTAACACACTAATAGCAAGTATATGATTGAATATGTTTTTTGAATGAGTGTACATGAACAAATGTACTCATTTTTACTAACTGAGGTCAACTACAATATTCCTCAGAAAGTGTCAATAATTAATAGGCCAATGACAATGAACAGCCGATGGTCATTGACTGACCCCTTTCAAAATTAGTTATAACTCTGATTGAGAACGAACTGAACACTGGGCTTTAACCAACAACGCTACCGTCAGCCAACAACAACATTATCAGCAAACTACATGAACTGCTGGGTAATGATAGTGATTACTTTTGTTGTTTTGCTGTCAAAAATTATTAGTCACTTCTTGATGACCTTTTAAAGTCTGCATATAAGGGCATTAACAGTTTAGGATAACCTGTTGCTTTAGTAAGATATAACCGTGTACAAATTATACTGTAACAAGTTTTACAAAAAACATCTGTTCTAAATGATTTCGTTATTCAATGCGTAGCGATCACTTAGGTGCGTGTGTGTTCATGACATTGATGCATTACTTTGCAAATGTTAAAATAGCCCCTCTGGACGTCATGTTTTTATGATATTCTAAAAACGAAAATCAAGTGAATAATTCCGAGATTTATATTAATTTTATCACGTTAATAATACGATATAATGACTCGGTATTTTCATTAACAGATTTATTAGTAGATATATGCAATAAATATATAAATCATTATACAATTACATTACAAGTTTATTATTGAATTAGTATTGAAAATCTTACAAAATTAAATTATTGTAGTTCTATTTTTCCATTCCTCAATTTTTTAAATACATCTAATACCAGTGTTATCCGATTATCTTAGTTCTTGAACATTATTATCTTTTGAATAATCATTTGAGATACGGTACCAACTTCTAATACTTTACCTCTCTTTCAGTACATATTTAATATTAATACGGTTTCAAACTATATTTCTGTAAATCATTATAATTGTGAAAATGAACCATCAAAACTTGCCTTGTTGATTTTGTTGGCTTTACTGCTGCTATTCAGCTGAAGATTTTAATACAAAAATAAAAAATGTTTGCATACCACGGTAAGATAATATTCTACTATTTTAGTTCAGCTTTACTTTCACTAAATGATGCCACCTGCAAAAATGCGTTTGAATAAATGTTAAATATATTATTTCATCATTATACATTTTGAACGATATACTGTTCATTATAAAGGTCATAAGTTACCGTACAACTTTTATAGCTTTTTTAAAGAAAATTACCCAATATATAACCTTAATATTTTGTAATTATAATAATATGCTAGTCAGTATTTACTTTTTTTCTAAGCAGCAGTAAACCTTAGAGTTACCAAGCAAGAGCTACCCCATTACATGTTGCGAAGAAAGAAAAGTCCTTTTCGTAAATAGGAGGCTTTCCTAATTTCACGCAGAGTGGTCAGAAGTAGACGGAGAAGGAGTTTTCTTACATTATGTCAAAAATACTCTGTTACTTTTCATTTAACGATACTTTATTAACATTTTAAAATGGTAATCATTAGCTTATGAAAATTGCATTCATTCATAAATGCCATTTCAGCATTTGGTTGTCTCAGGATTACTTTTATATACATAAAAGTAATTATATAATCATTGTTTCTGTACCAAACCAGCGCATTGATATATTTTAACCTATACAATAAAGTAGCACAACAATATACTGTACTATGCAAGCGTTGCGTAAGTTATCAATGAGTTTCTTGAGTGAAGTTGACAGTGACAAAAGTAATAAAGTCACAAAAGTATTCCTGGCTCGATCTATACATTTTAATTCAACTGGAAGTTTTTCCAGTCAAAACGATTTTCATCATATACATTTTAAGTTCTACTTGTCTTGAAAACTCTAAACAACAAATGCTTAACGGAACTAATAAGTATTTAGATTTGGTTATTTCATAAACTATACAGAAGGGAATCATTTAATTATTATGAATCAGTTAATCAGTTAATGAGTATGAATGTGTATGGTTAATACATGGTATCTAATGATAAAAAGTCTCTTAATAAAGAACACTGACCTTAGGTGCTAAACTAAATATCCTATCCGACAACCTCTACGGCAGCAAGGGTTGTTCTAAGTTCTTATGTTGTATATTGTCTCATTGTAGACAACATGTATACATTAACATTTTATCTACATTAAATTTAAATCTAACACTTGAAAAATATGGCTTTTTAAGTTTTCCGTAGAAAGGTTTTGAATTTATATATTTATACATTTAAATTAATTTATTTATATAATATCTATTTATGTAAGAAGTTATCTATTCATGTATAAATCGCAATATGAAACCTAGAGATACAAGTTTATTGTAGATGTCTTTGAAGATTAGCTGAGGTGTAGTTTAATTAAAAAAATTACGGTGTTGTCAATGTTGGTCAATCTTTAATTAGAAAAGATATTTAAGACATATTTTCTATAGTTTATATATTTTCTGTAGTTAACCTGTTTCACATCCTTAACTACAGTCATGAGCTAGGATGTTATATCCCCATTTTTCTTTCCTCTCTATACACAACTCCCTCTCTATTCAAACGGCTCTTTATAGGTCATTTTCCTTCCTTCTATACGTGACTCCTTGCTTCTACGTACGGCTCTTGATGACTTACTTCTACATACTGCTTTTGAACACTCACTTTCCTTCCCTCTATACGCAACTCTCTCTCTCTCTCTCTCTCTCTCTCTCTCTCTCTCTCTCTCTCTCTCTCTCTCTCTCTCTCTCTCTCTCTCTCTCTCTCTCTCTCTCTCTCTCTCTCTCTCTCTCTCTCTCTCTCTCTCTCTCTCTCTCTCTCTCTCTCTCTCTCTCTCTCTCTCTCTCTCTCTCTCTCCCTCTCTCCCTCCCTCCCTTCCTCCCTCCCAATAGCAAAGCTCCCATGAACCGGGGACTGAAAACTCAAACACACATGAATTGTATATTTGGTTTTTCAGGATTCTGGCTGGGGATTGCGCTCTTACGGAAGCTTGTGTATTGTAGAAGTTGGCATGTTGGAATTAGTTGGTTTGTCGTTGGTTCCTTGGATAATCTGGCAAGAATGGTATAAATCACGAAGAATATGGAGGAGAGAAGCAATGAGGAAGAAGACGTCAGAAAAGCGGAAGAAGATTTTCTTGTGAAACATATTCAGAAGAAGAGATTAGGGAGGGATCATGGAGGTAGCAAGTCTGGTCCTTCACGAACCATCTCAGTCAGCAGCCTCACGGAGTCGGAGGTTGAAGGCACTAAGAAGAGAATAAAAGACGATAAGGAGCGTGTGTCAGCGGAAAAGACTAAGAAGAAGCGTGTTGAGCAGGAAGAAGATATTGAATGGGAAAGATTCGAAGAAGACCCAATGAAGAACATGGACGTTAAAATGGATCTGATCATGAATTGGCTGAGACATTCCACCATCCAAAGAATTGTAACGAAGCCTCAACACAAGAAACTTGAAAAGATCATCGAAAGAGTGAGATATGAAGTGACAAGGTGCCGTGAGGACAGAATCAGAATGGAGACAAGGGTCGGAGAACGAGGTGCCTTGATGGAAGTAGCGAGAAAGACCGTGAGGGAGGAGCTGGAAAAGAGCAACCAGCAGCATGAGGAGCATCGTACGCAGCAGCGGTCACAGCGAGGAAAGAAGTATCTAAGGTGACAGGAGTGAAAGGACCAGTCTAGCCAGCGCCAAAGTTGGTTTTCATCAGGCGCAAGAAGAAGGAGAGCCCTAAGATCATATCGACTCTTAAGAAGCTTGTCAAGACGTCAGAGATAGGACTTAGAATGAAGAAGCTTACGAGTATTAGGAGCGGCGTAATTGTATAGGCAGAGGATGAAGAAGGTGCTGAGAACCTATTGAAGCAGAAGGCTCTAGAGAAAGCGGGGCTGAAGTTGGGGAAACCAGCTAGGAAGCGGACCCAACGTCATGATCTATGATGTTAACAGTGATCTAAAGTAAGCAGAGATTAGGAAAGAAGTGTACAGCAGAAACGTCCAGGGAACAGAGATCACTGAAAAAGAGTTCAAGAATAAGTTTGAGGTGCGTCGTAAGTACAGTGACAGGACAACAAACGGCAAGAAATGCCACATCGTGGTGGAGTGCTCAGTGAGAGTGAGGAACTGGCTTAGATCAAGAGAAAGGATATTTATCGAATGGCAAAACTGGCGAGTGAAGGATTATGTGGATGTAGCAAGGTGCTATAAGTGTCACGGGCACATTGCGAAGCACGGATTGGGGTTTAGTGAAAAACCGGGTTTTTCGTACTGTGCGGAAGTACATGATTATAAGGATTGCCCCAATAAGGAGAAGAAGGACAGGGTTTGTTGTGCGAACTACAAAAGAGAAGGCGGAGAAAACGACAAACATGATGCAGGTTGGCGGGGATGCCCAGTGTTTGAAAAGGCGGTCAAGAGACATAACGATAGGATAGACTACGAGGTGTACGAACATGAACAAAGAAGCATGATGCAAATTTAGATTCAGATGATGTGAAAAGAATCCTGAAATAATTAGATGAAGGGGAACGGTTAGAGTGTTAGAGAAAAACGTTTCCAGTGATCCTGGTGGCGGCCACTAGGTGAGGGGAGAGATGTGTTAGGGTTGGCACAAGAGTGCTGAAAAGATCTTTGCGGACGTTATCAAGAGGAAGTATTTCAAGGACAGCGGCCCGGCGAATAATTCGCAGACTTAAGCCGGGCCATAGACTAGTGGTGGGATATGGATGTCATAAAGAATGCCGAGAAGTAATAAGAAGACGTAAGGAACGACAAGGTTTAAGGTAAGCATTAATGTGATTAACCGTAAAGGTGTGGTGAAACAACATACCAAACAGCCAGAATTTACTTTTCATTATAATCTGCTTTATGTATCACTTTTATTAATAGTAAACTGGCTTGTCTTTCTGTACTCGTATTTCTCAATATTTTTATAATTCCAACATTTACTGAAAGAAATAGTATACATTTTATCAACATGATAATCTTACTTATGTTTTACGTAACTTATAACGTAATATAATATTGTAATTGACCTTAAATAAATGTAATTTATACATGTTATAAGTCAGTTGAACAAATTATAAATGGTATTTGTATTTTTTATTGGTTAATGTCCCCATAGAATGTTAAAGTTTTAACTGATAATTGATTTTTCTATGGAAGCTTAAACAATTACAAAGTGGTGAAACATAAGCCACATCAATTCCCTCTACCCGATCTTGAATTAGTTTCACTTTTATACAAAGACTGTCGTCACTTCCGTTTCACAAATTGTACAGCTGATCGTAAACTGCTGAAATACCAAGGCCTCGTTGAGAGCGGATTACTTTTGGTTTCTAACTAAAACCCTTTACTACTTAACTATAGTCCTAACCTAACCTAACCTATTACTCTCAACAAGCCTACTTACAAAGCTAGTTAAACGAAAAACAAATAATCTTTCTTGTATTTTTATGAGAGCTCTTATTTTTAATTTTAAAAAATGTAGTTAAAAAGTGAATACAGCAGTAATAAACTATTAAAATCATAAACGATTTTAGTGTATACTAACATTATTAATTTTATCAACTTGTTCAAATAACAAATTGATTTGCCGAATGTTAATAGATTATCTGTAAAACATTTTTCTTAAACATTGAATCATTATGATGGAACCTAAAAATACTCGATTCGATGTATAGTAGAAACCACAATCTTTATTAGATCAATCACTATCGTAAAATTGTCTTATGTGTATTTATCTACTTGAATACTATTGTTTTAAAACCTTAGATGCTTAGATGATCATTATTATCATAATACAGAGTAAATATTATACTTTATATTATCATTTTTTTAAATAGAGTAAATAAGGACAATTCTCACTTCACTATGAATAACTCCCTTTTTTTCTTCTTATGATTTATAAAATAATTTTGCCAAACTGTTGTTACTTTTTTCTAGCATTAAAGCCTTCAAGATTTTATAGTCCACTTTTTAACTAGTACTTCTATTAAAAAATTTCAATTGAAAGAGAAGATCATATTGTAACCGTTAAAGACAATAAAATACAAGTCTAGTCCTGCTTTACCTCATACGACTGCAAAGGGGAGAAACACAAGTGATATAGTTACGTTTTAACTCAGCTGGTGAGTAGGTCAATACCACCGTTCGTTTATGGTGGTATAGGTAGGTCAATACCACCGTACGTGTTTGGGGGTGTGGGTGGGTCGATACCACTTTGCGCGTATGGGAGTATGGGTGGGTCGATACCACCGTGCGCGTATGGGGGTGTGGGTGGGACGATGTCACTGTGCGCGTATGGGGGTGTGGGTGGTCGATACCATGGTATGTATATGTGGGTGTGGGTGGGTCAATACCACGATTCGTGTAAGGGAGTGTAGTTAGGTCAATATAATCATTTTTAATTAGAATGTTAACACTTGCACCTTATTAATAACACTTATACTTGCCAGTGGCCATGGAAGGAGGGTTTCGAAGTTATCGTAAGATAACGGAGTCAAGCAACATCGAGCGTGGCTGTCCCTTGGATGGGTGACCGTCTGAGCCATTCTGTCTTTGATCGCAGCTCGCCTACCGGTGGTGGTACGGAAATCATTCTTAAGCCGTTGGTTCCCAAATTAGTATTCACTTATACTCACAGTAATTCAGAAGGTTAGAGCCCTAACTTAACCTGGTAAAATAAAACTATCTTTTTTTAACTTTTAAATTTATAATATAAATTTTTTGTAAATAGAGATTTAAACTAATTGTATAATTCAATCGTATAAATAAATTGTAATCATTAATACATCTCGATATTCTTCTATACTCCAATCTTGAAAAGTAAAGTTACAGTTTTATAATTATATGTATAAAACTAAACAATGACACTTAATGTACTGTTTGGAAAGGGATGGATTTATTAAATCACTATCAAAGTAAATGTTTATTTAACTACATCAATTAAACCTTAAATGGATTAAATATTTCTTTATTTACAAAATATTATGTTAATATCAAATATGTACGTAATTAACTACTAAACAAATATGTATTAGACATTTTAATTGACTATTCACCTTCTATCCTTTGCACTCTAATAGAATAATATAGTGGGTTTTATATATATATATATAATACAATCAATTATTTTACCATAATGGTGGTTAACAGAAGTAGGAAAAATAAATTTGTATAGGTTGAAGCACCATTTTGAATAAAATAAAATTTGAAACAACTCCATAATAACTTATTTGTGAAGGAACATTTATTTACTAGTTGTTTTATCTCTCGGTTTGACAAGCGGTCCAGCCTGGACTTCTCTGTTGTGATATTACTGAATGTCATTATGTCCGGTAATGGGGGGTGAGTGGGTTAATCCTACAACGAGGGGAGATACAGGGGAGAGGGACAAGGCTTTCATATTATGTTCTCATTTATCATTTTGAATAATTCAATGTAGCGCTTCATTTCACAGGTTTACGCTAAACAACAGTGTAGATAAGGATTGTATATTTCTAAGTGTAGTATGAAGTATTTTAATTTTTAGTAGACGTTTACTTTATAGCTTTATAAATTGTAACTATAAATTACTATAGTTACTTTATAAATTGTAACTATACGTTATGGCTTATAACGTATAGTTACAATTTGTAAAAATAGGTATAGTCTGTTCTTGTAAACAACATGTTTTTGGAGATCGCAGTTTCTGTTCATAGGTCTCTAAGTAAGTAACGTGCGGTCCATTCGATGGCTGCTAACGGACCGGCTAGAGAAGGCTCATATTCGATAGTTATGTTATATGTCCTTCATATAACATAGAGGATTATTTTATTGTAATACACTGAGAACATAAATAACAATTGTAATACATTTATTTCTGTATTATGGGGTCAGTGATTGACAGGAGCTTGTAAATTAGCTGAAAATCAGACCAACACTACGTGGTTCAGATTCTACGTAAAACTATAGGTTTCTAAAAGCCCTTGACATTAGACTGTCCACTCAATGGTTGCTATCAACGTAGACGCTACTAGAGAAGGGGGATGGTAGTCGGGGTTCAGATGTTGGTAGGGAAGAGAACTGTGTGTCAGGCTTGACAGTTAGCTGAAAATCAGACCATTATTACGTGGTGTGGACTCCACGTAAACCTGCAGGTAACATAGTTGCCCTGATTATTGGGGTTTTAATAAACAGTCCTTTCTAAGGAGAAGTTGACCTTAGTTAGTAACAATGACTACACTCCTTCATCTACATTCAATCACATTCATTCAACCCTCATATTCGCCATATCTCTACAACGGGGTCTTAATGATGAGTAATAAATAAAACTCTTAAGATATTAAAAATATCATTTTACTTTCTCCCAAATGCGTTATCATAAAGAAAGTATTTTGATTGTTCACATTGGGAATGAGAAGCTCTCTAAGTACGTTTATAGGTCATAAGAATAACATGGAGAGAGAGTTAGATGAATCGAAAAGTAACAGCTGTCAAATGTAAATAATTATTTCCAAATGATTTAACTGCTTTTGGAATATAAGGAATGGCGGTTGTAATATTAAGGAGGTTAGATATTTCATAATGCTAAACCAGGGAAGGTTAAAAGCATGATTTTATTCACATTTTATTGTAGGGCTCCACTCTACTGGACTTCAATGGTAATATAATACACTTATTCTATTTATTTAATTCATCTTCATCTGTTAAACCTTTTGTTATAAACGAACGCGTTTCTTTATAATATCATTGTGTGTTTATTCTAACAAATAGCTAGCAACAAAAGTAATGTGAGTGAGATAATGTTAATATTTTCAATATTGTGAATTCATATTATACAGTTATCCTATTGTTATTTCTAGTCAAAAGTCACAGCCGAGGCCGAATTGTAACGAGCACAGCGAGTGAAGGGGTTGGATCGCAAAGTGTGCAGGGGTGTCCCCTAGTATATTCTATGAAGTAATGTTTACGGTGTAATTAGAACGTAATAAGTTTTGTAAGAATAGAATAATCTTCTATTTATTCAAGATATCATATTCTTAAATGTGCAAGATACCATATAGTAACACTGTATGTATATTAAACTGATATGTTACTGTAAAAACCAAGAACAAAAGGAAAACCTTTGGTTGTTTCGCCAACCGTGCAGTTCAGGGTAATAAACGATCACCAGAGTTCATTTCAAGGGCAGTTGAAGATCCCGTAAGTCGCCCGAGGGGTTGTCGTTGCAATATTTCACCACCCTTAACAATATTGGCTTCATGACTGTGTTCTGAGCCTTTAGAATCCGTGGCAATGCTTAACGTCCATGACATGTTTATTAATATGCATATATCTACAACGTAAATAAAAAATAAATTATAAGCGTAGCCTAAGTGAGTTTTAAAATGGTAACAAAGTGGTACAATTGATGTGTTTATATTTATACTTAATGGGAAATATTATATATTTGACGTTTGATTTCTACAAATTATATTGATATCAATAGCAATACAGTACTTACAATAAATGTAATTATTTTACAGGTGAACTACATAAATATGTTTAATAAATTATCCAATTTACAAATTAGATAAAGTCTCTATATTAAATTTATAATATAAACATATTTATAACAGAGAAAGGTTCACTAAAAATTAAGTGCTATTTTAAATAATTTAAGTTAAATATTTTAAGACTGTAAAGTTCTTTATATTTTATGTTCAACCAATTATCTATATGTCAATGTCAATGATGCCATATCACCATTGCTTCTTATCACTGCACAGCCATCATCAATTAACAATGATGGATCTATAGATTAAATCAGCGCCGTCAATCAACTCAATGCATTGATTAATGGTGTGTTCAGTCAATCGCCCAGTACAGTTCCAAATTGTGAAGTAACATATACAAATAATGTTATATTTAGACTGAATTGATGGTTTTGTAAATAAATATGAATTAATACATTAAATAAACTAAATGTTTGCTGAACAAAATTTCATGTAGTATAATTTGGATTTTTTAAATTACAATTTAGCCTTGTCTGCCCTCCAGCCTTGTCTGAATATTTCACACCATAATACAAAACAAAAGACCATAGTAATATGATTTTTTTTGTATGAAGCTGTCCAAAAAATTACTGGTAACATATAAAAACGAAAACAGATGATAATTAACTACAAAGTTTGATAACCAAGGTGTTTATGCGTGCATTTGGATAATTTAGCAAATATTTCTGACTGAAATTTAGAAACGTTCATACAATGGTAACAGTTCTCGTGTTGAGTATTTGATAAAACATGTTATTTTATTTAAAAACATATTTAAATACTGTGCAACCAGTATAAAAAATCATTATTGGGAAACAGCAAAATTATCTTGCTGTGTTGATTTACAAATTATCTATGGACAATTCTACATAAACTATAAACACCCTCCTCATATTTTAAATCTACGATTAGTAGATTAATATCCAAATAATCGTAATAAACGATCAACATTACGTAAATAAAAATTATAGTTTAAGCACCACAGACTCAACTGCTTCAACAGTTAAATAATCTCAAGTACTTTACTCAATTTTATCTAACGATTTGAAATTGTTAAACTAGATGTAACAAAATATGCAACGTTAAATTTAATTACTTAATTTTAAAACATGTTCTGTTCAATAAAAAATAATTAAATTTACTTCAAGTAAAGAATAGTGTCATGTTTGGATAACAATTTATACAGACCAAGAGAGGGGAAAGTACTAAACTTTCGAAGTTGAATGAATAATAAGTTATAACCAATTAATAACTATACTTAAGTTTTTAATAAAAACAGTAATAATGACTAAGTTTCACTATACGTAATAGTGCAGAAAGCTAATTACATAATTTTTTAATCTACATAACATAGTATTTAGTTATTAGATATATTTACAAATAACTCAACATTAATTATTGTTATAAACTTTCATAATTATGTAATAACATAACTACGAGTATTTTAGATAGTAATATCTATTAGTAATATCTACCTAAATCGATTTTAAAATGCCATAATATTGAATTATAGGCAAAACTACAAACACTGCAATGAATCCTAATTTAGTTAATTTTCAAATAAACATGTTTAAATTTTAAAATCTTCTCTGGAATTTTAACAAAAGGCAGCCCAACCGGAAGCGGAAGTATGAGGGTGTCAGACATTGATAAGAGTGGCCTTGTCCCTGGCGCCTTATTTAGCCATTTAAATGCATAGGCCAATGGTGGATATTATTGTAGGTTTTAACTTTCAAAAGAAATAATTTTCTGCATTTAGACACCTGTCAGAGCTATTTCCTTTCCTAATCTTAATAAGACATCGTGTTTTGTTGATGGAATAGAAAATACAACTAAACGTTTGTATTTTTTTCTTTTTTTTTTACTGGTATTTAGGTTTAAATATCGTATTCGTAACTATCTTTGAATTATAATAATAATAATAATACATAAAGTACTTTTTGTGTGTAATGCAATAATTGAGTATCATGCTGCCTAGTAACTGCCTCTACAATCATATTACCAATAAATACCTCTACATTACCAATAAATACGCTTAAGAATGTCAAGTACATGGTATTTTTGGTATTTTGTAGGCTATTATGCATAAATGTCAAGAAGTATTTTAAATGAGATGATTGTTAAGATTAAATTATGTATGTTGTTTTAAGGGGACATTGTACTCCCATTAGCCGTAATGTTAAATTTAGCATATTTATGTATCCTTTTCTCAAAAACTATACAGAATAGAGATCTGTATTTTTTTATGGCTATAATTCAATAGATAAAGATCTCTGATAAGCAAAAAAGCATTTATATAATTATTTTTTCTTTCAATTTAGATTTTTTTTTAATTACCATACAATTTTTTATATTTTTGATATAAAACTGTTTTAAATTAAATAACTATTAAACATAAACTTATGATTTTGCCTATCAAAGTGCAAGTATGTTACAAGAACATGCAGTGAAAATTTCAAGTCTCTAGGTATAATACTTCCTGAGAAAAGGGTACATAAGTAATAAAAATACTTAGTTTTCAGGAACGCCTATTTAGTAAATACATGGATAATATATACAGAAAAAACTAAACTTACATGTATTAAAACACTCCTGCTACATAGTCTTTACTAAGAAGCAATCACTGCTTTCAGTTTTTAATAGCTACTGCCAACTTGACAAAATAAAATAATGGAAAGTTTATATTGATATACTACTATATAAATATTTGCTTACAAATTACAACAGTGCTACCAAAGCAAAGGGGAAATCGTTGCATATCTCCTAGGTAAGATAAGATTGCAACACATATTTTGCATTGTTATAATTATGGAAATTAAATAAATGATATATAATTTTTTTCATAAGAAAATGGAGTTTCATAAAATGCAAAAAAGTAAAAATGCAAAAAAGAAAATATTTATAAGTACAATGTCCCCTTAATGATACTTAATTGAAATGTATGCTATCCACCCAACGAAACATTGACCAACTCACGTATAATAGCTTGCACAATACAACAACAGCGCTTTATAATTTCTATAAATGTTAAATAAAATTGTTCTCTTTTACTGCCGGATAGGTTATATGAATCACGGTATCTAGAAAAGAAGACGGTAGATATTACGCGCATCTTCCACAACGTCACATGGGCGAAATGGCGACAGCAGACAACAAATAAACACGAAAATACTGTTTTAATTCTCGTAGTTACAATTCAAGCTGATTAGTGATTACAGCTGGTACACTTTCAGCTTTCTATTTAGCTGAATAGTTCCACGTAATTGGTAGATTTAGTTACCAGATATAAGAGAAAAATCAAATCAGCTGATTTCACCCGTGTGAAATCAGCTGATTTCAGTCGTGCACAGCCTCGTCGTGATATCTAGCGTCTTTTCTAATTACCTTCTACTACTTGGAAGGTCTTCTGAGATAATAAATTAATAGTTTAAAAGTGATAAAACTACTTTACTTATATACACAATACACAGTAACACAACACATACATGCAAAGATGATAAACACAATACAGCAAAATACAAAGAATTCAAACGCAAAGGAATAAAAGAGTTAAAGACGTAAAAATGTTTAGAAGAAAACCTGCAATTCATTGAAGCCTTAAAGATTTAAAGAAAATATCCTAAGTGAATATATAAAGAAGTAAAGCCAGTTGCAGTACGCTGGTGAAAGTAAAACTCGTTCCCTCAATAATTATTAAACCGAGATTGGAAATGAGGTATTTAAAGTAGGTGATGTTTATAAACCTTTTTTTACATTAAATATCACAGTACTTCCCGATATATTCTCGAAATTTTTCGGAGCACTTTATAATGCATGTTTTTAAACGACATTTTATTTTTTCTGGAACTATTTCCATAATATCATCATAATTCCTTTTTATATGTCTACACAGCTTGATCGTAGTTTAATGAATGTATAAATAAATGAATGAAGGATTATTGATGAACTGTGCAGTCTTGTTACTAACAGTGTTCGACTTAGCTCAGAAAGAACCATATAATAATGGTTTAATAGCTAGGGGAACTATGGGATCTACGTGGCATTTTAGGCTAATTCACCAGCCTGATAATCAGTTCTCTTACTCGCACAACATCCGGATCCTGACTACCACCCCAGACTTCTCTAATATTACCCATATTGATAGCAAGCATTGAGTTGACGCCATGTCAGAATTAAGAGGACCGAGCATAGAACCTATCACCTAAAATCTTCACCACTTTTTCTCTTCAAGTGGCTAGATTACAGCTTTGCTCCACTAATTCCGAATATATTGATAATAATACTAAAACTAATACTAATATTAATCTTAGTTCATCTTAGTACTCACAAAAAAACAGCGACACTGATCTGACCCCATCACCGTTGGAGTTCGTGGTGAGAGGAGGTCACTCTGTAATATATATCTGAGTCCCTTTGTCGTGCTTGTCACGTGACCAAGCTCAGTTATGGGGGACGAGACCTCACTACATACTTCCACCTCAACCCCTAAATACACATTGGAAACACCAACTCTCAACTGCACCATTTCCTATACTCATGAGTAAATAATGTTAAAATAGATATGAATAATAAATCCGTAATTCATTGTAATTACTCAATTCACAAAATATCTCATATTACGGAATTTCAACGTTTATATTTATAGAACTAATATCACAGAAATAAACTTCCATTAAAATTATCTGCAGGAAAAAGTCTGGAATATATTTATTAAGTTCAAAACCATTGGAAAAATGTAATTAAACTTTGCAGTTATGTACATGTCCCTATACCAAACATTTAGACATATTCTACTTGTTTTTTGCATAGCCAGGTGATGGCCCATTAAGGAAGCCTTAAGATTTTTAAATGTAAGCCTACCTCGAGTCATACCTCACGCTAAAAGTATTTGTTTGTAAAACACAACAGTGCAAATCTGAGGTCAAAAGGATGACCCAGTCAGAAAATACAACCACAAAAAGAATGTAATGTCAGAGTTGGGCAAAAGTCTGGATTGTATTAATTAATTTTAAAACTATTAAAAGGAAAGTAATTAAACGTTGTAGTTATTTACGACATGTACATACCAAACATATAGACATATTTTACTTGTGTATTTGCATATCCAAGGGATGGCCCATGAAGGAAGTCTTAACAATTTTAAATGTAAGCCTACCTCAAGTAATACCTCATTTTAAAGGTATTTGTTTGTAAAATACAAAAGTGCAAATCTGAGGTCAAAAGGATGACCCATTCACAAAATACAGCGATTCAAAGAATTCCTCTCAGTTATACGGCTATCTATTTAACAGTTTCAGGCCCCTGTTGCTGATTATGTTGTTGATAGTTAACAATCCTAATAAAGAGCAGCGTTAATTTAACATATTCACTTAGATAAATTATAGGTCTACGCAGCAATAGATAATCTCTTACCTTTGTCTTAAGCAGTGTTAGTTATATGACTTGAAATTCTTTGAGAGGCTATATTTTCTGACTGGGTCATCCTTTTTGACCTCAGGTTTGCACTCTTATGTTTTACAAATAAAGACCTTTAAAATGAGGTATAACTCGAGATAGGCTTACATTTAAAATTGTTAAGACTTCCTTTGCAAAACCCTGACATTAAATTCTTTGATTGGCTGTATTTTCTGACTAGGTCATCCTTTTGACCGCAGGTTTTCACTCTTGTGTTTTATCACTCTTCATGGGCCCTGGATATGAAAAAACAATTAAAATATTTCAATATGTTTGGTTTAGGAACATGTACATAACTATAAAATTTCATTACTTTTCTTTTAATAGTTTTAAATTAATAAATACATTCCAGACTTTTGCCCAACCATTAGATTAAATTCTTTGAGTGGTTGTATTTTCTGACTAGATCATTCTTTTGACCTCAGGTTTGCACTCTTGTATTTTACAAACAAATACCTTTAAAATAAGGTATAACTTGAGGTAGGCTTACATTTAAAATTTTTAAGACTTCCTACATGGGCCATCATCTGACTATGCAAATAAGAAGTAAAATATGTCTAAATGTTTTTTATAGGGACATGTACATAGCTGCAAAGTTTCATTCCTTTTTTTCAATGGTTTTTAAATTATTAAATATATTCTAGACTTTTGCCCAACCCTGTATACATTGGAATTCTGTTCCATTTATCTTTCAGTCTCGCTTCTATATTCCTTCAGATTACTAATAAAATACTTGTACTAATGATTCACTAATAAAAGTTTACCGGCGTGGTAGCTCAGTGGCTAAGGGTTCGGACTGCAGAGGGTTACGTCCAAGGTCCGAATCTCCACTGAGCCAACGGTTGGTACTTCACTCGTTGAATAAAGTTCACGCACAGGCCTGCAGGCCCATGTGAGTCCTAAGATTGTTTCTTTATAACAACAGTGTTTATTAATTATTAGTTATGAACTTTAAAAAACGTATTACACATTTTTTTAATGAACAAAATAATAATAATTGCAAACTAATAATAGCACGTTTGAAATCAACAACAAAATACTGAATGCGTTTTTTTTTTTTTTCTTTTGATAAATTACTGATTGAAACACTGCTTCGCTTTTTAAATGTAAGGATAGTATAACACAGCCATCATATTAAATAGATAATGTTATCAATTTAAATTGTTATGTGTTATAATATGATAACAAATATTATTTACATTTTTCATTAAATAACTACAATAAAACTCGAATCTAAAATAACTATTATTCATGAACATAAAGTCCCGTTAGTATTCCTTGTTCTCTTTTATGTTATACTGAATAAATGTAGTGCTATAAATATGCTCATTTATTGTGGTAATAATGTAATTGTTTGTACTTTGTATTTTATTGTTTAACAATTCGTTTGTTTACTTCATAAGTACGCTAAAACAAAATTAATTTGTAAATACAATAAATAAATCATATTTAGTATATTTACGACGTTGAAAATAATGGTTTTTGCCTTTAATAATAGGAGTATATGTGTGACCAGCATAAATGAATTTCAATATATTTTATTGAATTTGAAGAACAATTTTACAATGCTTATGAAACATAACACATGTTTATTTAATGTCTTCTTAGCGTCACAATTTTTATAGCTTCTATATGTTTAAATTGATTAATACCTTTTCACACTCTTAAAATATCCAATAAATGACATTCGTCTCATATAGCCTCATAAGTATCTGGGTCGAAATAATGAGTTAAAATATGTTACTTCTTAAAATAAATGTATAAAATAAACTTCTATATCTTACTACAACTCGTTTTGTTAGTGCTTAATCCAGTCTTGTATGTTTAAAAACATTGACAATATGATCACTAAATATTTGTAAGATTTTTCTTGAAACCTAATGTTTCATAACATTGATTAACCATTAGGTTTCATTTTTCAATGAAAACATACATTTATATCAGCTTCAAGTCAAAACAAAATCAATATAGTTAGAATTACATATGGAGGTTGCGGTACAGAAAGGTTCGGCCTCACTAAGAAGCTAGAGGCCTATGAAAACTCCAATCCCACCATTGTTTGTCTCGTTTAATTATGCGTAATAAAATATGCATTTTAATTATATGCAGTGCTTTCAAAATAATTTATATCAATTTAAAATCACTGCATTTCATTACGCATATGACAGTAATGTTACGTAAATATACATTTTATAAGGATCACAACATGGCCAAGTAATTGATTTTACGACCTATAGAAGCGAAGTCACTTAAGGTAATTGATAAGAAAGTTTTATTCTTTAAAAATTCAATTGCCATGACATTTATAAAAATTTATAGAAAACATTTATAATAACGGTTTGTTAAAATGTAAATGCGATATATTAACGGTTTTTTAGTAAGAATTTTTTGTAATAAATTGTAAAGTTGTTTCTCAGTAAAAAATAGTTAACATTACGGTACTATTTTTTTTATTTTTTACTCTTAAAACGCCAATCGTCAAAATATGGGCGATTATGGATTTTGAATGAGTGTGATGAGCGTAGATGAGCGAACGTTGTCATTGTTACAAATTAAGGCCGACAATTCCTTAGAAAGTGTCATTAATTCATAGCCCAATGACAAATGAACGGCTGGTGGTTATGAGCTGATACCTTTCAAAATGTGTTACGACTTTGATTGGGATCGAACTGAGAACTTTTAGCTTATGAAGCTGGAATTTAACTAACTAGGCTATCGACCAATTAAATGTTGTTCCATCTAGGATAACAATTACTAAAGTTTATGATAAAATTTAAAAATTCATATTTCATAACGTGAAATTAAACGAGAAAAACAAGGGTGGGATTGGATTTTTCTTAAGACTCTTAGATTCTTAGTAAACGCACTTCTTCACACTCGGGTACACATAATTTCTGCACCGACAATAATACAATATCTAGGCCATAACATCCGATCCGCAATGTGGACAATAATTGGAGTAATGGCCTGTTCAACATTGACATTAGCTCTATTCAGTCTGTTTTGAGTCCTGATATAAATTAACAGTACTTTATAAAATACTTTTCCTTTGTAATTCATCTCCATAGTTCTACTAAATGTCATAACTCCATGTCATGCTGTACATTCTGAAACACGTAGGCTGACTTGAGTTCCATAATGTCCTTGGCAGCCCCCACCCACCCGCGGAGGTCAGCAAATAAATATTGGGGGTTGCTTAACTGCTATATTTACTCAGGCCACAATACATTATGGCTAAATGGAAGGGTTCCACCGAACATCAGTTTTCACACCAGACGCCATTACGGTTAGTGGTTAGGTCTATTTATAGGTGTTTCCGCAGTGATTTACTAAGAGTCTCAATTTATTTATCAGTTCTTATAAGTTTTCGTTGGATTTGACGTGCTTAAACTGTTTTACAATATTTTATAACCGTAGTATTTTTAAATTAATAATCAATTTTTAAATATCCAAAGTTTTTAATTTCTTCATCAATAACCTCCATACATGGTCAATGAATATTCCATAATGGTCATTGACCATAAATTCATTGACCATTAACGAATTTATAAGCTTATGGTATGAATCCAAATTCATACCATCAAGCTGGTTATAAAGCAAACAAACAACGTGTTATACGTAGTTGAAAAGACTAAACACTATGTGGCAATGTGAAGCTTTTACCACAAAAATACTAATTTAGAATCATAATTGTTTATTTTTAAATACATACGGTTGCGGATCTTAACAAAATACAAAGAATGTATCGTTGGGAGTCCATTTTGTTTGTAAATATAAGTACACGAGTATATTTAATATATAATATTACATATTTATACTTTGACAGTTTGGCCGAGTAAGTAGAGATAACATGCGCTCTTTGTGTCGGTGTTTAAATACTATACACTCAGCCTGTACAATAAGAAAGAAAATAGTGAAGTAAAGACCAAAATTAAACATCGCGCTACGTAAACCAATGTAAGGGTCAACATTTTACAGTAGAAAATTTAAAATAAATTTTAATAAATTAAAATAAATATTATAACTATATTGACAAAGACATGCAATTACGTAATGATTATACATACCTATTGATTAGTTATGTGTATCCTATATGATAACACTTACAATAATTATCACTATAATAATAATAATAATATTAATATTATTATTAAAATGCTTATGCTTGTTACATAACGTTTTTTCCAGTAACACGTATATAAACCTAACCTAATAAATACATTTTCTTAAAAATATAGAAATGTTTGTATTATTTTTTGATATTTTTAGAATAAGTGCCAATGAAGAGTAGGATTTTAATTGACAAAAAAATCCTAAACTATATAGAATACGTTTCAGCCACTATACTTCATAAGCACCGAGAACAACTTTACTGTATTTTAGTTACTGTACAATATAGGGCAAAATATTTCTTTACTTTGATGTTTACTTAAAAGTAAAAAGCTGTTTTACTTTCAGATCTAAGCCGACGCGTGAAGAGGCTTTTTCTTAAATGGCGCTGAGCTTACCCCAAGCACTTGAGGCAATAATACACTTCTCAAGTAGAGACGTAATTCTTGAAACCGAATCTTACCTTTGCAGAATATATCTCTAGTTTGAGACAAGTATTTCTAAGTAATTCTTTATAAGAATGTTTCTCTCATGTAATTTAGTAAATTCAATATTAACGTTAGTGTAATTACTATAGAATCACCGCCTGCAGTGCATGAATTATTGGACTCTTTTTGCATGTTGGATATGATTTATTAATAATATTCTTAATGCTACAGTGTAATTGGCTATTGTGCTGTATTGTAGCATTGTAAAAATAAAATAAATAAATATATCCTACTAAATAATTTTAGTAGTAAAAAGAAGTGGTAGTCAGATATCTTGAGTCGCCCACTCACTGGCCTAGGAACTGATAAATCTTGATACAAAATCATGTCCTTTGACAATAATACAGGCTGCTTCTTTTGAAACGCAATCGATGATTTGAAATGGATTGAACTTCAATCCAATAATGTACATGCAATTAACAATACATATAGTTAATACGAAAGCACCATGACATAAAATAAACGATTTTGTTTTAAAAATTTCCTCCACAATAAACACTATCTTGTCTTTGCTCAAAACCATGTTTATAACCTCAACTTAATGACACTGCACAAAACCCAAATAAAGTGAACAACAATGCAACAATGTAAATCAGCTGATAGCCAAGGAAGAAGAAGAACCAAGGATACAAGTCTGTGAACTTGTAATAATCTTAAACCTTCATTTTCTGTACTTATAAATAGGGTTACGTTTTAAATGAAACACCCTGTATTAGATTGATGTTGACCCAGCAATTCTCTCAACTAACAATAAACTGAAAGGTCTTATCTAGCATATTCGACTGTCTTCTAAATAGAGTAACATTTCTCAGTTCTATTAAGTTGGTGGTTGTCATGCCCAACCACTCACTACGGTTGTCTGTCTTATTGTATGACTTAATTTACGGTTTAAAAATGTTTTAAGCAACTAATAAGAGCATCGTAGTAAGAATATAAAATGTTATATCGATGGAAGAACAAGTAACTCTTAAATGAGCAGTACCTAAATACCAATAATTTATTTCTCTTCCAGCCTCATATATGAAAGACGTGAACCGCTAATCCTTTACCCCTTACATAAGTAAATAAGACTTTTTTGGACTTGTTGCGTTGGGAGGGAGGGGAGAGTAAGCATAAACCTTAATCCATGACTTATATAATCACTTAAACATTTCCCAAATGTTTGGTTGACCACTCGTACGTACAAGAGTAAGGAAGTATAATTTTGAAGATTTTCAGGTACAAACTTTTTGTGTTTCTTGGAGGCTGCTAAATATCCTTATATTTTATTTTTAAAACATATAAAATTATTTTCACCAATCTTACTTCTGGTGGGAGTGTTATAACCTATTGGATAAAACATACCATATATCTCCCGTATTAACATCTGTAAACATTAAGTTTTACACAGCTGCATGGTGTCGTTATTTGCGAGTCCAAATTGTCATTAAAACTAGATTAAATTCTAAATCGTCCCTTCAAAGGAATGTTATACAACCTGTACATAGCAGACCCTTACAACAAGCATTCAGCCTTCTTTGGAGACGACGGTGCAGAAAATACGTGCACTTGAGTTTGGAGGTTGTTTACTGAGAAAATAAAAGGCCTATGAAAACTTTACACCATTGTTTTCCTCGTTTAATTTTGCGTTATGAAATTTGCACGTTTTTAAATTATTAAAAGTTTCGATGATTTGGAATTACTTATTTGGAACAAAAAAGTGCCGGAATTTTAACTAGTTTTCACTGTAAATAAAATGTACACCATTATTACAAAAATTAATTGGTATTGCAATTATTACACCCCGTTTTTATTGCATTTACATTTTAATGCGTGGTTGATATTAATGTTTAAACGTTTTTTTTAATTTATGGATTTCAAATTTTCAAGAAAAAAAAGTTCTTGTTAATTCGCTGAAACATTGCTTTCTTGGCACCTAGTGGTGGTAAAATGAATTACTTGGTCTTGTTGTAGTCCTTATTATATGTATAGTTACGATACATTACTTTCAAATGTGTAAGTAAATGCGTTGATTTTTAATTTACCCATGCATAATTTTCTATCGTTAATATACATCTATGTTATTAGATATACAAAAAGACAGAGTAATGATTTTGGTATAGAAGCAAAGAAAACAATGTTTCAGGAAATTAATAAGAACTTTTTTTCTTGTAAATTTAAAATTCAGGAATGTATAAGACCTATATAAAACACTTCTATCAACGCCATATTTAAATATAAATGCAATACATTAACGGAGTTTGAGTTATAACGGTGTAAATTCGGTGTACAGTGAATACTAACTGAAATTCCGGTACTTTTTTTGTTCCAACTAGTATAAAAATTATTAAAACTTTATATATTTCATAATGCAAACTAAACGAAGAAAACAATGGTGTGATTTAAGATTTCAAATGCCTCTTAGTTTCTTAGTAAACAACCTTCAAACTCGGGTACGCATCTGTTTCTGCGCCAACATTAGGGGTCTATACAATTTCTAAGATTTCTTTCTGAATAAAACTCAAAGCATTAATGTTTTAATATTTTTTAAATCTGCTAACAAGTATATCGTTATATAATTTGTGGGTATAACGGGTATAGTGTACCATAAACTAACCCAAAAAGATAAAAAACTTATTTCTTTTCATGTTTAATGTAGATAAATGATATATTTTTATCTACTGATAACTGTGCTCAAAGGTAAAAAATTTTTATAACTACACCATTAATATTATGATTGTTAATTAAGTCTTTAATTTCAATGATCTGAAAATCTTCTTTATTAGGAGTGAAGTTAGAACTCAGTCCTCTATTCCACTTAGACTCACAAAATAATGCTTTTGTTTTATAAACATAATAAAAGTTTTAGCGAAACATCAAAAAAATTATAACCAAAATAATCATAAAGGTATTAAAAGAACATATAACAAAAAGAACATATAAATATAATGGTAGTAGATACAATTCAAACAAATGTATAGTTTACAGTATTAAATGTTACTGGCTGGAATAAGATAATATTTATTATTATTATCGAAAAGAATACTTTTTTTTGTTTAACTTGACATTATTTATTAAAGCAAATGGAAAAGGATTAAAGTAAGTGGGAAGGTAAGTAACGTAGGTGAAGTCAGCTGTTCCGAGTAGTAACACGTCAGCTGTCTATTTAGCTTCCCCCAGACGTCTTGTCTGCTTTTCCCACTGAAATTCAGTTAAAAATAAAAGCTAGCAATTTATAGGATATTTTCATGTTATATTAAGAAGGATTTTAACTAGCGTTTATTATATAACAACACGATTATATGAATTAAAAACATGCTAAGTGAGTGAGAAAATTAATTAACCATAATATTTTTATAATTAATAGTGGTTTTATATATATGAAATCATTTTATACATATATATATATATATATGTAAATTATGATTAATAATAATCAACATTATTAACATAAAATTTCGATGCTAATTAAAAATATTAAATGTTTTTGATTAGATCAAAATATTAAAACTATAATTTCTTTTTTTAGAATTATTGTTGACAGATACAGTGCAATTATTTGTCAAAATGGTTTATACAATAAAGCTTATTTATATATTATTGGCAACCTATTTTGCTTTAAATTTTAATTTCTTCTGAATTTTTAGTTGCACTTGGTGCATGGCTAATATATTCACTCAACGCACAAATATTTTAAAATTGAAAGCAATTTAATTTTAATTTACAGCAGAATAATGTGTATTTAAGGGTATTCGCCACCTTTTAACTGTATTTTTCTTCCTGTGCCTCATTTTATTTATTAAAAAGTACGTAAAAAATATGGCAACGAAAAAATATAAAAAGTGTTTTTAGTCTTTAACAATGTTTTTTTTTTTTTTTTTTTTTTTTTTTTTTTTTTTGAGTGAAGAAAATATGTTTAAATAACTCTTTTAATGTTCAAGTTATTTTAAGTAAATATTTTCTTGTTTCTTATAATTTACTCTAAATTTGTTGGTATAAGAACCTTACTATCATTTGAAGAACAAAATTTAGGAAATAATTTGTAAAGAATTTGAAAGCTTAATATATCAGGAATTTACCTCAAAAACTTTGAAAGTTATTTAAATGTCTACAAAAACTTGCTTTTTGGATTATCACGTCTAAAGTCTGAAAATACACAAACAACTACTTTTAGTACTAACCCCCCCCCCCCGCTCCATATGTAGCTCCTTCTTCTGATTTCTCTTCTTCTACTGCAATTTGTTTGCTCTTTAGTAATATTTTATATAGTTAGAAGTATTATGAAACATAAAATAGTTTCTTGCTTTATAATCAGATGAAAAATGAATTGTTCAAAAATCCTAAAATACGTTTTTACATGTAGACATTGTCTAATAGGCATAAAATCACAAAAATATTGAGAATAGAATAAGAAATACAAGGAGTATTAATATAAAAAAAGATAATTTATAAAAAATACTCATATAAATTATGGCGTTTCCTTTTAATTTAATAAAGTGTTATAAATTTAGAGTGTTTTCTATAATGTTTACTAAAGATAAAGTAGTAGTTAGCAAATGTTTATTACAATGGTTTTAAGAAAATATAAGAAAGTGTATAAATAACAATTTTTTTGTAGCTCCAGAGATATTTCAATATGGAAGAAAAGCTAGTCATTTTACTACCCAAAAAACTGAACCGGAATGTTTGAAATAAGGTGGAAAACTATTAAATATCAATATAATAAATTAAACGTGCTTGTAAATAGCTAACATATTACCTTACAATTGATAATCATAATCACTAACAGATGTTATTTGAGTGAACGAAGTTCATCTAGGCTACTTTATGTAATAAACCTGTAAACGTGCCAAACTGTGTAAGAGCTCAGGCACACAAGTCAAGTGAGTAAATCTCACATGCAAGCCAGTAAATCTAAAGCCAATGTACCGAAACGTGGCCTTAGGAACTTGTTCAGAAAAACAACTCCACATATCAGTGGAGCAATAACTTTCGTAGTACAATTACATTATAACGCCAATATAAAAACCTACATCTAATGCAAATAAAATTAAGTTATAGTTAGCTTGATAAATTGATGTTTTTAAAAAATATAATAACATTTCGAATTGTGAACTGTCAAATAATGTGACACTCACAATGTTTAAAGAGTGCTTATTTATGTGTAGTGTCTTTAATGAGCTCTCTTTAAAGACACTACATTAAAGAGTGTATTTAATCCTACATACCCTCCTCATTACCACTGTACATGTATAGGAGGGATGGTGGGTAAATACCACTGTACGTGTATGGGTGGTTGGGTGGGTCAATATCGCTGTACGTGAATGGGTGGGTGGATCAATACCACTGTGCGTGTATGGGTGGTTGGGTGGGTCAATATCGCTGTACGTGAATGGGTGGGTGGGTCAATACCACTGTGCGTGTATAGGTGGGTGGATGAGTCATTACCACTGTACGTGTATGGGAGGGTGGGTCAATAATACTGTTCGAACGTGTGTATTATTATGTAAAACACTTCAAGTAGTACATATTAGCATATTACAAATATTTACTACATTATTATGTACAAAATAGTAATATGTCTTATTCTATATTTTACAATTATTACTTTAACAGCCTTAAATTTCGGACGATATATAACTATGTATTCAAGTATAATAACTATACTTGAGAAAGTTAGAAAGTTAAAATCTTTCTCGTAAAACTATTACTATCTCATATTTAAATTTTCATAGTCCCCTCTTTAGATAAAATATAAGTATTATTCTATTATTATTGCAAAATTAATCGTAAAATGTAAAATCTAAGTATAAAATGTCACCCCAGTATGTGCCTGTGTTTGACTGTTCCTCAGATTTTATAGAAGTAAACTCATTGGACCAGAACTCATTGTTAAATGAAGGATTCTAACCTTTCTAGTTTGAGGGAGACGGGAATATCACTATATTTTCGCCAAAATGGAAAAGGAAACCAAATTAATTTTCACTTTAAGCGGCCTTAAAATCTTGAAATGTATAGCTTGGTGTACATTTCTAGCAATTATTTATGGATAAATATCAAGATAAAACGCGCAAATATATTTTTTAGTTTCTCTAAAATTATAGATTACTACTAATATTTAAACCCCTAACTTTTCAGTGTTCTCTTTCTTTAAATGAATTGAAAAATAATAGAGAAATCACTACATTGATTGTATTTTAAATAGCCATATTGTTAAATAGTTAATATCGTGTTTTTATTTCAAGTGGTTTTCACCTTTGATGTTAGATAACATACAAGTTAACAGTCAAACATATATTAAATATTTTTGTACGCACGTTGAAAATAAAAATTGCTGGCAGATTATGGCCCACCTCTAAGCATTTTCTAGACACCGAATATATATCTACTGGCTTAATCCTTCTAAACATGCAATGAATCACAAGGATGTCAATCCTCAAAATGGTGTTAGGCTTAATCAACGTGCAGTCCCTCATTGCATGATGAAGGGGTTGGGTTAAACCAAGAGTGATTCAGTCTCATTGAAAACTCGCGAGTATTTCAGTGCTTTACGATCAGTTGTAAACTTTGTCAAATGGAAAAATACCAAACAACGTATTTCTTCATCCATTTTAGGAAGAAAGGATCAACTTATATAAAAGAGATTTTTTGCCGTACAAATATGAAATATGTTAATATTGTATTAAAATTAGTATAAACTACAAAACTTACAATATTTTTATACTACATGTGCTTGTTTGGAAGATTCTTCCATGTCTAAAAATAAAATATTTACACAACCAAGCTAGATGCAAATGACAAGTTCTAGTTTAGTAGTGTCTCAAATTAATAGTTTGTAAGATTTGTGTTAATGCTGTAATTTTGGCATTTATCAATAACTAGACGTTTGTTTGTCAATATTAACCCAACTACTGGCAACTAAAAACCCTCTATTGGCAGCCTATTTTTCCTAGTTTCGAAAGGATATTATTTTTTAATTATTAAAAATACTTATGATACTTAGATGTAGTATTATTTTATATCATTTCACTTGTAAGATTCTTTGTTTTAATTTAAAATAAATAACATAACTATCAACACTTGTTTAATTTTTTCTTTTCATAAAATAAAAAAAGTTTACCAAATATTTTTGGGAGGGGACCCTACCTGGGAATATAATACACATTGGCCAATCCACAATTCCAAGACATGCAAGTTTTTCCAAATTTTATAAAGTTTCAGAAAATGTATATTGTATAGGGTTCATTATAGGAATTTATAAATTAATAATGATAAAACTAAGGATAATGCATTTCACCGAAAATTTATGTTACTGTGGTTACATGTTATAATTGTGTATTCATAAATTTCTCAGATTTTTATTATAATGTTCATTTTGTAACATTTCTCTAATATCACTAGAACGTTCTAAATAACCCCTATGCATTGTCTAAAATATATATGTTCAATTATTATACACTATTTACAAAGGGCAAAACACCACAAGCCTATGTCAAATTAAAATTCTCTAGAAACAATGTATCTAAGAAGAAAATAACACTTTATTTACAGTAATTAAGCTTCAACCATATTTGAAAATCAGTTATTTCACAACACCTTCAAGTTATTTCACTAATAATTCTAATAAAACATCGCATAAAGTACTTCAGACCAGAATGTAAATAAACAGTTTACTGACGTGTCAACAAAAGAAATGGTGAAATTAAATAGTAAACAGTTGATTCTTCTTCTCTCCATCTATTTGTCATATGAATACTATTATCGATATCGATAACAATCAATTCGTAATTTAACCGACTTTCGAGTGGTATGACAAAATATAGTTTGACGAAAAACGTAGCCATAACGATATAAAATCAAATTTTCACAGTGATGTTTGACCGTCCGATATCAGACGGTCACCAGTCCGATAATCATAATGGTTTATCAATTGTTTTATAAAAAGTAATTTAAAATGTTTGTTTACTGGTACTGTACTTACGTGAGAAAATTTAATGTATTCAGCCAAGCTTCGTATAATTAAGCGAAAAGTTTAATTAATACAAAATAATTGTAATTTGTACTATTTACTTTGAAGTTTACGATTTAGAATAAATGTAAGAAATTTAAGTGTAGAAAAGATGAGTATTTTTCACTTTTGCTATTATCAATTGTTCTTGGATTTAAATGACTACTCATACATTCTAAGATTTTATTTTTAGATGTATTATACTTACTCATTTTACCTAGAGGATTGGTTACAGTTTTATTAAAACCTTATTCCATAAAATAAAATATACTATAAACTACAGTTGAATCTAGTAAAGCAACCGAATAGTTTTAGAACTAATACACTTACATTATAACTATACTGTATAAATGTAATAAATCTGATATGAACAGTTTTGCATTACTTGTTTTAGTTATAGATGACACTCCATTATCATAGCTGTTCAATTATAAAAAATGGATATAATTTATTTTTCATTTCATCAGATACAATAAGTTATTTTATTATGAATATGTGTTACATATTAATATGCCGATCTAAGTGTTATTGAGGGAATAGAGCATAGAGTAGAGAACAAGAATGTTTTAGCAAACAGGATAAAATTATCTACAAACATTCACCTGGCGTATCTGGTGTAGCCACATTCTATAGTTATTGTATTCATACCTTCTATTGTAATGCATAGTTTTGTCATATTATAAGCTGAATTTTTATTTTGTTAAAATATGTGCCTGCCCTAAACCTCCCAATAATTACTAATAAATAACATTATAAAATATACAAATATATGTATTTTTTGTTTACTATAGGATCTCACCGACAAGTTTTGCATAACTTGGTGAGGCCTAGATTTTGTAGACACTTAAAAGTAATGAAATAAAAATAAATAAAAATTTATACTTGCCACTCATAAACTATTTAAATTAACCACTACTAATATAGTAATTAATGTTCCTTATCACACTTGAGTTAGTGTTTGCACAATATATGTCACTATTAGTGAACTGTTAGTGTTCAACATTGTCACTTGAATATTACTTCCACTGCAAGCTGAACATCGAAGACACTTCCACTAGAAATTAACCGACTCGTCGGCTAAAAGTTGCCTTTATATAAGGTGCCGGATCAAGTCTACAATGTTCTAAACTATAGTGGAGATTGTTCTGAAATGGTGATCTACGTCCTTCTGGGCACCATGTCGAGAAGGTTTTGGCTACACCTACAGGCAAATTAACTGCCATTATAGTACCTTCTGCGAGTAACCAGATTAGACATACAAATCCCCCCTTGCAGAAAGGGCTAGTAATCAGTACATGTATATTCGGTTTTTGTGAGAAATATTCATTTATTTAATAATGAAGGCTCTTAGTGCCAATAACCACAACATATTATTTAACAATATTTGTAAAAATTAATAAAATAATCAATAGCTCAAACTAAAGCTTTAATCAAAATTAAAACATTAATTTTATATTTTTTTAACAATTAAGCACACATTTATTGTTATAATATCAAAATATGTCAATAAACTACTTAAAGTTTATAAATAATGATTTATTTTCGGTTTTGAAAAAAAAATACAAAGTTCT
This sequence comes from Stictocephala bisonia, assembly GCA_035578905.1. Classification (NCBI taxonomy): domain Eukaryota; kingdom Metazoa; phylum Arthropoda; class Insecta; order Hemiptera; family Membracidae; genus Stictocephala; species Stictocephala bisonia. The sequence goes on from JAQJVL010000226.1 coordinate 810,430, forward strand.
TTTGTAACTAAAACATTTTTGTTTTGTGTAAGTATAACTTTTTTTATTAAACAATTCAAAATTTTTATTCTGACGAAATAATAACAAATACACTGTCAACATGTACTTGTGACTAGGTAATAAAGACATTGTTATAATTATTTCAGTAAAATATATGTATACAATGACTATTATTGCATAAAATTAATCAGCAACGAGTTACCGTGAAATCAGAGCTGATATAATGTTATGTGTAATTGTCTGCTAATGCCACTTTGCTAGGCTATTTGAAACATTATTAATTGTGAACGTGAGTGGCGGGTACTCAACCTAATTTAATTTACTGATTGAAACACCATTTAATCAATAAGTGCATTATAGATGCGCAGGTGTTTCACTATTAATCCGTTTATACACTTAACTTGGGAACACAGCTAGTTGTCAGGGAACACAGCTAGTTGTCAGGGAACACAGCTAGTTGTCAGGGAACACAGCTAGTTGTCAGGGAACACAGCTAGTTGTCAGGGAACACAGCTAATTGTCAGGGAACACAGCTAGTTGTCAGGGAACACAGCTAGTTGTCAGGGAACACAGCTAGTTGTCAGGGAACACAGCTAGTTGTCAGGAAACACAGCTAGTTGTCAGGGAACACAGCTAGTTGTCAGGGAACACAGCTAGTTGTCAGGGAACACAGCTAGTTGTCAGGGAACACAGCTAGTTGTCAGGTAACACAGCTAGTTGTCAGGGAACACAGCTAGTTGTCAGGGAACACAGCTAGTTGTCAGGGAACACAGCTAGTTGTCAGGGAACACAGCTAGTTGTCAGGGAACACAGCTAGTTGTCAGGGAACACAGCTAGTTGTCAGGGAACACGGCTAGTTGTCAGGGAACACAGCTAGTTGTCAGGGAACACAGCTAGTTGTCAGGGAACACATCTAGTTGTCAGGGAACACAGCTAGTTGTCAGGGAACACAGCTAGTTGTCAGGAAACACAGCTAGTTGTCAGGTAACACAGCTAGTTGTCAGGGAACACAGCTAGTTGTCAGGGAACACAGCTAGTTGTCAGGGAACACAGCTAGTTGTCAGGGAACACAGCTAGTTGTCAGGTAACACAGCTAGTTGTCAGGGAACACAGCTAGTTGTCAGGGAACACAGCTAGTTGTCAGGAAACACAGCTAGTTGTCAGGTAACACAGCTAGTTGTCAGGGAACACAGCTAGTTGTCAGGGAACACAGCTAGTTGTCAGGGAAAATCGCTCAAAATACAGTAAATACGAGAATCACCTCGTAGCGAATCTAAGGCTAAAGTCTAGTATAATTTAAACTTCTATTATCTTTAATGAAAAGAAAACCATTCCATTTAAAAAAACATTTTTTTAAACCACCCCATAGTGAATCTAAGGCTAAAGTCTAGTATAGTTTAAACTTCTATTATCCTTAATGAAAAGAAAACCATTCCATGTTTTTTTTTAATTTGTCTCGAGCCTTTTATTTTGAGTATACAATTTTTAATTTAAACGAGCTAGTCATTTTTAGTTGGATCGTTAGGTTATGATGGGGTAAGCCAATAATTTAGGTTGATAGATTTAATTTCAATCTTATAATTGTACTAAAGATATGTTGTAAGGTGGTTCTATTACCTTCATTGCTCTCAATTAGGATACTTTATTTTTAATAATAATTTCATATAATTTTAAGTTCATCTTGATCTCAAATTATTTTTATGTATTGCTATAAAATGGTAATGATTTCTCCTAGTTTTAATATATTATATAAAAAGTAATGATATAATGCTTTATACATTTTGATGATTTATTAGCTGCTTATAACAGACAAAATTTGAAACATTTCTGTTAGTAATCAATACTATTTAAATAAATTGTTTATTAAAAGGTTCCCAAAAAGCCAGTTTTAAAATTTGTAAGACCGTTTTTGGTTTCTCTTCACCATATTACTTTTATTGGTGGTGAAAATATTGGTTTTATAAGCTAATTTTCAAAAGCTATTGAAAAAAAATCATTGATATCCAATATGAAGTAAATCATACACCCTTTAAAAAAACAAATTAATAATAAGTTCATATATGTTATAATTTGTCTGATGACTATCTCCAGTATTCAGGTCAAGTGTTTTGAAAAATGAACAGACTTGAAATTGAATGTTTAATCATTCATAAACTCATTATTTAGCTTGATTTAAGATATACATGACAAACTGAAATTTTAATCTCCGCAAATAAAGTTCGGATATGAAAAGGCTAATTTAAAACAAAGGATTTATAATAATTTCGTGCATGTTGCCCTTCATTTTGATAATATATTTAATAGTGTATAAATAAAGAAAAACTTTTGCATACGCTTATACCATATAGTTAATAATTTAAATAATGATAAGTTGTATTTTAGAGTAAAAACAATTATGTGACTATCTTTGCCTTCATTTAAAGTTTGTAAACCCAAAAGTTGGTGAACCAATGTGCACGAGATCAGAAACAAAACCACCTCACGTATCCCAGCCTAAATTCCAGAGACGATATATCGATGTATCGGAAATATCGATATATACGTATCGATGTATCGGAAATATCGATATATATACGTGTCGATATTACTATCGATATTTTGGTCCGATATATCATATCCCTAAATACTGGTGCTATTCTCTCTCCTTAAAATCAAAAATAACAACGTTATTAAATATTATTCTATAATTTACACAACATGATTATTCTTATTTCGATTTTTTTCATTCAATCCCACAGACCACAACTTGTTTCGTGTAGATAAATATATTTATGTATTAGAACATTACGTACGCTATTCTAAAATGTTACAGCAAAACATGCGTGTATTTTTGGTCATGACATAAAATGTAGTGTATAATTTTAAACGGATATAAAATTTACAATTCAGTACATCAGTTACCCGATACATCGATATTTTTCTTTCGATATTATCGTTAGATCAATATTTGGTTTGCGATATATCGATAATTTGAAATATCAGTATGTTGTAAATATTTGTCACCATAATCACGTAACATCTCATTGTATTAAACAAGGGGATATCTGAAATACGTAGACATACTTCAGGAGCCTTGTAAGCAGAAAATACAATTTCCCTGTAAAGGTTTGTCCTAATATAATTATATATACAGATATCCACCAATTTATTTTAATAAATAATAATTTATATCTGTACAATCACTCAATCGATAGAATTGAATTATTAATTAAAAGTATAAAGATGAAGTTCAGAAAAATTTCCATACTAATGAAAAATAAATTGAACATTATTTTTCATTAAGTTCGTTAAGGATAATTATTTATAGCCAGCTTGATTTCCAATCCAATGGACCAAAATTTTTGTCCCCAATTATATATTCTTTTTACCTTTTATTTTTGTAATATTTTAATTCCTTAAAAATAAAAATCTTAAAAAGGCAGTGTTCAAGTCCAAACATGGGTCTCTAGTTTATTACTCTACGCTTAAATTTACCATCAATGGCAGTCAGATAATTTTTCTTCACTTTACCATTATACTTTTTACTATTTCAGTTTTAAGAAAAGGATAAGTTAAAAAAATTAATAAAATTTAGACAATTACAAAATATTTTGAACGTTATACCGTTGGATTGAAAATCAAGCAGGTTACAAGAAACATATAAACTATGCATTAATTTGGTAAAATATTCATTTTTTGAGTTATTTCACTTAAAAAAGTAATAAAGCCACTATTTCCAAATTGAATGTGATAACGAGTTAAATATTTTTGTAACAATTTCAATTCAATCGGTTGAGTCATTTTACAGGTATAAATTAATTAATTAAAAAAAACATTACGGGCATGTGGAGACAGGATATCTGGAATAGAAGGATTTCATGAGATACATTTTGTAGGATTTTTGTATTTTTTTCCTTTTTTTGCATATAGAATCAGTTTCTAAAATATGTCTACGCGTTACAGATATACCCATTGTATTATCTATTAATATTAATAATATGTCAAATAGATTTAATAATTAATTATATACTGTAATTCATAAGCATACTGAAAAAAATATTTATGATGGCCAAAATCAGGAGATAATTTTATTACACTCATCACATATCGATTTTCAGCTCATTAAGTAAGTCATATTCAACTTATTATATTTCGTTTTATAAAACAACTGACTTATTATAACATTAATTTTCATTCTTTTTATGGTTTCATTTTACGAACAAACTAGAAGGAGGTCTAACACTTTTAGAGCAAATTCAACTACCATATTTTTTATTTCTAGGGATTTCGTTGCATAGTATCAATTTCAGAACTTGCTCCTTAAATGTTCTACATTACTTATTTAATATCTTCGTCAAAGTAGATTATTTTTTAATATAAACAACAAGCTACTTCTTCATAAAAGTTTTAAGTAAAAATATTTGTAATATTCTTAATTATTTTCAAATTTGCTAATCATTATTATCTTTGAGTCCAAACAAATTTTAAATCCTACCGTCAAAGGATTATAATACACTGTCTGTTTATAAAACTATTTTAAATTTTTATTATTAAGATAATAAAGCAATACAAATTAAATATTGTTATATTCTCGCCTCATCGTTGTTTATAATTTAAGTTAGAAACTATTATTTTCACAATTAGTTGGCAATGTTCCAAAGAGAAAACAATTTTAAAGTCGTAGTTCATACAACTGGTTTTTTGGCAATAGGATGTAAGACTTATAGTTTACCAATATAAAAATAAAAATATGTAAGTCTACCTGACTCTAACCGTATCAAATACTATTGTTTATTAAATTAGAAATTATTAAAATAATAATAAACTTATATTCATTATTATTATTACTATTCATTAATAAGACGCCGATCGTTGAGATGGGTGAATAGGGGAGTGGGGGTGAATGAATGTAGATGAACTAGTGTAGTGTTTGTTACTAACTAATTTCTACTTTCCCTCAGAAAGAGCTATTTATTAATATTCCAATAGCTAGAGATTTACGTAGAATCCGAACCAAATTGTGTTGCTCTGATTTTCAGCTAACTGACACTCAGTTCTCTTCCCTACACAACCTCTGAAGCTTGACTTCAATCCAACACTAACACAGCAGACCTCCCTAATAGTGTCCACGTCAATAACGACCATTGAGTGGACGATGTGTTGGTGTGAATAGGACCGAGCATACAATATTAAGAATAAACATTTAGTTAAATTCATGAAATTACATTCATAAGTCAGTACTTCATATCGGGCAGAATTATGAGGTGTTCTTAATGATTGTATGGCTTCAATTTTGAATTTTAACCATACGATGCACAATATTCCAATCGTTTTAATTTAAAAACATGATTTGCATCTTAGCAAACAAAAGCACCCTTAACAAGGGAGGATATTGCTGTCTATTCTAGACTCAACCATCTATCCCTCATTAGTTATTATTTATAGCTGCAATATTAGTCTAGATAAATGTGCTAGGGACGCTTATGTAATAAATCAAATTCACTCGTTGATTCTAATGGCGTATTATAACACTAAACGCTAAATAAATATATTTGCATAAACAAATAAATATCAGTGAGAATCAGGACCTAATTCTGTTTTATTAAACGAAGTAAAGAATAAAAATCCTTATTTTCACTTTCTTTTCACTAATGTAAATGATATTAATGATATGATATTAATATGATGGCATACAAAAGGTTTGTTTCCTAGATCCATAAATACAACAAGAACATTAACTAGCAAGTTTGTAAGATGTTTTTTATTAGTTATCAAATAAACAATTAATTGGTACATGTTGATTTTATATTTTTTTTATTCAGTGTAGAATTGATTTTGCTATATTTAATTAACACCATTTGTAAATACAATACGCAATACACGATAATCCAGTTCCGATGCCAAGTGTGGGTTGTGGCTAGAGTTGTGGTTTGCCTAATACAACAGTAATCATCCTGTAACTATATATTTGACCACAGACCCCTATGTAACTAACGCTAGGTCTACACTGCATACGTCTACAGGTTCTCCGTTTAGAGGGAAGGTACTCAATACACATATCACCCAAGACCCAGTATGGATTGTGGCTTGTGTTGTGGTTAAGACTAATACATCAGTAATCATCCCATAATTATATAGTTGACCACAATCACTTATGTAACTAATGCTAGGTTTAGGCTCTACATATAAAGGGAAGGTACTCAATACACATGTCATCCAATTCTCAATGTGGGTTGTGGCTGGTGTTGTGGTTTGGACCAATAAAACAGTAATCATCCCGTAACTATGTACTTGACCACAAACACTTATGTAACTGATGCTAGGTTTAGACAGTATACGTCTGTAGGCTCTACATATAGAGGGAAGGTACTCAATACACATGTCACCCAATTCCTAATGTGGGTTGTGGCTGGTGTTGTGGTTTGGACTAATACAACAGTAATCATTCTGTAACTATATAGTTGACCACAAACACTTATGTAACTAATGCTAGGTTTAGACAGTATACGTCTGTAGGCTCTACATTTAGAGGGAAGGTACTCAATACACATGTCACCCGATTCCTAATGTGGGTTGTGGCTGGTGTTGTGGTTTGGACTAATACAACAGTAATCATCCTGTAACTATATAGTTGACCACAAACACTTATGTAACTAATGCTAGGTTTAGACAGTATACGTCTATAGGCTCTACATATAGAGGGAAGGTACTCAATACACATGTCACCCAATTCCAAGTGTGGGTTGTGGCTTGTGGCCTGTGTTGTGGTTTGGACTAATACAACAGTAATCATCCTGTAACTATATAGTTGACCACAAACACTTATGTAACTAATGCTAGGTTTAGACAGTATACGTCTATAGGCTCTACATATAGAGGGAAGGTACTCAATACACATGTCACCCAATTCCAAGTGTGGGTTGTGGCTTGTGGCCTGTGTTGTGGTTTGGACTAATACAACAGTAATCATCCTGTAACTATATAGTTGACCACAAACACTTATGTAACTAATGCTAGGTCTAGAGAGTATACGTCTATAAGTTCTCCATTTACAGGGGAGGTACTCAATACACATGTCACCCAATTCATAATATGGGTTGTGGCTGGTGTTGTGGTTTGGACTAATACAACAGTAATCATCCTGTAACTATATAGTTGACCACAAACACTTATGTAACTAATGCTAGGTTTAGACAGTATACGTCTATAGGCTCTACATATAGAGGGAAGGTACTCAATACACGTCACCCAAGTCACAGTGTGGGTTGTGGCTTGTGTTGTGGTTTGGACTAATACAACAGTAATCATCCTGTAACTATATACTTTACCACAGACCCTTATGTAACTAATGCTAGGTTTAGACAGTATACGTCTATAGGCTCTACATATAGAGGGAAGGTACTCAATACACGTCACCCAAGTCACAGTGTGGGTTGTGGCTTGTGTTGTGGTTTGGACTAATACAACAGTAATCATCCCGTAACTATATAGTTGACCACAAACACTTATGTAACTAATGCTATGTCTAAACAGTATACGTGTACAAGTTTCTCCATTTAGAGGGAAGGTGCTCAATACACATGTCACCCAATTCCCAGTGTGGGTTGTGGCTTGTGTTGTGGTTTGGACTAATACAACAGTAATCATCCTGTAACTATATAGTTGACCACAAACACTTATGTAACTAATGCTAGGTCTCAACAGTATACGTCTACAGGTTCTCCATTTAGAGGGAAGGTACTCAATACACATGTCACCCAAGTCACAGTGTGGGTTGTGGCTTGTGTTGTGGTTTGGACTAATACAACAGTAATCAGCCTTTAACTATATAGTTGACCACAAACACTTATGTAACTAATGCTAGGTCTAGAGAGTATACGTCTATTAGTTCTCCATTTACAGGGGAGGTACTCAATACACATGTCACCCAAGTCACAGTGTGGGTTGTGGCTTGTGTTGTGGTTTGGACTAATACAACAGTAATCATCCTGTAACTATATAGTTGACCACAAACACTTATGTAACTAATGCTACGTCTAGACAGTATACGTGTACAAGTTTCTCCATTTAGAGGGAAGGTGCTCAATACACATGTCACCCAATTCCCAGTGTGGGTTGTGGCTTGTGTTGTGGTTTGGACTAATACAACAGTAATCAGCCTGTAACTATATAGTTGACCACAAACACTTATGTAACTAATGCTAGGTCTAGAGAGTATACGTCTATAAGTTCTCCATTTACAGGGGAGGTACTCAATATACATGTCACCCAAGTCACAGTGTGGGTTGTGGCCTGTGTTGTGGTTTGGACTAATACAACAGTAATCATCCTGTAACTATATAGTTGACCACAAACACTTATGTAACTAATGCTATGTCTAGACAGTATACGTGTACAAGTTTCTCCATTTAGAGGGAAGGTGCTCAATACACATGTCACCCAATTCCCAGTGTGGGATGTGGATTGTGTTGTGGTTTGGACTAATACAACAGTAATCATCCCATAACTATATAGTTGATTAGGTATATATACATAAAGAGATTTAATTAGATCTGTCTCTTATTTATCAATATTCAAATTGTGGTTAAACATTCGTTTTATCCTACATTTCCATTTTCACACTACTATTCCATTCTGTATGCTCAAATCATCTCATGTGATGCTAGTTGTACATGAGTTGACAGCGATATTTTGGCAAGACTAAACACCCTCTCGGCTCACCCCTTATTATGATTACCATGATACAGTAACAATCACGAACATCCTGCAGGACATTCCAGTTTGATCTCCCTGAACTACCATACTTGAGATTGAAGCCACTTCCAGATCAATGTTGATAAAAATTAGGTAAATTATATTAAATAAATGATACATATGTTTTACTAATAACTTATTTTAGAGATGATATATTAAATGAATCAAATATTTAGAGAGGTTAGTTTATACTCTAATTGAGCTTTTAACTCTCTCGTCCACCCAATAAGGACTTGTAGCTTAAACGTTTCTGGAAGTATATTCTACAGAATCAATTATGGGCTCGATGAAAATTATCCAAAATATAAAGTTTCTACCATGTGTTGTTAATTGTTCTAATTAATATAAAATACAATCATGATAAAATACAACAATACAACTTTATTGTTAAATTAAATAAACATATAAAATTTTATTTGTATGTACAAATAAAATGCAGATAGATTCAAAAACTTAAAAATAATGACGTAATATAATATAATTTACATAGTATAAGGTAATGTATTGATATAATTTTCTTTTTCTTAATTGATAGATTTTTATCATTTTCTGGAAATTGTTTCATCTTGAAGGTTTTAGATCTTGTACATTTAATTATGAAAATGTCAAATATTTATATATAAACTCTTCTATTGAATTCAGTTACATCTCCAATAAAATGCTGTAAATTTGTTTCTAAAACAGTTCAAAGTCATGTTTTTTACGTTAATTGTTAAATTGTTAAAAAGTTGTACTCCAATTTGGTCACAATTTGATTTTAGAGATTTATATAGTCTGCAACTTGTTATAATTTAATGTTTTTGACTTCGAGTGTTATGATTGTGTATGATTTGCACAGTTTGGAATTCGTTTAGGTGTGATTTATTATGGATTAAAACATTCCAATCTATTCCATTCTATCCTATCCTATCTTTATTAGTAATATATATCCTAATATAGTAATATATATTGTATAATAGTAATAATATAATATATGATGGTAAATATAATAAATTAATAAATGAAAATGTTCATTTGCAAGGCCCTTTTTAAGAACATTCACATAAGAAGAAAACTAGAGAGTCACCAATGCGGTTGAATCCTCTCCATCGTACTTTTGGCAGCGTGTGATGTATTCACGGATGGCCTGGAGAAGAGATCTCTTGAACGGTTTCAACTTGGAACTCGGAAGTTTACTTTCTCTAGGAGATCAGGACAGTCTATCTTGGCATTCACCAAACGACATAGAAACATGAAATCTTGAATACAGCGTCTGGACTTCAGAGAAGGTAAGTTTAAAATTGCTGGAATTTCAGCTATGGGGGCTTCTAGGTACTTGTAGCCAAGTTTCACCCCCCACCAAAGGGGGGAAGCGTGTCTGAATATTTTCCAGTGCATAATGAATGTAGAGCTGATGCGGAGCCAAAACATGGCTGCAGTATTCCACATGCGGCCGTACAAGAGAACAAGAAAGGGTGTTTAGCGCCCATAGACAATCGAATGGCTCAGATATTCTCCATACAGCCAAGGTTGTGGGCTGCTAAATTACAGACATGTCGAACCTGTGAGTTCCAGAATAGAGAACAGTCAAAAATGACACCTTTGAGATCCAAAAACTCAGATTTTTTACAAAGTACTGTATTGCCAATATGCCACTATTCTATTCTGTTATGTTCTGTTATGTTCTGTTCTATTCTGTTCTATTCTGTTCTATTCTGTTCTATTCTGTTCTATTCTGTTCTATTCTGTTCTATTCTGTTCTATTCTGTTCTATTCTGTTCTATTCTGTTCTATTCTGTTCTATTCTGTTCTATTCTGTTCTATTCTATTCTATTCTATTCTATTCTATTCTATTCTTTTCTATTCTATTCTGTTCTATTCTGTTCTATTCTGTTCTATTCTGTTCTATTCTGTTCTATTCTGTTCTATTCTATTCTATTCCATTCTATTCCATTCTATTCTATTCTATTCTGTTCTATTCTATTCTATTCTATTCTATTCTATTCTATTCTATTCTATTCTATTCTATTCTATTCTATTCTATTCTATTCTATTCTATTCTATTCTATTCTATTCTATTTTATTCTATTCTATTCTATTATAGTATATTCTATTCTATTCTATTCTATTCTATTCTATTCTATTCTATTCTATTCTATTCTATTCTATTCTATTCTATTCTATTCTATTCTATTCTATTCTATTCTATTCTATTCTATTCTATTCTATTCTATTCTATTCTATTCTATTCTATTCTATTCTATTCTATTCTATTCTATTCTATTCTATTCTATTCTATTCTATTCTATTCTATTCTATTCTATTCTATTCTATTCTATTCTCAGATACAACCAATTATCATTTTTATTGCGAAGTCTCCTTACTAAAATTTTCTTAGTTCATCTGCGCTATTTAAGAAAAGTATTATTTTATTTATACCAACCAATCAATAGAAAATGTAATCTATATGTGCTTCAAACCTTAATTAGTCATTTGGTCAATAATGAAGGAAAGTACGTAACTAAACATTGAACAACGTTGAAAGTAAACCAAGATAAAATCTTTACAATACGCAATACAATATTTTCATCAAGGTAGAGGATTTTAGTTCTCGTTTATTTTTCATTCGCCAACCTGGAGAAACCAATTTAAATAAATCCCTTACGATTTAAGCCTCTGTAAGGGAGTGGAACACTTAAATACATTAAAGTTTTCTTGGTCACTGATCACAATGTGGCTTTTTTACTATTTTATTGAATAATTTTAGTTATATAATTAATTAATTTAACAAGCAGGATTACGACTTCTAAATTATGATTTTTATCACAAACATTTCAAAGGATGAATAGTCCTTGAAATTGTATCGACTTTTAATAAAGTGTCTGACAATTACAGCTTATGATTAAATTCTGGATATTTCCAATTTGTACTTATATAGTTATGTTTTATTTCGGACAAGCATTTTTCACGGAAAATAAATTGAGCTCTATCATAGTAATGTACAAAACTCAATAATGCTGGGTAAATAAGACGTGTCTTCACCTAGGTACGACTACATATAACTATGAAATGTTAGTTAAATTATTCAGGAGGTGGTAGAATTTAGTGGACTTTCTTAGCGTCCTCATGGACTCCAAGATTATCTTCTCTGAACACGTAAACTGTGTTGTGTCAAAGGCTAGTAGGAACTTGTGTCTCGTCATGTGGACTTCCAGGTATTTCAACGATAAGCTTGTTTAACACTGTACAAGTTCTTGGTTCGAAGTCACCTTGAGTATACTTTTGTAATTTGGAATAGGGACCGGGTATACAAATATGCAGGCGTCGAGGCGGTCCAGTAAAAATTGTTTTCATGGTTGTTGTGGAAGTTTCCGGAACTAGGTGAAGTGGGGCCGCTTGCAGAACTGAATTTATCAACCTTATAACTTAGTTGAGTTGTGAATGAATTTACAATCCTTTTACAGAGTGCTTCGTGGCCAAACTGGTTCAGTTAAGGCTAAGAATATATTATTGGTCTAAGAGTTCCAGAATATACCTCTTGCTCAAGTCATCCATTTGTTTGCTCATACTTTAGAGTTTATGTTACAGTGGTCAGATGTGCTAGCATTGGACACAGGCATAACAATCTAGATTTTTTTTATAACTATTATATGTGATTTCTAAGTGTTCTGAAAGCAATATACAATTCTTGACTGTGTGATTAAGCTCACACCCAACCAGTTGATCCCCATTTCTCAAATGTTGCATGTTTGGACATCAAGATAATTTAGGACACATGAGAGTTCCATTAGTCGGTGTCATGGTCAGTCGGCGAATAACAAAATTATAAATAATTTAAGAAATTCTGATATATTCCAATATATGGATTTACTATGGGAGGCCTTTAACCTACAATGTAGGCATCGTCAGACATCAATACAAAATTCTAACTGTATTGATGTATGAAAAAAATTAGAATTTTGTATTGATGTCTGACGATGCCTACATTGTAGGTGAAAGACCTCGGAATGGATTGGATTGATGGATTATGGATTGGAATATTTAAGAATTTCTTAAATTATTTCCAATTTCCAATAAATAACTCAAAGAAGAAATTAATAAAATTATAATTTGGCATGAAGGATTTTTCAAACAACTTTTCTAATAAAATATTTGGAAATGCTGTATTCTTTATTTAGCTTATTGAGTACACAGACATTAAGTAGATTTGAAGTAATTGTGAACATGGTTCTTCTGTAATTATGATGACGATCGATTTCCCGGGTCTAAATCCTTGGCCAAACTACCTTAGATGTTCTTCAAGTTTCTAAATATATTGAAATAAGCCGTTTTCAATACTTCCAAATGGGTTTATGTTTGTGTGAAATTTATGAGGGTGTCGACAAGAAAACAAGTTTTACATGTATTACAGCAGACATTATTGGCTTGGTTGTCCCAGGCTAGAACACCATATAGATTCATACCTAGCGGATTTCTTGAATCAACCTCCCCTACTATTTATCTGACAAAAATAAAAAAAACTGCCTTCAATTTATAGATTATACAGATAACAGTTTTTGTAATCTGATCCTGATAATTTTATGATATTCATATACTGTTAATTAGAAATCTGACGCTACAGTAAATAATAAGTCAAATATAAAGAGTACGTCTAGTTTAATTATTATTTTACACTTTTAAGAAATTGAACGAAAAGGTACATCGAGTAGATGTCGGACAGTAAGAAACGTTCTTTAAGAAATTCGTTGAAAAGTACACGAACTATCTCATACAATTTAAATTACTTTATATAAAATAGTTTTAAGTTTTATTTATGTCTAAGCATACTCTAAATAAATTATTGCATTACTATGGCCTTTCATTTATGCACACATTAGTCCTAGTATTTTTCGGTGCTAATATTTTAGGACTATAATCTCATATTGTTTAATGTGTACTTTAAATATAAATCGTATGAATGCATGTTTATTTATGATAAGGAGACCTAGCTAATTAAAAGGTGATTTTCTTTTAAATTACTAATTATCCATTCCCTTAAACAACTTCAATACTTTCTCTCAGTAAAAATCAAGCTTCGTCTTGTAAAAGCACTTGTCTTTCCACATTTCATCTATTGCAATTCTGTGTACAATGACATGACTGTGGCTTTGTCTAACAAACTTAAGGTTTAACAAAATTATTGTATTAGATATGTTTTTAATTTAAAATATGATGATAACATCTTTCAATACTATATTCAAAATTCCATTCTAAAATTGGCCGACCTTATACTATTAAAAATATTGAGTATTTTTTCTTTAGTACTTAACGATGGGAATCCTAAATGCCTCTCTCATAACTTTCAGTTCAACTCAAAAATTGGTGCAAAGGAGACACGCTCAGCCTAGTCAATATTACGTGTTCCTCTTCATAGAACATCTTTCTACGCTAATTCCTTTTCAGCAACTGCCTTTTTCTTGACATTAAAAAGATGTGCTCGGTTCGCAGCATCATTAAGTACTCATGCCTTTCTTTTTGAGTGGACGAACCTGTGATGATGGCTGGGGATGGGGTCTGGGATTAGAGTCGAACGCGTGTATGAGTATGAAAAAACTGTAAATATAATAGCAGTTTATTTAATTTGTATTTTATGCTTCTTTGTAATTTAATTAGTATTATTTTTCTTATTTTAGTTCAGTATTTCCATGTTTCTGTAAATTAGGCTTTGTTATTTACTAACGTTAATTTAAAGGTAAGAGAAGACCTTATTCACCATTTGTTCTAAGTTCACTATTTGTATGAAAAACCTTTTTTACAATAAAGCCATTATTATTATTGTTAAGACACAAAATAATCGATTATTGACGTGCATCAAGAGTAGTAAATTTTTCAATACTACAACAATGTTTGAATGGAATGTCATTCACAGTATTTTATTTGTAATAAATATGAAATATAATAAACCTATCAAACTTTAGTTTGGCAGGGCACGATTCCTGTTGATGGCATCGTAACCGAGGGTAGCATTGATGATGTCGACATCTGGCCCTCCTGTAACGTTGTCCCTTCCTCCTTCACTGTTGTGACATGCCTTCTACCAGTCACTTTCTACTGTTGATGGCATCGTAACCCGGGTAGCATTGATGATGTCGACATCTGGCCCTCCTGTAACGTTGTCCCTTCCTCCTTCACTGTTGTGACATACCTTCTACCAGTCACTTTCTACTGTTGATGGCATCGTAACCCATCTGGCCCTCCTGTAACGTTGTCCCTTCCTCTTTCACTATTATGACATGCCTTATACCAGTCACTTTCTACTGTGTATGTCATCGTAACATAGGGTAGCATTAATGACGTCGACATATGGCCCTCCTGTAAAGACGACCATCCCTCCTTCACTTCTATGACATGCCTTATAATAGTCACTTTCTACATTGTATGTCATCGTAACTTAGGGTAGCATTGATGACGTTGACATCTGGCCCTCCTGTAACGACGTCCCTTCCTTCTTCACTGCTATGACATACCTTATAATAGTCACTTTCTACTGTGTATGTCATCGTAACTTAGGGTAGCACTGATGACGTCGACATCTGACCCTCCTGTAACGATGTCCATCCCTCCTTCACTGCTATGACATGCCTTATAATAGTCACTTTCTACTGTGTATGTCATCGTAACTTATGGTAGCATTGTTGACGTCGACATCTGGCCCTCCTGTAACGACGTCCCTTCCTCCTTCACTGCTATGACATGCCTTATAATAGTCACTTTCTACTGTGTATGTCATCGTAACTTAGGGTAGCATTGATGACGTCGATATCTGGCCCTCTTGTAACGACGTCCCTTCCTCCTTCACTGCTATGGCATGCCTTATAATAGTCACTTTCTACTGTGTATGTCATCATAACTTAGGGTAGCATTGATGACGTTGTCATCTGGCCCTCCTGTAACGACGTCCCTTCCTCCTTCCCTGTTATGACATGCTTTCTAACAGTCACTTTCTACTTATTTAGGTCCCTTTTCTGTGTATTGTTGAACTGATAATAGAGCACTTAAGACTTAAATAATAATTATGACAAAATTTGCTAATCCCACCCACCATTAGATATATTTTATTGAAAAATTTTTATTTGACTGTTCTTCAGTTGTAAATAACATATTCTAAACATGGGGTGCTTCCAAAATTCTAGTATAATTCATAAATATTGGACTGTCTATAAATATATTGCCAACATTGTGGCTCAGTGGCTAAAGGCTTCGGGCTCAGAGAACTAGGTCCAAGGTTCCAATCCCCAACTGAGCTAACAGTCATTACACGTTGAATAACTTCATGCACAGACCTGTAGGCCCATATGAACCGGCCAATGAAGTTTACAAAAAAATGTCTTCAGTCATAAGATGTAACTATGGAATAGATTGTTTACCAAAATGTAATGCTTTGGTAGTAGCTTTTATAATTCAACAATCAATAGTTTACGATTCTGACTATAATCTGATCTGCCTGATACGTTTACGTCTGGATTTGTTAACGTCATGGTTTTAACTTGTTATTAAAATTAATAGTTAAAACTAGTAAATGTCAATATCATTCTAGGACATCAGCACGATATTGACAGTTACTAGTTTTAACTGGTTATTAAAAATTAACAGTTAAAACTAGTAACTGTCAATATCATGCTAGGACATCATCACTATATTGACAGTTACTAGTTTTAACTGGTAAAAAAAATAACAGTTAAAACTAGTAACTGTCAGTATCATTCTAGGACGTCAGTACGATATTGACAGTTACTATTTTTAACTGGTTAAAAAATAACAGTTAAAACTAGTAACTGTCAATATCATTCTAGGATGTCAGCACGATATTGATAGGTTCGTGCTGTTGACCTAGCCAATATTTATTCATCCATGTATCTCTTCATATATAATAATTCTACTAATGTTTCTACTAATAATTCTACTTTTATGATTTCACTACCATTAATTTAAAAAAATACATTTTATATGGTAAAATATGTAAAAATAACACCACAACATTATATTATAGAAATAAGCAAGACTATTTAGATCAGTATAAGTGAAAATGTACAGTTTAACAACATAATAAAGACAAAAATGTTATCAAGCAACAAATAATAATACAGGTTCAACAAAATTGAAACAGGTTATTAATGTTTTATTTTAGAAATATTTTTTAAACAATTATTTTAAACATTTTTAGCCAATACATAATCAAGTTTTGATATTTATATATTTTCGTTTACTTCCTGTTTAACAAATGTATATTAGTTAAAACTAACTTCTACTGAATAATTTTTACTGTTTGAGTTTTTACTGAATGTAAAAACTGTGTAGTTCTGTTTTCAACTAACTGTTTTCGTCAGGCTTGTATTATTTATGTTACAGGAAGTTCACTGATTACGTACAGTTAGGCTATACAGTGAATATAATAAGTGAAAATCCTTAATAAAGTGGCTCTATAGTTACACATATATGATTAAGTTTTCATGCTGGTTATTTATGGAGTAATAGTACAACTGTTATAGTATTTAATACATATTTTAGGAGCAAATTATAATTTTCGTCCACCTATGTTACATCCCATCATCTATTGTTGCTTCTATACAGCATATTTATTTATTTAAACATTGCATCGAATATTTGAATTAAGTGTTTCTAACCAGCACTCTTTCGTTTTATATGAATATAAATGTAAATGATTGCTTTCTTGTACGATTAATAACAGAAATTGTCAAATTGATAATTGGTCACATATACGTTTGGTAGATCGTGCTTTTTGGCATCGTAACTCAAGGAACTAAAAGGATCGTAAATTCTATAAAATATTGTCCCTTCACTAGTGGCGCAGTGCTGTAAGCCAGCGACTTGGAGACAAAATGTTCGATTGCGGGCGATAGATATATATTCTGTCCTCTTAATACCAACATGGCGCCCACTCAACGGTTGCCATAGGCGTGGTCACAACTAGCGGAGTCTGTTATGTCCGTGTTGTGTGGTAGTCAGGATCTGGATGTTGTGTAGGGGAGAGAACTGAGTATCAGACTTGTCCGCAAGGTTAAAATGTAGCCATTACTACGTGGTTCAGAGTCCACGTAAATCTGTATGTCCCTTACTGTTTCTGTTAATTAGGCTATACATTAATGGCTCTTTATATGAACCAACCGTAGTATTAATGACTAAACTCGTTCATCTACACTTACCACACCAATTTACTCCTCATGATCGCACATATCTCTACCATCTGCGTCGTATTATTGAATTGTAATTGACTCACCCCTAAATGTGCAGTGGTATTGCTAGGTATTGTATTCAACGAACAGTCATTGAATTACAAGTTACAAATACGTCCTGTAGAGCTTAATTCCTTAGGCATAACAATAAAAAGTGTAAAATTGTAAACTGGGTACGATCCTTGTCCTTCAAAGAATTTTCTCTAACTCTATACTGTTATATGTCAATTTATATTGACCTTCCTCATAAAAAAGAGTATATTTATTAATTTGATTCATTTAGTATATGGATAACAGAATAATACAATTACTCATGAAACTCACTATAGGTAAAGGTTTTTATATAGATTTCCACCAAAAACCAATTTCTTAAAAGGGTTATAAAACTATTAAATGAAGTTGTTTGTTCGTCTAAAATAGAATCATACGACAGTAAATTATTAATTTGGAAATATATAAAACTTATTATGAAATACTATAGCTTGTAATTACTACAAGGATGGACGTTTCTCGAGTGGTTGAAATACGTAGAACGGACTCTATAATATTCCGTGTTTGCTGATAGTCTAATCCAGGTATAATTGGCTGTCCAGAAGGGTTCAAAGCAGCATTACCCTCACCCCTAGACAGCTTACAGCTTGTCTCGAGTGTAATCAACTTAATACAAATAAAATTATGTATAGCCTTATTATTTTTCCCTCTGTATAGGTTTGTATATTTATTTCATAATAAATTATTTCATAATAAAAGTTATACTAAATTTCCCTAATGAAGATAAGTCAGGTTCTGCATGAAAGTATGATTAAGGAAAACACTTTTAGTACTGTTAATTAAACAGCTCCTTAAATTTCTAGTTAATTATTTATTTTAGTACTGACTGTTATTCAGTTATCAAATGTAAGTAAAGCGTGGAGCTAAATTACTACTGCTAATTAGCCAAACAAGTCAGATCATTTAAATTTTAGTAAGGATCGTCCAAATTTCTCTCTATCATAAATTTTACAATTTTTAATTACTTAAAATAACGGAGTAGAGAAGATTTATACTGTCGAATATATTAAGTACATACTTTGTTGAAGCAATAAATGCCAATTACACATCAATCAGTCAAATATATATTGAAATACAATATAAATGTATCCTATGACTAAATATATAACTATTGTATCAATAAGATTCTTAGTAGAGGAGTTTCGAAATGTAATAAAATGAATGTGTAAATCATTATGAGTTTTTAATAACGATAAATTAGTAGTAAATTAGAGAATTTTCAGCCAACAGATGTTATCTCGTACTTTATTTTCATTCTTTCACCAATAAAAAAAGTTTATATAAATGAATTGGGCAAGAATAATTGAACACATTTAAGAGACGAATTATATATTTTAAATTAGTCGTGCATACTTTATTTGCTAAAAAAATTCAAAAGAAAATGGGTTAACAATATAGGTTATGCAGAACAAACGTTGTTTATTAAATGAGCAATGAACATGTCGTTTCTATTATTCATGTCATGCAGCTTTCAAATTCGGTGCCTTTCCCCCTCCACACCATAATCTTACTGCCAACATTGGAAAATCCAAGGAGTAAATTTGTTTTAAAGTTATAATAATGGTTTGTATATTGGTGATTTTTATTATTTTTTTTTAATTTATTTATTTATTTTTTTTACGTTGAGTTTGTTTTGCTATGCACAAATATATTATAATACAAATACAAAATGCACAAATATTATGGTGATCGATTTCGGTGAACCACGCTCACCTTCCTCAGACCAGAGGGATTCACAAAATAATTTTCTGACTCTGAATCTTCTCAGAAGAAGATTCTTTTGTGAATCCCTCTGGTCTGAGGAAGGTGAGTGTGGTTCACCGAAATCGATCACCATAATATTTGTGCATTTTGTACTTTTATTGTAATAAATTTGTGTTATGTGACGTTTATATGTACTGTATAAGTAACACCACGTATTATGCATTTAAAAAAATATTTAGAGAAATTTTTTTACTACGTTAAAAATAACATGCTCATATTTATGTACAAAACCAACATTCAGTGTTAGATTTAGTTCTTACACACGTATGCAACTGGAATGCATTCAGTTCTTATTAGACTTAAACTTACCGCTCCTTCCACTAATTACCCACAATTGGTCTCTGCCACAAATCACCCTCTACTTACAGTACTCAGCAGTTTCCCTTCATCCAGGGGACAAACGGTTGAAACTACCATTCTGTAACCTCACTTGGTAATAACATTTTAAATCTGTACTATTGTTTGTGATGAATAACTGAAATTAATCATGCTTAATAATACTAATGACACTGATAAAAAATAATCAGTGTCTTTTTTTCTAAAGTTTTTGATTCTAAAGTTTGAAGTGCCAAATATGGCAAAATATGCTTAATTTTACTAGGTTAAAACAATATTTAAATATTTCAACGTGGTAAAAGTGCCTGTGAAAGTTGAATTGCCCCTTAAATCCAAAATACAATTGAAAATAATTGGTTCAAAAACATCATGAGTGTAATTTTTGCCACAGTTAGATGCATGGGTCCAAATAGGACGGAGAATTTCAGTCCATCTGCCATCCTGAGGTCATAATCATGTTCCCCTTAAATTCTTAGGAATAGCTTCAATACAAATGTTATAAATAAACGGTTCATCGTAGATAATTAGGTTATGGTACACTTTTCTTACAATGTGAAGACCACTATCACAAAACGTTAATTACAATAATTGTACGACGTTTAAGCATTGATTAAACTAACATTGGCAAGTAGCAACAGGCTGTATTGGACTGAACTTTTTACGAGAATTTAAGGGAAGTTTGGTAATGACTACAGGATTTCGACACAATGACATTGTTTTGACAACATAGGATTAGGACTGTATCGGCCTAACTAGATCCCGTGCATCTTCGTCTCGCAAAAACAACTTAGTGACGACTATAGTCTTGAAAGAATGCTATAAATAAAAATAATAGTAATATGTCATATCAATAAAAAAAACAAGTTAGACTGCTACTGCTATAGTTGACAATAGTTTAAATGAATCTTTATGCTGTGAATTTCAGTGAACAAGTGTAAATACAATTTTTTCACTTTAAAATGTTGAAGTGAATAAAAATTAACGGATCTTTTTCGTTAATGCACTACCATAATCATAACTTAGGTTAACCAAACATAACCGAACCTAACATAACCTAAACAAACCTAACATAATCTCACCAAAGTAGTGTTAATGAGTTTAAGGAAGAGGTCCCAAAGTTTATAACTTTTTATTTGAAACAAGAGGACAGGGAGTTCTAGTGAATACGCCTGCCCTGAGGGCATGTGGTGAGTGCAACCTGTTATAAATTGATTTTCTACATGAATGTGACGTTTTTTTTATCCCTATTCAACAAAAAACAGCCTGACAACACGTTTAGGTTTCCGAGATGTCATTAAACTGTCATAAATATACAATGAAATGAATTTTATAATATTTAATATTGATTTTATGCATTATTAAATTCGTATTCAAGAGTTAAAATTAACTTTTTATACGTTCAAGTTTAAGTTATGATATGAGTGATTAAACTGAAATAATAAATGAGGATATAACTCTAGATAGCCTTCCCCCTTTCCCCACAGTTCCCCCAGTCTAGGCTTAACCTGGTTAAACCCTATTGCAGGACATAATGACGTTCACCAATATCACTCAGGACAATTACTGTCCAGAGAGCTAAGTGAATATTAATTAATTATTTTTAATTTATTTGAATCAGTGCTATAAAGTACTTTAGAAATCATAGTATAATAATTCTTTTGATTTAATTTCATTCTAAAATACCGATAAAAATATAAAAAGTTTAACTTAATTACATACTCCACAGACATAAGTATAGTGTTTCATACGTCACTCACACGCCATGAGGCAAACCACTGCGTAGCCGGATCGCCAAAACACATCCATGTTTTTTTTTTTTTTTTTTTTTTTTTTTTCAAATAAACCTCACATGTTACCTCTTTTTGACAAAAAGCCGCCTGTTTTGCCCTTCCTTTATCACTCTAACTGGCAGGGGCAGGCAGGATTATTCTGCCAGCGAAGCCAGGACACCTTGTTCAGCAGACACCTATTATGGACAGGTGGGTGGATCAATACCACCGTACGTGTATGGGTAGGTGGATGAGTCATTACCAAAGTAGGTTGTATTGTGAGACAAGTAGTTGTATGGGTGGGTAGGTAGGTTAATACCACCGTACGTTTATGGACGGGTGGGTTGGTCAATACCATTGTAAGTGTATAGGTGGGTGGGTAGGTCAATACCAACGTACGTGTATCCTCACCCACACATTCCCCTTTAATAAAATAAGGGATTGTATCTTGATTTTGTAATGATTTTAGCTTAAACAACCTTTTTCTAGTGACTAAATAGTTTTTATATTCCTTCAAATAGAAATAATACACAAAGATTGTTTATGTTGCTAATTTATCTGAAGGGAAGATTTAATTCCTTTCAGTTAACCAATTAGTAGATTTAATATAGTTGAATAGTTTGGATAGTAAAAATTATTTGTTGAAATTATTTTGTGAAATACATGGTTATCTTCGTAAATCTATATTTTTAATGACAAGCTAAATAACTTATTTATAATTGTTTAATTTATTGTAGTATTGAGTGACAATTAAGTAGATAAATTTTCTTGTCATGAATAGAAAAAAACAGTGAGTCCTGTTACTCCTGGCTTTAATTATAAGTAATTAATCCATTAGAGTATATATTAAAGGTTTTTTTTCAAGTTGAAACGACAAAAAGAAAAATATCTTAAGTCAGATTAAAACTCTTCATAAGCATTTATAATACTGAAGCCCTGTGTAATTTAACTCTTAGTTTAGGTTATATAGTCTCAATTATATATCATAGTAATACATAAATCTATATTCTAATTGAAAATGGAAATAAACATAATTAGTATAACTAGTGAAGTATTTTGGTCTTTTTCTTCTTAGGACCAAAATATCGATTGAGTTTAGGTGGTATATAAAACAATTTTTTTATAATAATAAATCTTTATTTACCAAATCTTACAATATACAGAGTTATATAGTTATTAATATGTATATTAAGATTAAAAAATATATTAACTGTCTACAATTATTTTTACTGAATATAGATATTAAAAAAAAATGCAAATATAAAGTACAATACAATTTGGCAAATAATCGGTGCTCCTAGGCATAACCCGATCGTGTTTACAATCATTAACTAACCCATAAAGAAGAAACGAATTTATATATTATGATATCAGATGAATAAATGGTTATAAGTTCGAACAAAAATTATTTACCCATAAAATAAATCATAATCTAGAAAAATTATTTTAATATCGTAAAACGTATTATAATTTGTTTATCCTTAATTTTTTTGTCTTATTACTAAACTAAATTTACATAACGAAATTGGCCAATCATAATTCATGTAAAATAATACATTACATTTACGTAAATGCTTTTCTAAACTAGGAACTATTCTCCGTAGAATATTTCCTAATAGGATCTAACTACGTTTTATATCATGTTGAAATTCATAGTTTTGTTTATTTATGAATTTTAACATGACTATGAATTAAACATGGCCATGTATTGCATGGTGTAATATTGCATAATACTTAACAACTGTCTAGGATTGTATACCAATCATTGCTTCATAACAAAATTGAATATAAATATAGTTCTGTTAGGTTAGGTATTGTAAGAGGCCAAAAACAAAAGGGAAATCTTTGGTTGTTTCGCGAACCGTGCAGTTCGGGGTAATAAACGATCTTCAAGGTTCATTTCAAGGGCAGTTTAAGGTCCCGTAAGTCGCCCGAGGGGTTGTCGTTGCAATATTTCACCACCCTTAATAATATTGGCCCTGTAGACTGTCTTTCTTAAACCTCCCAAAATGAACGCCTTAGTATAATGTCCAAATTTAATATTGTGTTAACTGCTAAAATAAATTAAAGATTATATGAATATGACTTTTTAAAATACTAATTATAAAAGTATATGCCAATACATTATTTATTTTACGTCTTTGAGTTATATAAATGTTTTAAATGGCTGGGTCATAATTGTAAAAAAAACCACCCACCCACACAAACACGTATAGTGGTACTGACTCACCCAAACACTTACAGTGATATTGGGCCTCTCGTCCACCCATACACGTTCGGCAGTATTGGACCTGTCATCCAAGATGCGTTTCAACATGATGGGAACTCAACACCATGCGTCATAAGCAGAGTCAATACACTCCCACCCATACATGTAAAATGGTATTGACCCACCCATATATGCAGAATGGTACTGAAATACCACTGCAGGTGTATGGGTGGGTGGGTGGGCAACCATAGTACGTGTATGAGTGGGTGGTGGGTAAATAGTACTGCAACTGTATAGATGGATGGGTGGGTGTATAATTGTAACGTTATGGAAATATATGCTTATTTATAATTTCAGATAATAATTGGTCAGTTTCTAACATGTTTGACATGAATACGAACATCCATTTTTTCTTAATAATAAATTACAAATTTTATTGATATAAAAACCCCAGGAATATGTATAATATCCAGACGCTGGTATTTTTTAAATATATAACGAATTATAACGAATTATACATACATATAACGAATTATACACTGTTTTCAGTTACAAAATGCAAAACGAGACCTTGTTCAAAGAAAAACGAATTAAATAAAAACCTAGCCTACAGCAAAATGTGTTAATGTCGTCTTTAGCAATAATTAACTATTAAATCATCAAATATCTCACTATAAAGGCTCCTTAAATCTGTAACAGTTGCAGGACAGAAAGGAGGCTTTTCTTTCCGTTATTGCATCATTCGTAAATCCATTCCGTTATTACACCATTTTGTTAAGAGAACTTTACGAGAGATTTGCCTACTACCCACCTTCACCTGAAATTAATTAATTTCAAGTAATATTTTTCTGAGTCATCAAGGTTACAAGTGTGATTTTTATAACTTAAATTATAACATCATTCATAAATATACTATTAAAATACAAATATAAATACATATTTAAAATCCTACAACTTCGCTGAAAACTTACTAAGGTTTATAGAAATTCTTATTATGAACCCATAGTTGAGGAGGAAACATCAACGTACGGACACCATGTAAACCCATACTGGCGAGGATGAACAAGCTCTAAGGACGCTAGGAATGCTGATAATCCAGGGGAGGGTCGAAGGGTGTTTCCCGACGCATATTTGGACATTAGGTGTGAACTGGTTTGTCAAGTGTGCTAAACTGTTTACTCGTTATGTTTAGAAAACTATACAACAGTTAGACCACTACTTTGCATTTATTAGTTACTGAAATACAATTTCTTTCTATGTTTACTTAAAAAAGCAAAATGTTGGTGAATAAGGTGGGTAGTAAAAAATTAAAAACATAACAATTGTTATACTTCAAGTTAATGACAACACGTAGTTTTTCAACTCGTCCTGGGCGATTTAGGGATTAGTTGAAAGTTTTTAAAGAGCTTTACGAAATGGTTCACAAGCTAGGACACGTCTAATCATTATAAAATGTAACACTCGAGTAAGGATTCCAAATATTTTTAGACATATCTTAACTGTAGCTTTATATTTCTAGGCACGTGCAGATTTATTTTATGAACATAAATTACAAATTCATAATGATAATTGGTCGGTAGCTTAGTTGGTTAAAGCCCAGCTCCATAAGCTAAAGCTTCTGAGTTCGATCCCAATCAGAGTCATATTAAATATTGAAAGGGCCCAGCTGATAACCAAAAATAACTTTGCTGAACTGTTAGTTTTTACAAACAACTATAGGACGTATATATTTAAATGCCTGTTTATAAATGCATGCACAATATTTGCACATAATAATTAGTGCAAGCATTGCGCATGTATTTAAAGCCAGACCTTAGCTTCGTGTTAAATGTGCGTTCTATAGCTTTTTTTTTTTTTTTTTATCTGACAAACAGCTCAGCAAAGCTATTTTGGTATAATATAACTTATCTTTGTATATTTTGTCACAACAATACAAATAAAGTTGATCATAACCAAACATTAGAGTTTACGTGATAGACATCTCCCCTGTTATAGTGGTCCGTGACTTCTCCCTTATTATGCTGATTGTTGGGAGTGAATGTGGGGGAAGAGGGAGGGGGAGGGTATTTTCAACAAAGAAGTACTAAGAGTTGGATGTTCAGTAATTTTGCCTTATTTAGCCTTTTTAACTACCCATGACTCCATGACTCAATAAATGTTACCAAGGTATGCAGTAAAATATTGTATTATCTTCAAAATGGTATTGTATAGCTCAACTAACCAAGAGTAACTATACATTTCTTTAAATAATCATATTCATTCACAGCTTACAGATAATTACGTATCGGAAAGAGTTAGAAAAACAATACAATCATAATTTAATTGTCAATAGATTCTGATTACACTTTTAGTAACATGTAAAGTGATATTCCTAATTCGTTAATAACATCCTGATTAAGCTGGAGTAGTTATTGGTTATCTGAAACTGTTGTATGACGTGTTGGTTAGTAAAGAACACGCATTTTCTCATTACACAAGTATTCCCACGTCAGAACGGTCGTTTAAAATCCTGAAACCCACCTCTACGTACTACTTTACAGTTGAGCAATTCAAATTTGGTCAATAGTGTGGAAAAGTTTGTATGTATGAAAGACTGATCTTGTGTCAGTACTGATTTACACTAGATCAGTCATATGATTGTGGGAGTCTATCCAAACAATGGAACACATAGTTACAGAGTGCCCCTTACGCTGTTTTATGAAGTGATCAACTAGCGTAAGTAGAATCAGTGAGGGAGGTCTGAAATGGCTTGGTGGATAGGATTCAGCTATGCGACAAGAGATCATTTAATATTTTTATAAATATCTAATGATTTTTGGACTTTTTCCAAGTACATATCACAAATTTTATATATTGAAAATCAATATGGTAGATTTCAATAATTCATATGCTATATATGATGTAATTAATTTAAAAAGTGTGGGGCATGAGGGTAAATGTTTATGAATACTTACATTCCACTCCTTACGACGCTCAATTTCCATCTGTATTTTTTTAGTGTAATATATAATACTTACTAAAGGTAGTACCCTTCTTAGAAAAACTAGAATTGTGTAAATATTTACTCCTTCTTTTTTGAAAAAAGAACGTTGGTAACCTTGGCTGTGATTTTTTTTTTACATTATATGGTTTTGTAAATTTTAGTTTCCTTCAATTCAACATGTTTTATATTTATAAAAATTAAATATTACCTCATAATCTTAAACAATATAACTGTGAAAACACTAGTATAGATGTAACCACAGTTTGATTCATTTTATTTCAAAACACATGTGTCGTTTATAATTTATTATCATACCATTACATTTATATAATTCTTTGCTATTCTATATAAAAGCAACATAAATTACTGAGTTAAAGCTGAATATTTTATAAAACTGTTCAAATGTATGTAAGTTTTATGAAATAAAAATTTGCAGTTTGTAAATTTATTTATTTAAAAAAATTATAATACCAAACGATTATCAGTCTTTTTTATGTATTGAGAAGGTATAAATACTGAACAATATATGTATATTTAAAAAATAAAATAAGTCCAATTAATCTCCCTTATCATAATGATTAGATTACTAAATATTACATTAAATCTTACAAAAACAACATCTATGTACTATTTCATAGACCTTTACTATTCAATACTAAATCGTAAACTTTGTCAGTGTTAATACTGTTGTAAACAATTATTATTATAATATTTTGGAAGAATCTTATTTGTTTGTGTACATGCTTACCATATTACTACCATATTCCATGCATTTAAATTGTGTTCCTACCAAACATTCGAGAACATCAAACCTCATTCTTACACAAAATATTAGAGGTTAAAATGCACAAACAACAGCAATGCGTAAAAAATAAATATTAAATTTGTAATAAATCAATATTAATAGTTTTAATAAACTGTAGTACAACCAATTAATTTAGTATATATTGAATGTATTTTCTTAGACATTTATTATAATTTTACTAATTGTTTTTGACATTTCAAGTAATTGAAAACGTTCTGAGTATCTAAACACTTTAAATTATTGTTTTTGAATGTTTAGTCGAAAAAGTCCCTAATGAAATGTAATAAAACGTCTTTATGATAAAACCAGACTTACCTCAGTTAATGTCTTTAATATCTGAAAAGTAAGAACCCCTCGCGTCAATAATAAAAAGGTCCTACAGTCGTCTGTTCATTGCTTCATAAAATATTTCATTTCCTCCTCCAAATTAAGACTCTAATGTTTTATTTTATGTTTCAGTTTCAAAATGGAAAACGTTTTTTGGTAATCCTCAAAATAGTGTAGAGTTCTCTACAGCCAAATTATACAATGATTTGGAAGTAGATATTTATTGCAGTGTAAAATAATAAAATAGAGGTGGTTTGGATGTTATTCCTCACATTTCATTGTGTAATAATAACCAACACTATGTAGTAAAGGGTGAAATAATTATAATATTATTTAATAAATTAAAAAATACCGACTGTTTCCATTTTTATCTCATTAGATAATTTTTTAAGAATTTCAAAATTTGAAAACCACTCGATAAACCTGGTGGTTTTTGTTCAATTGATCGAAAGTTCACTACCATTAAAAACAACTACAGTTAATCTATACGAAAATAAAAAATAAGCCATTTGGTTTAAACGAAATCTCAAGTTTTTACAGGAGCGTCTATATTTAATAGTGTATTTTACCACTTTCAAAACAAGAACCCACGCACTAGTTTAAACACGTCACAATTGTAATTCTGGGAAAATTTTTGAAAATAAGTTATTCAGGATATATGATATACAATATATTACCTTCTATGTACTCAGTTGGTAGTATCATGCATATATGATATACAATATATTACCTTCTATATACTCAGTTGGTAGTATCATGCTTATGGATGTAGTATAGCTATTATTGAAATTTAATTGAAGTATTTGGAATACAATAAAATTTGAAGTTACTGAATTTAAAAGTAATCTTGTAAAAAAAATGTTGTCACCTCTTAATATAAATCAATATACAAGTAAAATGTAAATTTAAAGTGAAATGAAACAAATACTGTAAATATATAAAATATACAAGTAAATAAATTTAGCCTTTTAAATATAATAATTTTTATTTGTTTGAATATCTGTATCTTTTGATCATTGTAAGTAATAAGGTATTGGGAGCTTAGGCTAAGTTGTCAGTGTTCCAAGGGTGTGAACCTAAAACCAATATCCCGACTTGGCCTCAATGATATAATCATACAGAAACACCTAAGGAAGGCCTGATATCACGTGACAAAATATTCCAAGGGAATCGACTTTATTTAGTGTGTTGTAAAGTCTTTTAGCTTTATTTTAGAAATGTTGTAAAAAAATAATATACGGTATGCTGAAATATCTAAAAATCATTTATCAATTAATATAGTTATATGTTGAAATGACCTTAACATATTCCCATCAAAGACCAGTTTTTCAACACGTTTTCTTAGATCTGAATTTAAGCATTTAAACCACTAAGCTCTCCTAGCTTTTTGTTAGATTTTAAAGGCGTGTTTGTATCACCTATGTGACGTTAAGAGGGTGGCTAAACGTAGATGTGACTCATTACAAGGACTGAATAGTTGGCTTTAAGTAGGTTAAAGTAGTTTAAACAATCAAAGAGGTTAGACAATCAGACGAGGCGTCTGACGGTAAGAGGGTGGCTAAATAGACAGGTGATATGTTACAAGGTTGAGAAAGTTGGTTCCGTATACACCAAAGTGGTTTAGATAGTCATTCAAGACATCTGAGAGTAGGATGGTGGCTAAACATACAGGCGATACGTTATAAAGTCGGGACAGTAGATTTCGTCTACGCCGAAGTGGTTTAGACAGTCACACAAGACATCTGAGAGTAAGAGGGTGGCTAAATAGAAGGGTGATACGTTACAAGGCCAGGACAGTTTGTTGCGTCCACGCAAAAGTGGTTTAGCCAGTCCCACACAAGTGATACTTTACAAGGTTAGGACAGTTAGTTCCGTCTGAGTAAGACACCTGATTTTAACAGGGTGGCTAAAAAGATAGGTGATATATATATTACAAGTTCCGAAATGTTGGTTCTGTCTAAGGCAATGTGCTTTAGACAGTCACACAAGGCATCTTAGATTAAGAGGGTGGCTAAATAGACAGGTGATGCGTTACAAACCCAGGACAGTTGGTTCCGTCCACGCCAAAGTAGTTTAGACAATCACACAAGACATCTAAGAATAAGAGGGTTGCTAAATAGAAGGGTGATACGTTACGAAGTTAAAATAGATGGTTCCGTCTACGCCAAAATGGTTTAGCCAGTCACACAAGACATCTGAGATTAATAGTGTTGCTAAATATACAGGTGATAAGTTACGAGGTTGAAACAGTTGTTTCCGTATACGCCAAAGTGGATTAGCCAGTCACACTTGACATCTGAGCGTAAGAGGGTGCCTAAATATAAGGGTAATACGTTACAAGTTCGGGACAGTTGGTTTCGTTTACGCCAAAATGGTCTGGACAGTCACTCAAAACATCTGAGAGTAAGACGGTAGCTAAACTGACAGGTCATACGTTACGAGGTTAGAACAGTTGGTTTTGTCTTCGCCAAAGTGGTTTAGCCAGTCACTCAAGACATCTGAGAGTAAGAGGGTTGCTAAATAGACAGGTGTTACGTTACGAGGTTGGAACTGTTGGTTCTGTCTACGCCAAAGTGTTTTAGCCAGTCACACAAGGCATCTGAGAGTAAGAGGGTTGCTAAATAGACAGGTGAAACGTTACGAGATTGGAACAGTTGGTTCTGTATACGCCAAAGTCGTTTAGCTAGTCACACAAGACATCTGAGAGTAAGAGGGTTGCTAAATAGACAGGTGTTACGTTACGAGGTTGGAACTGTTGGTTCTGTCTACGCCAAAGTGTTTTAGCCAGTCACACAAGGCATCTGAGAGTAAGAGGGTTGCTAAATAGACAGGTGAAACGTTACGAGATTGGAACAGTTGGTTCTGTATACGCCAAAGTCGTTTAGCTAGTCACACAAGACATCTGAGAGTAAGAGGGTTGCTAAATAGACAGGTGTTACGTTACGAGGTTGGAACTGTTGGTTCTGTCTACGCCAAAGTGTTTTAGCCAGTCACACAAGGCATCTGAGAGTAAGAGGGTTGCTAAATAGACAGGTGTTACGTTACGAGATTGGAACTGTTGGTTCTGTCTACGCCAAAGTGTTTTAGCCAGTCACACAAGGCATCTGAGAGTAACAGGGTTGCTAAATAGACAGGTGTTACGTTACGAGGTTGGAACTGTTGGTTCTGTCTACGCCAAAGTCGTTTAGCTAGTCACACAAGGCATCTGAGAGTAAGAGGGTTGCTAAATAGACAGGTGAAACGTTACGAGATTGGAACAGTTGGTTTTGTATACGCCAAAGTCGTTTAGCTAGTCCCACAAGACATCTGAGAGTAAGAGGGTGGCTAAACAGACAGGTGATATGTTACAAGGTTGGTATAGTTGGCTCCATATACTGTATGTCCCTTATCTTTTTCATTCATTCAATTTCTGTCAATCTGTTTAAACAATATATTTTACTGTTTTTTTTTCTTCAGTGAATTATTAATAGGTGTAAAGAGCTGTACAATAATAACATATCCTTTTATGTAGGGTGAATCCTATAACTTTAAAATTGATGTTTAACATATTCGAATTAAAGTGTTATAATTAAATAATATAATTATAGTCTATAAGACTTTTCTTATTAGCACCTAAGACATTAATATATTTTAAGAATTAGTTTTTCAAAGATTATCTTTTAAGGAATGTAAATGGTGAACAAGAGATTGTAATCTGAAAGGGGAAGATACAAACAGAGTCGTTTGGTCAAACAGAATATTGGAGCAGTTGTGATGGCAAGTAGTAATGGTTTGGATAATATTAGTGCTCTTGTAATGGGGGATTTGATGGTTACAACAGTTTGCAGGAAAACTTATATATGTCTTTAAGTGGTTTGAATATAAAAATAAACTGTAACTAAACAGTAATAAAGCAGTATACAGAATGTTATTTTAAATTAACCTACATCTAATACCTCAAATATAATTGACCATACAAATAATTTTCAACTATTCTACCTTACATATACACTTTAATATGAATTAGTAGCATTAACATTAAATTCATGTTTAAAATAAAAAATCTAGGTAGTATCTTTGTTAACTTATTCTAGTGTTAAGAATGTTCTAAGCTTATTAAAGCTTGGTGTAAACCATCATTAATGTATAACATCGCTATGAACCAAATATGACTAGCTTTGAGGAGACAATAATCATTTACCACTTTTTTTTAAAACAGCTAGTTATTTTTAAAATGATAGATATTATCACTGTCCCTCATGGGCCTGATTAGTAATGACTCATCAATATCATCATCAGCTCCCTTAAGTAACTATTGTGTATGAACATATAGATATATAAATACATAATAGTTAGTACGTTAACCATGTAATAAGTACATTCAGATAATAGTTGACCTTTTCACAATCAATATTATATAAACTGATGATTATCACGCTTCTGTATTGTATATTTTATATTAAAAGTAAAATAAAAATGTATACTTTAGTTAATTTTTAAATTTTGTTAGTCAACATGTTGAAAATAATTTACCTTAATAAATAATATAACTAAATTAATTACTTCATTTTTAGGGCCATGGTTAACTATAAAATTCAACGATTGCATATACTCTTAAATGAGGCATATTTAATGTTGTTTTAGTTGATTGTAAGAAGTACCAAAAAATGTCCCAGGCATAATTTATATGTAAATATGGATAAATATTTGTTAAAGTTCTCAAAATTTAAACGTTTTTATACCTAACTTACAGTAAGGTCTTCAAGAGATAAACTAATAATGCTCTCCTAATAATTTAATCATTAGGAGTCTTTTATTTGTTAAGTATTATATTTTTAAAGGAAACATTAGCGGGATTTCTAAGACCGATAAATCAGAACCTCAGATTATACAAAGATTAGGCTCATTCATTATTGACGGCATCATTATAATACTTAGATTTATTAAGTAGAAATATACTGGAAGGAAATATTAAAAAAGAAACTATTTCTAAATTAATATTATTTAATAATTTTCAGTACCATGAATTTTTCTTAACTATTTTGAACTGATTTCAAAAAATAATGACACGTATAGACTAGTTAAACTACATATAGACTTAGTTAGCTTATAGATATATAATATTAAAGTGAAACACTTATCAACGTATCCCAAGCTGACGGACATTAAGTCCTTTGAGTTCTCTTAGACATCCAATTATACAAGGATTACTCTGTGAGCACACATCATGTGGAGAGGAGGTCCTTTAGGTGTTTCAGCATTGATTACGACGGTCTGGTCTGCTTAATATATTGACGACAATATCAGAGTCAAACACTCAATAACTTGTAAAAGGATGACGGATACAAAGTCCTTTAAGTCCTCCTGGACATCCAATTATACAAGGATTACTCTGTGAGCACGTCATGTGGGTTGGTGGTCCTTTAGGTGTTTCAGCATTGATTACGACGGACTGGTCTGCTTAATATATTGACACAATATCAGAGTCAAACACTCAATAACTTGTACAAGGATGAAGGGTACAAAGTCCTTTAAGTCCTCCTGGACATCCAATTATACAAGGATTACTCTGTGAGCACGTCATGTGGAGAGGAGATCCTTTAGGTATTTCAGCATTGATTATGACGGTCTGGTCTGCTTAATATATTGACAGACAATATCAGAGTCAAACACTCACCAACGTGTCAGACGAGTGATTACTCTTGCACATGTGTGCAAACGTCATGTGGGCAGGAGGTCTATAAAGTGTTTCACGATTAATTATGACGGCATGATCTGTGAGATATATTGATAGACAATATCAGAGTGAAACACTCACCAATGTATCCACGGTTGAAGGATACAAAGTCCTTTCAGTCCTGTGTAGAGAGGTCGGTCATGTGTTTCAGCATTTCATATGACAGCCTGGTGTGTGTTATATTGACAAACAATATCAGAGTGAAACACTCACCAACGTGTCTAAATTCGACGGATGCAAAGTCCTTTACGTCCTCCTGTACATTAAATTAAAGATTACTCTATAAACACACATCATGTGGAGAGGTGGTCCTCTAGGTGTTTCAAAACTGATTATGACGACCTGGTCGGCGTTATATAATGATAAACAATATCAGAGTGAAACACTCACCAACATGTCCAAGTATGTAGGTTAAAAAGTCCTTTGAGTCCTCCTGGACATCCAATTATATAAGGATTACTCTGTGAACACACGTCATTTGGAGAGGACATCGTTCAAGTGTTTCAGCATTTATAATGACACACAATATTAGAGTGAAAAACTAACCAACGTGTCCAATTTTTACAGATACAAAGTCCTATAAGTCCTCCTGGACATCCAATTATACAAGGATTACTCTGTAAGCACACATCATCTAGAGAGGAGGTTCTTTAGGTGTTTCAACATTGATTATGACGACCTGGTTTGCGTGATATATTAATGCACAATATCTGAATGTCCAAGGATGAAGGATGTCCATCTCACCAACATGTCCAAGGATGAAGGATACAAAGGCGTTTGAGTCCTCGTGAACATCCAATTATACAAGGATTACTCTGTGAGCACAGATTATGTGGAGAGGTGGTCCTTTAGGTGTTTCAGTATTGACTACGACGGCCTGATCTATGAGATATATTAATTTATTTAATTTACATATGATCAATTTAATCATATATAAGATACTTTATAGTAAAATCTTGATTTTATAATGAAAATTCGAGATCTCCTCCATAGGATGTTCCCCCAAAGCGATAAAGGATAGTTAAAACGCCGGAAACGTCAGTAACTACAGTTAAGACGTAATTATAGAGTTTTATAGTTCTGCGTTGATTAATAAAATAAATATTAAGGGGTCCAGACTTTTTGAACACTCGGTATAAAATAAGATATTTGTTCATAATAAACAAAATAATCTAGGAATTGTATAGCAATCAAGAAACCACTTAAAAAATTATGAAAGATTTAGATTATTATGATTTACAGTGATAAGCTTTACACGTTAAAAAAATAATAACAGCGTATTATACTTTTATTCAAAACTAAAACTTCATTATTATCCATATATTTTAGTAGCATCTATAGATTTCGTGAAAAGAACTCATTGGATAAACAGAAAATAAAATATGTTATGTTATATGGACGTGATTTTCAACCTGTTTTCGCGAAATGATGGTTTCATGTGATAATTGTAATAAGCTTGCTGTAAACATACCCAACTAATTATAAACTGAATACCCAGGTTAATTAGCTGCTGTAATTAAAATTGTTGTCATCAAAACAATTACGAGGAGATAAAAAACTACTGAAACATTAAATTTGAGTTAGTTTACAATTTTAATCTTAGTTTACAATTTTAGTAAATACTTACCCTATTATGGATATACTTTATTTATCCTTTAGATGGCGACGTCAAGATATGGGTGAATATAAATTTAAAAATCTTTGTTAAAATTAAGACCAATTATTCCTAAGGAAATGACCTTAATTCATTAATAGTCCAATGGCAAATGAACAGCTTAAAAAGCCAGGCTTTAAACAACTGGATACTGAATAAGTTATTTACGTAAACTTATAAATGTATGATGATAAAGAAACTTACTTATTTGACGTATTTTAATTTGTAGAAATCAAAAGACACGTAATACAATAAAATTTAACACGTACACTTGAAAAATATTACGTATTTGTGTTTATTTATAAATAGTTTTTAATTAGCATAATACGTTTTGGTACATATACAGTACAAGTGAACGTCACACAACACAAACTTATTACAATATAAGCACACAATGCACAAATATATTACAATACAAGTACAAAATGCACAAATATTATGACCGATTTCGGTGAACCACACTCACCTTCCTCAGACCAGAGGGATTCACAAAAAATTCCACATTTGTCTCTCCCTCTGGTCTGAGGAAGGTGAGCGTGGTTCACGGAAATATTATTTGTGCATTTTGCGCTTATATTGTAATAAATTTGTGTTGTGTAACGTTTACTTATACTGTTTATTTATAGTCTATTCGTGTTATTTTATTACTCACACGTTAGAAAGATTTATTTTTGTCATTTATATTGACGTTCCAAATGGTTAAATATAGATTGGACTTGGCCAATACTATAATTATTTTTTTAAGATATAAATTAGTCTAATGTCAAATCAAACAGACAAAAGTTGGAATCGATTATTTTAAAATTTGGACTAAAAATGGCCACCATTTTGAAATGGTACAAAGTAGGAACTTTGTACTCTATATTTAATTATTTATTATTATTCCTCATACATGTACGGCGTTTGAAGATAATATCATAAGAGGTTATTAGGATATGATAAATTATGTGAAGGACGCATTCGGACAGACGGAAATTTAGCGTTTTAGGACATATGTTTACAGGAACTTTGTTCTCAGTTTGTTGTACGTAACCATATTCCAACGTCTTGAAGGTTTTTTTTAAAAAACAACCTGTATAGTATTAATATTCATTTTAAAATTGTCAACATTTTCTTTGAATTATTTGTATTCCTGGATGGATTAAATTGTTATGCTTACAGTGAAATATAGTGCAGAAAAATAATAACACGTTATAATAATGTAGTTTTAGAAAAAACTTGCTTGACTGAAAATAAATTTATTCGTAAAAATGTACCTATAAAAATTCAAGTACTTTTTCTCTACGAATCTAAGGTTAATTTTATTACCAAACAGTATAATTAAAATTCAGTTAACAGTCAGTTATATGGCTCCCTTATTAACGTGAAGATTTTTACCACGAGCCTTATCATGCAGATAGTCGTCAAAACTTCTAATTTCTTCCCTTACTTTTCACAGTATAATAACTTATCAGATTGGGGAAAGGTTATATTGATAATTTTAACTTTACTATGTAATATACCTACCTGTACTCATTTCATAACCTCAACATTGCGTTATTCAAGTTTTGCGTAATTGTGAAGGTGTTGTCATAGAGCAACTTACCGGTTGTCTTCCTTTTGATGCCTTCCTTAATTTTTCCACTTCCGGAACAATACTTAAATTCATGCAGTTAGTATGAATCTGTTTAGCTCTATTTTATTTCCATTATTTGAGTGTTATATGAAATATAATACTGTCACTTATTTTTTATCTTTGAATGACTTTCTAGACTTATTATGATTTTCAACAATACCCGTCTGACCTTCTTTATTAGGAATTATAAATATATCACCAAATAATTAAGTAAATATTTTGTAGATACTGTATTGTTTTAGCATAATTTTTAGTCATATGCTTAATTATGATATTGATTTTATTTATTTTATGTAAATCCTGGGTTAAATAAAGAAAACAAACCCCTCTCAAAAAATGCATACCCATTTATAAGCCACAGCTCAACTTCAACGATATAGTTGTTTTTATATAGAGAACAGAAGGTCTTTTTTGTATATAACATGAAACGAATGAAAACTCCATTCGTTTTGTTTTCAGAAACATAGAGAAACATATAAAAGTTTAATACAGACTTACAACCAAAACAAATGACACATTTACAAAATAAAATTATAAATTAATGAAACTAAATAAAACATATTTTCCTTTGATAAATATTAAGCCATTGGAAAAGAGACTGCATGGGCGGAAGTCTGTTCGCAGACCTGAGTTGCTAAATGGCTGAACGATGACATTTTAAGTATGTAACCTTAAATGTGTACTTTTAAAAAGATAATAACAATAATAAAATGGTAATATTGTTACTAAAATTTGAAATAATTTTTACATTAAAATACCAAGGTTTAGGGGAAGAAATGTTAGATTTAAATGTTTATTAAAAGTTGAATAGAATACATATCATCCGTTTAACATACGTAAAACTATAGATAACAAGCAATGATCTACCTTTGAATATGTTTTATAGAGTAGTTTTGCTCATTAAACAAAGAATACGTATGTCTTCATATACCGCATATAATTATTTATTTGTTTTAATAACCAAATAGTTTATAACCATATAAAACCCTTTCAGTATATGATAAATTATTCAATGTCTATAAATATAAAATGACAAAAATTGACAAATCAATAATATGAGGTGATAGAGTGTATTTAATGTCACATTTACTTAAGTACATGGTTTGTTTAACGCCGAGCGGTTATGTGCGTGTGTGGTGCGTGTGACAGTGACGGATCGCCGTGTAACAGTGTGGCACCGAGTTGTCAGGGTGTCATATTAGGGGTTAACAACAACATGAAACAGGAGATGGGAGTGAATATTTCAGTTCATATAACAACTTAAGAAATTTAAAAAAAATTAAAACTTGTAAATTAAAATTTATTTGACCTATTTTAAATTGTAAAATAAAATTTAATGTATCAATATGATAAGTAGTAAATAGTGAATTAAAATATGATTGGCAATGTATGCGGTTAAAAAACAAGGCGTAAAACTAAAATCCAAGGCTTGGTGGGGATCTAGAAGTTGTAAAACTTTTATAGATAAACATTTCGAACGTTTGATAAAAAACTCCATAATATTATGAGTTTTCTTTTTATTATCAGTAAATGGCTGAAACCTGCCTTTATTTACCAGTATACAAATCGTCCATCATTTCATTTCATTCCTCCAACCAACCTTTACCATATCACAACGTCATCAAATATCATATTGAGTGGCTTCCGTTGTCGTCAAGCAGTGTCCACTTTGATATTAGAAAAGACAGCAAAAAAACGCGTTGAGACAAAGCTGTTTTAATTCTCTATTTATATACACAAGTAATTCTAATATAGATTTACGTTTAATGGACCCATTCTGTGGCACTAGTGCCTATTCATATAAGAAGCACAAAAGGCATTCTTATACAAGTAACTAAAAATTTGCGTGAAACAGACTACACCTATAATAATATTCTTAAAATGAATCTTAATATTGCATAATATATTATTCGTACTAAAACTGTAATAATTTCAATAAAATGTTAAATTTAGAGCGATGTTTTTTTTTAAATCTATTGTCTATAAATTAAATCGTACTTTTAACTAAAATAATTTACTAAATTATATCAAATATTTTCTAAAAGAAATGTATAAGAAGTAATCGTTTTATACATAATAAAAGACCCAGATGTGGACTTTTGGCATTATCTTAAATATGTGCCTATGTTTTAATTAATGGAGCCATGTGCAAATTTCAATTTTGCGTTGAGGATCATCCTACTCAAAATCCTGGTCCATGAGTATGAATCCTGGTATGAGTCCATCTACTAACTCTATTGACAAAGCATGAGAAATCGGACACAAGTCTTAGAGTTCAAAAGATGGAAAACGACGTAAACTATTAAGCTGGATCTCTACATGCGCTCGAATAACCAACATGCATGATTTTGAAACTCATTAAATGAGGCGACGTAACAATACCACTCTCATCGCGGCTACGCCGCTTTTGAATAAATTTATATTTAAGATATTTATGTTCAAATTTAAATGCTAAAAAATTTTATCAAATATTTGCAAAAATATAAACTTAAATTATATTAATGTCGTTGTTTTGTAGGTTTATTTAACGTTAAAATGTTAACATTTAAACTAAAATAATAAATAAAACTAATGACTGTATATCCTATAAAGATATTATTAATTATTTGGGGCTATTTTTAATAAATACTGATAAAAATTAATAATGTTATAAAATAATTAAACTAATTTTAATTTTCATTTACCTTCTCAACACCGACAATATGTTTTTGTATTCAAACCTACATCTCTTTAAAATAAGTGGGAACGTGTTCCGAATTTCTTTATGTTTTAGAACTATTTACAAAGTTCAAAAAATATGTGGCATTATTTAATTCAATATGTATATTTTTAATCTTTACACAACCATCTGGTTGATACTACGTCGAATCTAATCAATTTTGTCAGAAAACATAAAGTTCGACTGTTGATAAATTGAGGTATGGAAGTAATAAATTTATTTTCCCAACAGAGATGAAATGTTTCGTGCCACTCACTGAACAATCCATTAATCAATCCGCCACTGAGTTGATTGACTACATTGGTATAATCCGTAGGTCCATCAAGGTTGACTGACGCCGACTGTGGCGGGGTGAGAGATTTGTTTTAATGGTTGTTGTTGAATCAATATAAATTACCCGCATTATAAGATTTATTTACCAACTACATTAAAATAACACCGGATTGATTGTTAATGGAAAAATGGGTTTAATTTTTTTAATTTCTTAGTGTTAATTTTAAAACAAATTCAACATATATTATGAAAAATCAAAATTTTCAAACATACTACTATTAAGTAAAATGTTTAATTTAATTTAATTGTTTTTAATATTTTTAATTTAATTCTTCTTATTAAATTTTGACTTAAAATTAAAGATCGTTTTATTTTACCTGGTGAAGTTAAGGCTAGAAAGCCCTCTGTAATACTTTACCTGGGGATCAATGAATTACGTGACTTCCAAACCACGTTAGTACCAAGGGCAAAACCTGTCATGGTCCTCTCGGGAATGGAACCTAGACCGGCTGTATGATAAGCCACCACCTTGACCCCTTGGCTATGGCCCCTTAAATTGTTTGAAAAAAAATAT
Source organism: Stictocephala bisonia (assembly GCA_035578905.1). Lineage (NCBI taxonomy): Eukaryota > Metazoa > Arthropoda > Insecta > Hemiptera > Membracidae > Stictocephala > Stictocephala bisonia. Next base: position 851,170 of record JAQJVL010000226.1, read on the forward strand.
ATATGTATACATGGACCTTCACGTAACTTTTCTCGACTAGTGAATTTCTAACTATAACCTCTTTTGAGGTTTCGAACCCAAGACCTTAGACTCTATAGTATGAAGCCTCAGCCACTCATCCTGCATACGGGGATATTTTAGTTTGATTAGCGAGATCTGAAATTGGCATGTCACTAGTATTTCGTATCATCAAGTCCTTTATTTATAAAAAATACATATTTTTCTTCGCATATGTTTCAACCACTCCTTCCATTGTATGTTTATACAATTTGAGTTAAAATAGAACCAACGCTCAAGCTTTAAATAGTTGCAGTTTTAAACTAAAAATGGATTATTTAAATGTTTCAAATTCACGTATTATTTTTAAATAATTTTCTTAAATGTTCTGTAATTTCACAGTAATAATAATATTCAATATACTAATTAAAATATCTCAATTGTATTCGAAATTGAATATTAAAAGTTCGTGAGAAAATAAAAATGTATTCAAAAAAAAGTAAATAATTTTAAATAATAGGCCTGAAGTTATTAACATTATTATACAATAATCAAGTGCTTTGGGGTATATTACCTCTGATTTTTCAGATATTAACAATTTTTATTTTTGCAGTCAATCTGATCATTTAAATTTAAATCCATTCTCCCCAGAATTTCTTTTTTTGGGTTATGAAAAAATATTTCTTTTGTCAAATATAAAGAACTATAAATGCCCAGATTTCAGAGATTGGAATCATGTTTAAATATAAAAAATAATACTTATTTTTGAAAAATGTATTGTTATTAAAAATATATCACTCCAAAAATGTATGTAAAACAATTTATTTTTCAATTATTATTTCTCTTATACTCGTATTATTATTATTATTAGCTTTTTTATATCTATAAAACACTGAAACTCCTTTAACCCGTTCACAGTAAAATATTTTAAGGTGAAAGGATGAGAACAATTATTTTCACTGTTAATTAGCAGGATTATATTCATACAATAGCACCCATTAAACAAAAAACTAAAACAAAAACCAAAATTATGTATTTAATTTTCCTATAGTTGAGTGTTTTATATAGATATGTATCACGTCTTTCATATTTTTTTTAATAATCTTGAGAGAACCAAAATATTTCATGCAAAATAAAACGTATCTCCGTTATTGATAAAAATAAAAAAAGCTCTTGGCTAAAAGCAGTCATTTACATGGATAAAACTATATTTACTTCATAAATTCTTTCCTTTTAAAAATTAATGTAAAATAATACATTAATAACATTCTCAAAATATGCTTCACGGCCATTTAACAGAACGCTCAGCTCCAGCAAACACTTAACCAGTGAACACTTCAACCCTTGCTTTGTTATGGCAACATATAAACAAAAGTTAAAGATCGTCTTACTTTACTAAGCGAAGTTAGGGCTAAAAAGCCCTCTCTAACACTTAACCTGGGGACCAACGGCTTAAGGATGATTTCCGAACCACCACCAGTGACTGGGCAGGCGGGCTGCTTGCAAGGACGGGGCCGCTCAGACGGGTCACCCATCCAAGGGACAGCCTCGCTCTATGTTGCTTGACTCCGTTATCTTGCGATAACGTTGGAACCCTCCGGTTAAGACCACTGGCTTATGATAGTTCTCAAACTTCTCAATTTTGGTTGAGAGATGTAAGAAAGATGTAATGAATTGCAGATGTTTTTATAGAAAAGTGTATTAAATATTAACAAATTTGGATACGACAAGATAGTTACTTATTTTTTATAGAGATTTTAAAAATATTTAATAATATTTCTTCTTTGTTTCATAGCTTATTAGACGGTGATTACTTTTGATATATGATTCTTAAATCTTGTTCTAACAAAATATTATTTTTATAGATTATTGAAAACAGGAACTTTGATTGAAAAATGTACAATCAAATGCCTAACTTGATAAAATAGAAGATACATTTCAGGAGGATTTCAGTTTATATAATGATCCAAATTGTGACAATTTTATTACATTTATTTTCCAAAAGAGAGACAATTTAAATGCAATAAGAGATTCCCTTTTTATCTCAAAAGTATTGTAAGACTACGATATTTGATCGAATTATCATAGTTGTTAATTCTTATGATCCTTGATTTGTGGGAAATTTTATCTCAGAAACAGTCACAAGCCTTAGGAGAGTCTAAAGGGTTTTAAGCAACACCAAGAGAGATTCAATCTCGTGGATGATTCAGGGTTTAACATCACTTGAAAACTTTATATCGTGGAAAAGAAGGATTAAACAATCTTTTTAAGGAAAAGGGGTAACTCGGCAAATAAGAGTTATACTTTTGACTGATAGTTTAAAAAAGCTTACAGTCTAATTTAAAACAATACTGTGCAATACTCTTAATTTATACTATAATTTACAAATATTATTTCTCTAGTAGTAGGAATTTTTTGCCAGTAATTTGCAATTTTTACGATTTATAAATTGGTTTCTAGATTTGTTGTTTTCATTAATTTATTTTCATGTTTATAGCCATCATTCACTCAGTTTTATATATAAATGAATTCATTCATATTTCCACGTTCCATTCAACGTAATTTATAAATTTATTTATATTTATATTTAACAATCTTTTTGCTGCTATAGTCATTATGTTTGAGTAATTATTAAGATTAACCAACCATTCCAACTGGCAGCACAGAATGTCCCATTCACCCATCAAAAATAGCGGCAATTCCAAGGGCGTACTTGTAGGTCGTCCCGAAATTCAGTTAAATTAAAGTATAAATGAATTTAATTATAACAAATTGGATATTTTAGATCAGTTCCTAATCAAATCAAACAGTATTGAAATGAATGGTAATTTTATTTCACCGTGCTCTTCATTTGAAAATTTACGTCATTTATATTTTTATTAGAGTCCGAAATAAGTGATTCTTGCCTGTTATAAAAACTTAATGTCATTAACTGAGAATAATGGCAGTGAAATAAATATTTATAAATTGATTTTTGCGTTCTTTTACTTTCGTAAGATTTTGCAAACAACCAAAAAGTATTTCCTTGTGAAGTTTACTTTTCGCAGTCTCTAATAATATTCCTACGTATGTTCTTTTTACCTGATTTTATATTTTTTCATTAAAACCCTTATTGCTAAAGACACAAAAAGTATACTGTATTTATAAACCACATTATTTTATTCTAGTATTAAAAAATTGTCATTTTTATTTTCTTTCATTCCTACTCTTTCAGTAAAATGATCTGTAATGTAGCAAAGATTGTAGTAAAAATTATTTGATTGTAAAATTACATAAGGTTTTTGAAATGAACAAAACAGTTATACAAAAACAGCACACACACCAACACTAAAGCCTTTTGTTTGTCAATCCGCCTCATGTAAAAACTAACGGTAGCTTTGACTGAGGATTTGGGATGATGTTTTTGATGATCCAATTAGTTATAATACACCCAATCTGGTTGGGTCTCAATCTGTCATTCTGATTGAGGTGTTTTGTTGCAACACTGTCACTGATGAGGTTAATTACACATTTCTTTGTTCATTTATTTTGTTTCACAACCAGTGATAGAATTATATTCTGTTTGAAATCACTTTTATAACGTTACATAATGTCATTCTGATGAAGCATGATTTGGTCTTTCTATCAGACTGAATACATCAGCACAAGTTAACGTGTATTCATAGTATAGTGCGGGTTGTTATTTTGTCGTAGGGGTTATAGCTTGGAAAGCGCAGGGTCAGTTTTGGACTGATACTTAAAAAAGGTACAACTTATTAAACAAGATCACTTGTGGTCAAACAGGTTTCAGAAAGTCAGTACAACAGACTGAAATCGTGAGTTGTGTAAGTTGTATGGGTAAGAGTGAGACCCATCCCCCACCAAAATAAGGAAGTCGCGCTGTACCGGGGGATGGCTCAAGTCCAGACAAGTGATAGGATCACGGGCAGTACTCGGAGGTAAAAACATAACTCGGCAGCTGAACGGAAAAACTATTTATTGCAAAAAGATAAAATAATATTATTAGCATTCATGCAGAAAGCCAGAATAGCAAAAACAATTACAGAAATTCAAAAGCTACAACACAAGAGCAAGAAAAGATATCTGAACACACATTTTGTAAAACACAAAAACATTTAACATGAAACAGATGCGCCTATCTCCATAGTTACTAAAAAAATTCCAAAAATATAACACAATGAAAGAATTTACAGTGAGAATTTAGAAAATTGAACACGACATATCATCCGGCAATTTAGACCACATCCAATGATTTCACCCAAGCCATGAAGTCAGCCGGAATCCCTGGGAGGCTCCGAATTGAAAAATGTATTATTAATCAAAAATATTTCACCAAAAGAGTGATTAGGTTTTCAAAATTAAAACAAATGAATCAACTTACGTTTGATTTATTTTCATGCCGTGAATCTAAAATTTTAACAGGACGGAGTAGAAATAATAACAAACTTTTGCGAAACGTCAAACCAGCGAACCGGGAAACGGAATGACGGAACAGAAAGTCTGAGCCAACGCCCACGGCAGTAAAAGCAGACAGCGCAAGAGCGATCACAGGCAATCAAAAAAAGAGAAACAAAAAAACTACCGGTTGAAGACATGGTACAATATGGAAAGGAGGGACATAACGAAAAACATTACGTCATTTTTAACAGTGACATATCGTGATTTAAATGTATGTAGTACCCTCTAATCAGGATACCAACAATTTATTCCCCAGAACTGTAGTATTAAGGCATTAATTCGTGTACAAAAGATGTAAAATATCCAGCTAGTGAGTTTAAAATTAAAATTTCATAAAATCAAGCATTCTAGTACATCATATATCTTTCTACAATATGAATTGCCAAATTGAAAAATTATTTAGAGCAATACATATCAATTGGCATTTCTTTGATTATAAACATATTTATTCACTTTCCTGGAGAGTATTTAATTTATAGGAAATGTTTTTTATATAATATAGATCTATTGCTCAATTTAATAAATGTTAATAACATTGATAAGTGCAGTATAATTGTAAAATAATATAAAAACTAGTGTAAACAGAATCTTAAATATATCATTTCTTTGGAGACACATAATTTACAAAAAAGTATTTATTTATTTATTAAAATTTAGTAAATTTAAGTTAAAGTAATATAACTGTGTTAGAGAAGGTTTACACCTTGGCTTATGAAAGAAGATGTTTTTTATTATGTAATATATCATTAAACAACGTGTTGTGTATTATAAAAATGTCACAATAATATTTTAACCCGTATTAAAATTGTAATACATTTGTCAACAAAACAAATATAATGTTAATATTTTTAATCCCATACGTAAAAACTATTATTTTTATCTTGTAGTCCATTAAAATCATCCATAATACGCTCAAATCCATTAAAATACAATATTCTAACAAATGAATTAATACACACAGTAAAGTAACATGTGAAAAATAATAGAAACCATTGATATGGAAATGTTATTTAGTATTGTAGAATTTTTGTGGATTTGTCGTGATATTAATTAATTTTTGTGTGATAGATCTCAGCTTCATCTGTCATTATACATGGTTGGGCAAAAGTCTGGAATATATTTATTGATTTCAAAACCATTGAAAGAAATGTAATGAAACTTTGCAGTCATGTACATGTCACTATATCAAACATTTGGACATATTTTACTTGTGTATTGTATATCCAGGTGATGGCCCATGAAGGAAGTCTAAAACATTTTAAGTGTAAGCCTACGTCGAGTTATACCTCATTTTAAAGGCTTTTATTTGTAAAATACAAGAGTGCAAATCTGAGGTAAAAGGATGACTCAGTCAGAAAATGTAGCCATTCAAATAATATAATGTCAGGGTTGGGCTAAAGTCTGGAATGTATTTATTAATTTTAAAACTATTAAAAGAAAAGTAATGATACTTAATAGTTATGTACATGTCCCTATACCAAAAATATGGACATATTTTACTTGTTTTTTGCAAATCCAGAGGATGGCCCATGAAGGAAGTCTTACAAATGTTAAATGTAAGCCTACGTCGAGTTATACCTCATTTCAAAGGTCATTGTTTTTACAATACAAAAGTGCAAATATGAGGTCAAAATGATGACCCATTCACAAAATACAGTGATTCAGAGAATTTTATGTCATATTACTAATTCTTCTCAGCTATGCGGCTATTTATTTAACAGTGTCAGGTCCCTGTTGCTGATTATGTTGTTCATTGTTAACGATCGTTACAAACGACTGCGTTAAAAAAATAGTTATCATATTTAACTAATATTAAAATAAGAAAATGTATTAAAATACTTTTGTCATTAGGTTTATCTAAAACAGTTTAAGAATATTATTATGATAATTTGTTACGTATTTTTGTGAAATTTAATTTCTCATATTCAGTTATATAAATTATAGCTCTACGCAGCCATAGTTAATAACTATCTTACCTTTTTCTTAAGCTGAATTTGTTATATATTGACATAAAATTGTTTGAGAGGCTATATTTTCTGACTGGGTCATCCTTTTGGCCTCAATTTTGCACTCTTGTGTTTTACAAACAAAGACCTTTAAAATGAGGTATAACTCGAAGTAGGCTTACATTTAACATTTTGAAGACCTTCTTCAAGGGCCATCCTTTGGATGTGCAAAAAAACAAGTAAAGTACGTCCATATGTTTAGGAACATGTGTTTCATTACTTTTCTTTTAGTAGTTTTAAAATTAATAAATACATTAACCCTGACATAAAATTCTTTCAGAAGCTAAATTTTCTGACTGGGTCATCCTTTTGACCTCAGATTTGCACTCTTGTATTTTACAAACAAAGGCCTTTAAAATGTGGTATAACTCGAGATAGGCTTACATTTAAAAATGTTAAGACTTTCTTCATGGGTCAGCCATCACCTGGCTAAGCAAAAAAGAAGTAAAATATGTCTAAATGTTTGTTATAGGGACATGTAAATAACTGCAAAGTGTCATTATATTTCTTTCAATAATTTTGAAATTAATAAATATATTCCAGACTTCTGCCCAACCCTTTATATACATTGATAGAAGAAAGCAATACTTAAAACAAAAAAGGCACTAACAATAGAAGCTACTGAGGCCTCCTTTGAGTTCACTTTCTAAGAATGAATAGATAATTAGGAGTTTATATATGGATTATATGGATATTTAAATATGTATTATATATATATATATATATATATATATATATATATATATATATATATAGGATTGGTTAAATATATGATATCCTAATGAACCCTACTATCAATGTATACTTATTTAAAGATAAGGCTGAGAGCTATCACAAAACAATTCAATTAAGTCAAACATTTAAAATGTTAATACTAAGAAACATCAGGTTTTAACAATTGGATTTGAGGTTTTTAATGTATTTTTACACAAGAAGCACAAATAATAATAACATTTAATTTTACACTAACTATTGTTAGTGGAATATTATTTGCTAACGTTGTTATATTATTATATTAGCTAATATTCCAAAACAGTTAAAATTCAGTTTTATTATTATTTTTTTCTTTGAAAACTTACTGTATCTGTCCATAAAGTGTATTTAGGCTATACAACAACAAATAAAAACAGAGTTTGGTCTAATATTTTCCTTTCCTAACAATCCCTCGTGTATATTTAATAATTTAATATTAATTTTAGGGGATCTTTATTTTTAATCATCTAATTAAATATGAATTGAATTTTAATTTTACTTTATTTAATGAATAACTATTCATTACAGTGCAATTAAATCTTGTTTGCAGATAAAGAAGGATATTAATTGATATGTTAACTAATAATGAAAATACAAAAACGAACACAATAACAGACAGTCCTAACAATAACGCTTTGAAAACAGTCCTAAATCGTTCATATGAAATACAAGAATAAAAAGAATGTGAAATATTATAAAAAATAAATTGAAATACACAAAATGCAATTTGTTCAATAATTGGTTCTAGATATACAAACCCAATTTCTTGGTAATTTTTTGCAAACAATTTGAAGTTTCGTTAAAATTGGCATTGGAAATCACATCAAGCTTTTTAAAAGACTATCAAAATTTTAAAACAACATTTATACTCAATATACACAGAAGATTTAGTATCTTAATTTTAGTTTTGTTTTAAAAATATTTTATTAATTATTGTTTCTTTATTTGGTAACCGTAATCAGGAAAGTTTGTTATTCTTGGTAACCGATACACAATACAAATTTTAAATAATTCTATTCACCTTTTTTAATCACAGTTTTATTAAAACTCGATAAGTGTATTTTTTGTATTTTATATCTATCAATATTATAACACTCTTTGTAAGAAAAAGCATGATAATAATTGATCACAACCAATGACAATATTTTATATAATTGAAACTTCCAAATCAAACAAAGAAAGTTTACCGTCATCGATGAGTTTCAAAGGCCAATGTTTGCACATATAAAACATACTTTATGGCGAGTTCCCTCTGTCGTACAAATTGAAAAATAATTTAGTCATCAAACCGTTTATCAGTGAAAACGTAGTCTTTGTTAAGGTTGTTTTTCATTCTAATATGTTTTTCAATAATATACATGCAACAAAACATACAAATGTTAGTTTCAAATGAAGACAGAATTTTTTCAAGCAATTAATTTTTAATAAAACTTACAACACATTAAAGCATAGTTAATATGAGGTCTATATCAGTGTTTAACAGTAACAACTGTTAACAATCGGTGTTTCCCTTTACATTATTAGGCTATTTTCACAAGACACAGGTTTTTCAGATTTATGTGGGGACTGTTTCTTTATTATTATTATTAATATCCATATTTACATTATTCCCTTCGTCAGTCCCTTCATTATGCAGTGCATCAATTTATGCTAAGTTTCTATATTGAATCCTCATGTAACTACAACGTTGTTTAACTGACATTTTGTAATTTACACGATTATTTAAGTGCTAAGATTCACAATTTATTACAAATTTGATAATATTATCTACATTTTAATAAACATTCAATAATATACAATCATAAAACACCAGGCAGCATATTTAAAATTAATATAAATTTTGTCTTAAATTCACCACATATATTAAAAATTAAAAACAGAATAAATATACTATTTTGTGTTTAGTAAATTTATTATGAAATTCCAAAACAATATATGCCATTTTTTATAGTATCTCTAAAGACTTATCAAAAAGTGTATTAGTTGATATATTCTTTACGTTACATCAAATAAACAATAAATTATCTTACAACAGTAAAAACTTTATATAATTCATAATGAAAATATTGTTGAATTCTGAACCATATTTACTCTACAATGGTATTTGTTCCTAATGCACCATTCATATTATGATTACTCCCAACAAACTTAAATTATAAAACAAATATTAAAAAGTGCTTTTAAAACAGTCAATAATTATTATTAATGTATAAATTAATTTAAAATATATCATAGACTTTGAATATCAAATGAATTTAAGTACACATTTTGACTTTAGTACAAAGTGAAATTAAATAATGGGAGAATGAAGCAACATAGTTCCGTCTAGTTGATAAATGAGGGATAAATTATAAGTAAAATGAAAAAGTTCTAAAATTAGAGCTACACTTGAATGGAATATACTTTATGCTATGTTATTTCCATAAAATAGTAAGTAAACACGGTTACTCATAATACATTTTACATTCACGACACTTATATATCCGGCAAAAAATTATATATTGGTCTTTTAATATCAATTTATACAGCTTTGTTTTTGAAATTTTTTAATGATTGAGTATCAGATAAGGAGACAAAGGTTGTTAGACATTTGCAATCTCATTACGTGAAAAATACCAATCACGACGTTTCGATTTGGGAAAACCCAAATCTTTTTCAAATGCTAAAAACTAAATTACATCCAAACAATTCCACCCAGTTAACATTTTTTATATTTAGTAGAAGTTCATTTTGTTGTACCCCATTCTAGGATCTAGGTTAAAATGTAGATAATAGTAGATAAGTTTATTAGTTTAAGAACGTAGTTTTATAACATGTTTGTTTAGCTGTAATTTAGTTTTTAGCAAAGATTTGGGTTTTACTAAATCGAAACGTCGTGATTGGTATTTTTCACGCAATGATAGCAAATGTCCAACTATCTTTGTCATCCTCATCTGATCCTCCATCATTAACAAATATCAAAAACAATGTTTGTTTAGATGCAATTTAGTTTTTAACACTTGAAAAGATTTGGGTTTTACCAAATCGAAACGTCGTGATTGGTATTTTTCACGCAATGATGGCAAATGTCCAACAACCTTTGTCTTCCTCATCTGATCCTCCATCATTAACAAATGTCAAAAACAATGTTTGTTTAGATGCATTTTAGTTTTTAACACTTGAAAAGATTTGGGTTTTACCAAATCGAAACGTCGTGATTGGTATTTTTCACGTAATGATGGCAAAAGTCCCACAACCTTTGTCTTCCTTAACTTTATACAGATTATGCAGTTGTACTTACTTAGATTAAAGTGGAAAACTGATAATAATATTCATACATATGTTGTATGACATGTCTAACGACCTGAAGATGGTCCAAGGATGAATGGTAAAGCCACTGGAATTTTAAACACCTCTGGATTGCTAATTATAACTAGATAAGGCTATCAACACACGCTTCATATAACAAAAAGGGTACGCCTAATAATATTGCTTTAAATAAGGTAATACTCGAATATGCTGAGCTTAGAAAGGAAAAGTAATAAGGATATATTTTTGAGAAGGGGTTTATGCCAAAGGCCAACACTGGGTGAGGCGTAGTTAAATGGTAGGCTAACACATGTTCCTTAAAATTTCCAAAAATGGATATTCAATGTTCAATGGATTAAAACTATATGAACAGTGTCATTTATTAAAATGTTCACCTCTGAGTATAATGATGATCAAAAACGTTGTTTTTAACATTACTTTACTTAAGAACCTTCGTTGAGTTGTTTTGTAGAATTATGTGAGTGTAGTGCCGATGAGATAAAAGTTTTCCAATCAGGGGATAAGCTAGGATCAAGGAATAAAAGTGAAGGTAAATACTTTTTGATACAACAGAATTAATATAACTAATGTTCTCAAATCTTTTTATATAGATTTATCGTTACATATTTTATCAATTATGTTTTAATTCTGCTATAATTATAATGTAATTGCTATATAATGTACATATAAATTATAATAAACATATTACATACAAATTATAATATGATTATAATATAGTGACGTAATTATACTATAATAAATACAAAATTTGATTTTACAACGTGTAAGCGTTGAATTTTGCCAATAGATAAAAAAAGGTAATTTACTGAGTATAAAGGTATTCTTTTTTTATAAGTTTTCAGAAAAATACATAAATAAGTTATTCATTTTTAACTTATATTTCCATTGTTCACGTTACATAAATTTACTTCTTCTGATGAAGGGGTGTGTTGATATAAAATGATATGAAATTCAATAACAGTAAAATTTCCTGAAGGACCAGGTGCGTACCCAATTTACGATCTCCGAAACTTCTTGGGTTATAAACTGTGTATGGAATTTACGAAACGTGAATTTTATTGAGTTTATATATTTTATAACTCTTTAATATCTACTGATTTCGTGCTCATTCAGGAATTATATTTTGCAAATTACATTTTTAAATTCATAAATTACTATCCAACTACATTTCTGTGTTCATTGAATAAAAAAATATTTATTTTAATTCTTTAGCGTCCAATTTTTCCTTGTTAATTTTTAGATATTTGATAAAAGGCCAGAATAAAGACTACTGTAACTGTTTACATTATTATTTATAATTATCTTTTATTTTCAAATAATAAATCTATGTTTGTTTTAACCGCTCAAATTTTTAAAGGAATGCATTATTTAAGTGAATTTAAATATTACTAAATCAAATTTGAGTATTCAATGCCAATTTTTGTTAGTGAATTTTTGTTAGTGAATTATTTAAATGCGAGAACTGTCTAGACCTAGCATTAGTTACATGTGGTTGTGGTCAACTATCTAGTTACATGATGATTACTTTTGTATTAGTCCAAACTACAACACAAGCCACAACCCACACTGTGACTTGGGTGACGTGTATTGAGTACCTTCCCTCTAAATGGAGAACCTGTAGACGTATACTGTCTAGACCTAGCATCAGTTACACAAGTGTTTGTGGTCAACTATATAGTTACATGATGATTACTGTTGTATTAGGCAAACCACAACACAAGCCACAATCCACACTGGGACTTGGGTGACATGTGTATTGAGTACCTTCCTTCTAAATGGAGAACCTGTAGACGTACACAGTCTAGACCTAGCATTACTTACATAAGTGTTTGTGGCCAACTATATAGTTACATGATGATTACTGTTGTATTAGTCCTAACCACAACACAAGCCACAACCCACACTGTGACTTGGGTGACGTGTATTGAGTACCTTCCCTCTAAATGGAGAACCTGTAGACGTACACAGTCTAGACCTAGAATTAGTTACATAAGTGTTTGTGGCCAACTATATAGTTACATGATGATTACTGTTGTATTAGTCCTAACCACAACACAAGCCACAACCCACACTGTGACTTGGGTGACGTGTATTGAGTACCTTCCCTCTAAATGGAGAACCTGTAGACGTACACAGTCTAGACCTAGCATTAGTTACATAAGTGTTTGTGGCCAACTATATAGTTACATGATGATTACTGTTGTATTAGGCAAACCACAACACAAGTCACAACCCACACTGGGACTTGGGTGACATGTGTATTGAGTACCTTCCTTCTAAATGGAGAACCTGTAGACGTACACAGTCTAGACCTAGCATTAGTTACATAAGTGTTTGTGGCCAACTATATAGTTACATGATGATTACTGTTGTATTAGGCAAACCACAACACAAGTCACAACCCACACTGGGACTTGGGTGACATGTGTATTGAGTACCTTCCCTCTAAATGGAGAACCTGTAGACGTACACAGTCTAGACCTAGCATTAGTTACATAAGTGTTTGTGGCCAACTATATAGTTACATGATGATTACTGTTGTATTAGTCCTAACCACAACACAAGCCACAACCCACACTGTGACTTCAGTGACGTGTATTGAGTACCTTCCTTCTAAATGGAGAACCTGTAGACGTACACAGTCTAGACCTAGCATTAGTTACATAAGTGTTTGTGGTCAACTATATAGTTACATGATGATTACTGTTGTATTAGTCCAAACCACAACACAAGCCACAACCCACACTGTGACTTGGGTGACATGTGTATTGAGTACCTTCCTTCTAAATGGAGAACCTGTAGACGTATACTGTCTAGACCTAGCATTAGTTACATAAGTGTTTGTGGTCAAATATATAGTTACATGATGATTACTGTTGTATTAGTCCAAACCACATCACAAGCCACAACCCACACTGTGACTTGGGTGACATGTGTATTGAGTACCTTCCCAATAAATGGAGAACCCATAGACGTATACAGTCTAGACCTAGCATCAGTTACATAAGTGTTTGTGGTCAACTATATAGTTACATGATGATTACTGTTGTATTAGTCCAAACCACAACACAAGCCACAACCCACACTGTGACTTGGGTGACATGTGTATTGAGTACCTTCCTTCTAAATGGAGAACCTGTAGACGTATACAGTCTAAACCTATCATTAGTTACATAAGGGTCTGTGGTCAACTATCTAGTTACATGATGATTACTGTTGTATTAGTCCTAACCACAACACAAGCCACAACCCACACTGTGACTTGGGTGACGTGTATTGAGTACCTTCCCTCTAAATGGAGAACCTGTAGACGTACACAGTCTAGACCTAGCATTAGTTACATAAGTGTTTGTGGTCAACTATATAGTTACATGATGATTACTGTTGTATTAGTCCAAACCACAACACAAGTCACAACCCACACTGGGACTAGGGTGACATGTGTATTGAGTACCTTCCTTCTAAATGGAGAACCTGTAGACGTATACTGTCTAGACCTAGCATTAGTTACATAAGTGTTTGTGGTCAAATATATAGTTACATGATGATTACTGTTGTATTAGTCCAAACCACAACACAAGCCACAACCCACACTGGGACTTGGGTGACATGTGTATTGAGTACCTTCCTTCTAAATGGAGAACCTGTAGGCGTATACTGTCTAGACCTAGCATTAGTTACATAAGTGTTTGTGGTCAAATATATAGTTACATTATGATTACTGTTGTATTAGTCCAAACCACATCACAAGCCACAACCCACACTGTGACTTGGGTGACAAGTGTATTGAGTACCTTCCCAATAAATGGAGAACCCATAGACGTATACAGTCTAGACCTAGCATCAGTTACATAAGTGTTTGTGGTCAACTATATAGTTACATGATGATTACTGTTGTATTAGTCTAAACCACAACACAAGCCACAACCCACACCATGACTTGGGTGACATGTGTATTGAGTACCTTCCTTCTAAATGGAAAACCTGTAGACGTATACAGTCTAAACCTATCATTAGTTACATAAGGGTCTGTGGTCAAATATATAGTTACATTATGATTACTGTTGTATTAGTCCAAACCACAACACAAGCCACAACCCACACTGTGACTTGGGTGACATGTGTATTGAGTACCTTCCTTCTAAATGGAGAACCTGTAGACTATACAGTCTAGACCTAGCATTAGTTACATAAGGGTCTGTGGTCAACTATATAGTTACAGGATGATTACTGTTGTATTAGTCCAAACTACAACACAAGCCACAACCCACACTGTGACTTGGGTGACATGTGTATTGAGTACCTTCCCTCTAAATGGAGAACCTGTAGACGTATACAGTCTAGACCTAGCATTAGTTTAATAATGGTCTGTGGTCAACTATATAGTTACAGGACGATTACTGTTGTATTAGTCCAAACTACAACACCAGCTACAACCCACACTGTGACTTGGTTGACATGTGTATTAAATACCTTCCTTCTAAATGGAGAACCTGTAGACGTATACTGTCTAGACCTAGCATTAGTTTCATAAGGGTCTGTGGTCAACTATATAGTTACATGATGATTACTGTTGTATTAGTCCAAACTACAACACCAGCTACAACCCACACTGTGACTTGGGTGACATGTGTATTGAGCACCTTCCCTCTATATGTAGAGCCTATAAACGTATACTGTCTAGACCTAACATCAGTTACATAAGTGTTGGTAGACAACTATATAGTTACAGGATGATTACTGTTGTATTAGTCCAAACTACAACACCAGCTACAACCCACACTGTGACTTGGGTGACATGTGTATTGAGCACCTTCCCTCTATATGTAGAGCCTATAAACGTATACTGTCTAGACCTAACATCAGTTACATAAGTGTTGGTAGACAACTATATAGTTACAGGATGATTACTGTTGTATTAGTCCAAACCACAACACAAGCCACAACCCACACTGTGACTTGGGTGACATGTGTATTGAGTACCTTCCCTCTAAATGGAGAACCTGTAGACGTATACTGTCTAGACCTAACATCAGTTACATAAGTGTTTGTGGTCAACTATATGGTTACATGATGATTACTGTTGTATTAGGCCAAACCTCAACACAAGCCACAACCCACACTGTGACTTGGGTGACATGTGTATTGAGTACCTTCCTTCGAAATGGAGAACCTGTAGACGTATACTGTCTAGACCTAACATCAGTTACATAAGTGTTTGTGGTCAACTATATAGTTACATGATGATTACTGTTGTATTAGGCCAAACCTCAACACAAGCCACAACCCACACTGTGACTTCGGTGACATGTGTATTGAGTACCTTCCTTCTAAATGGAGAACCTGTAGACGTATACTGTCTAGACCTAGCATTAGTTACATAAGTGTTTGTGGTCAACTATATAGTTACATGATGATTACTGTTGTATTAGTCCAAACCACAACACCAGCCACAACCCACACTGTGACTTGGGTGACATGTGTATTGAGTACCTTCCCTCTAAATGGAGAACCTGTAGACGTATACAGTCTAGACCTAGCGTTAGTTTCATAAGTGTTTGTGGTCAACTAAATAGTTACAGGATGATTACTGTTGTATTAGTTATAACCACAACACCAGCTACAACCTACACTGTGACTTGAGTGACATGTGTATTAAGTACCTTCCCTCTAAATGGAAAACCTGTAGACGTATACTGTCTAGACCTAACATTAGTTACATAAGTGTTTGTGGTCATCTATATAGTTACAGGATGATTACTGTTGTATTAGTCCAAACCACAACACAAGTCACAACCCACACTGTGACTTGGGTGACATGTGTATTGAGTACCTTCCCTCTAAATAGAGAACCTGTAGACGTATAGTCTAGACCTAGCATTAGTTACATAAGTGTTTGTGGTCAAGTATGTAGTTACATGATGATTACTGTTATATTAGTCCAAACCACAACACAAGCCACAACCCACACTGGGACTTGGGTGACATGTGTATTGAGTACACCTGCACTCTAACATAAGAGTAGAGTTATTTTCAATGGTGATATATTAAAAATCTTTATAAAAATTACAATATTTACCATCCAACAAAATCCTGCTAAGCTGGACATGTTTTTTGTTAATGGTATCGTTACCCAAAAAGTATTGATTACTGCCGACATCTAAATCTTCTAAAACATTCTTTCTTTCACACAGTAAGGTACTGCAAGTCACTTTCAACTTAACGAAAGTTCTTTATCTGAAATAACTATATCGATATTAAAACGGAGATAAATTAAACTAATCACAAAAAATGCATTATGTCATTGTGTAATTCAATTGCCAAAATAAAACTCAAAACTCTAGTTGAGTAAGTAATGATAAACTAATTTATTGATATTCACTTACTATTTGCAAACATCATAGTACAAATGTATAAACTAATATTAACTACGGAATGCTCCTGAATAATTGTAGTGTTGTTTTACCGCAAGAGCGTATTTATTCTGGTTAATAGATTTCTGTTCTGAGATCGCTTAACAAAAAATTATACAATTTAATTTCTATTTACTTATATGAAATTCGAGTAATTTATAGAGCGTTACCCTTTTAGTAATCTTTTCAAATAAAAGTTGAATATGTTAATATCTTGAACATTTTTTTTGTCAATTTTAATTTCATAGCAATAAGTGAATGTTACGTTGTAGATTTCGTTAAGTGCAGATACCTTTATATACCTTTCCTACAACTAAAAATATTATTATTTAAATATTAGTATTAAAAGGAGTACAACAATATCATTGTTTCCACTATCAGATCATTGTGGAGCAAGCTTAGCAAAGATCAATTTTACTGAACTTCTAATTGTTTTCTAAAATTCATACAAATAAAAAACTTTTTAGAACTAAAAACTAACTATATCTAAAGAAATACAGCTAGAAATAGTCTAACAAACGAAATAAATATTAAGTATGAAAAGGAAAATGAGAAGAAGGGACAACAAATAGTATTTTCCTAAAACTAATTATAGTATTTATAAACATTTAAGTAATTCAAATAATTGGTTTTAAATAAATATTACCACTGAATGTTAACAACAGGTTGAAAAGCTAATTCAGCACTTCTAAACTTACTATCCTCAGGCATTTATGTACTGAGGACTCTCTCTAAATACTGCCCTATTCTGGTACTGATGACGGCATATTATGGTCTCATTTACCCTCACCTTTCCTATGGACTGGTGATTTGGGGAGGTGGTGTACATAGTGAATTCTTGACAGTGTTTAGACTACAAAAGAAGGCAGTCCGAATTATTGCAAATTTAATGTGCAGGGAGTCGTGCAAACCAATGTTCAAACAACTCAAGCTGTTGACTCTGCCTTGCTTGTATATTCTAGAAACAATTTTATATTGTATGTCCAAATGCAACCTGATAAGGGGCAGTGACTTACATAATTATAATACTAGAGGCAGAGATGACTACCTGCTGGGCAACACAGAACGGTAGTCTAACGACACCTGCCTTCGCAGGTGGATGTCAAATTAATTAACAGCTTACCTAAAGAAATTAAAATTGCTCCAAATTCAAAAATCTTTAAGACCCGCTCGAGAGACATACTGTTGTCCCAGGCTTTTTACAGCATCGGAGAGTTCCTAGCACACGACTGGGAGACCAACTTAATTGGTTAGACACATCCCGTTGACTGTTGTGGGAGTTTCAAACACTATAGATAAATTTGTGTGAATGCCCTCCTTGAATGTATGTTTGTGTAAATTTATTGTTATGAATGATTGGTTAAATTAAAGCCTTAGGTTAATTAATTTTAATACTGACGTTTGCGATAGAATGTTTTTTATATTGTTCACACAATAAAGGATTCATTATTATTAGTACTTTTAAAACATATTATTTGAACAAGTACACAACACTGTTTCTTTTATAAAAGAGGTTTATCATATATATTTATTTTATAAAATTTGTTTATTATATAAAAAAAAGTTCTCTATCTAGTATCCTCAGTTTTATAGTTTTGCTATAGCAATGAGTAATTGATTGTGTTAGATATACATATACTCTATATCTAACCATGATATGTACTATATTGCCATGCTAATATGTGATTAATACTGGCAGTCCAACAGTGTAACAACGTAATACCTCAGTCAGAATAACGGTTTGGAAACATTGTAACTAACTGGACACACTGTATTGTATAATCAACAGTGAAATGTACTGTAGCGACAAGTTATTGTGTAGTTAATCCCCAAAGTCCAACAGTGTATCAACGTAATACCTCAGTCAGAATAACGGTTTGGGAATGTCTTAACTAACCGGACACACTGTATTGTACAATCAACAGTGAAATGTACTGTAGCGACAAGTTAATGTGTGGTTAATACTGGCAGTCCAACAATGTATCAACGTAACACCTCAGTCAGAATAACGGTTTGGGAATGTCTTAACTAACCGGGCACACTGTATTGTACAATCAACAGTGAAATGTACTGTAGCGACAAGTTAATGTGTGGTTAATACTGGCAGTCCAACAATGTATCAACGTAACACCTCAGTCAGAATAACGGTTTGGGAACATTGTAGCTAACTGGACACACTGTATTGTATAATCAACAGTGAAATGTACTGTAGCGACAAGTTATTGTGTAGTTAATCCCCAAAGTCCAACAGTGTATCAACGTAATACCTCAGTCAGAATAACGGTTTGGGAATGTCTTAACTAACCGGACACACTGTATTGTACAATCAACAGTGAAATGTACTGTAGCGACAAGTAAATGTGTGGTTAATACTGGCAGTCCAACAATGTATCAACGTAACACCTCAGTCAGAATAACGGTTTGGGAATGTCTTAACTAACCGGGCACACTGTATTGTACAATCAACAGTGAAATGTACTGTAGCGACAAGTTAATGTGTGGTTAATACTGGCAGTCCAACAATGTATCAACGTAACACCTCAGTCAGAATAACGGTTTGGGAACGTCGTAACTAACTGGGCACACTGTATTGTATAATCAACAGTGAAATGTACTGTAGCGACCAGTTATTGTGTAGTTAATCCCCTCAGTCCAACAGAGTACAAACGTAATACCTCAGTCAGAATAACGGTTTGGGAACGTCGTAACTAACTGGACACACTGTATTGTATAATCAACAGTAAAATGTACTGTAGCGACCAGTTATTGTGTAGTTAATCCCCTCAGTCCAACAGAGTACCAACGTAATACCTCAGTCAGAATAACGGTTTGGGAACGTCGTAACTAACTGGGCACACTGTATTGTATAATCAACAGTGAAATGTACTGTAGCGACCAGTTATTGTGTAGTTAATCCCCTCAGTCCAACAGAGTACAAACGTAATACCTCAGTCAGAATAACGGTTTGGGAACGTCGTAACTAACTGAACACACTGTATTGTATAATCAACAGTGAAATGTA
This sequence comes from Stictocephala bisonia, assembly GCA_035578905.1. NCBI lineage: Eukaryota > Metazoa > Arthropoda > Insecta > Hemiptera > Membracidae > Stictocephala > Stictocephala bisonia. The sequence goes on from JAQJVL010000226.1 coordinate 871,128, forward strand.
CTGTAGCGACCAGTTATTGTGTAGTTAATCCCCTCAGTCCAACAGAGTACCAACGTAATACCTCAGTAAGAATAACGATTTGGGAACGTCGTAACTAACTGGGCACACTGTATTGTATAATCAACAGTGAAATTTACTGTAGCGACAAGTTAATGTGTGGTTAATATTGTCAGTCCAACAGTGTATCAACGTAATAACTCAGTCAGAATAATGGTTTGGGAACGTCGTAACTAACTGGGCACACTGTATTGTATAATCAACAGTGAAATGTACTGTAGCGACCAGTTATTGTGTAGTTAATCCCCTCAGTCCAACAGAGTACAAACGTAATACCTCAGTCAGAATAACGGTTTGGGAACGTCGTAACTAACTGGACACACTGTATTGTATAATCAACAGTAAAATGTACTGTAGCGACTAGTTATTGTGTAGTTAATCCCCTCAGTCCAACAGAGTACCAACGTAATACCTCAGTCAGAATAACGGTTTGGGAACGTCGTAACTAACTGGGCACACTGTATTGTATAATCAAGAGTGAAATGTACTGTAGCGACCAGTTATTGTGTAGTTAATCCCCTCAGTCCAACAGAGTACCAACGTAATACCTCAGTCAGAATAACGGTTTGGGAACGTCGTAACTAACTGGACACACTGTATTGTATAATCAACAGTAAAATGTACTGTAGCGACAAGTTATTGTGTAGTTAATCCCCTCAGTCCAACAGAGTACCAACGTAATACCTCAGTCAGAATAACGGTTTGGGAACGTCGTAACTAACTGAACACACTGTATTGTATAATCAACAGTAAAATGTACTGTAGCGACCAGTTATTGTGTAGTTAATCCCCTCAGTCCAACAGAGTACCAACGTAATACCTCAGTCAGAATAACGGTTTGGGAACGTCGTAACTAACTGGGCACACTGTATTGTATAATCAATAGTAAAATGTACTGTAGCGACCAGTTATTGTGTAGTTAATCCCCTCAGTCCAACAGAGTACCAACGTAATACCTCAGTCAGAATAACGGTTTGGGAACGTCGTAACTAACTGAACACACTGTATTGTATAATCAACAGTGAAATGTACTCTAGCGACAAGTTAATGTGTGGTTAATACTGTCAGTCCAACAGTGTATCAACGTAATACCTCAGTCAGAATAACGGTTTGGGAACGTAGTAACTAACTGGGCACACAGTAATGTACAATCAACAGTGAAATGTACTGTAGCGACAAGTTAATACGGGCAGTCCAACAAAGTAACAACGTACCTCATTCAGAATACGGTGTGATGACACTGTATCTTAAGGGACACACTGTATTGTACAACTAACAATGATATGTACTATAGTGATACAGAAGTTATCCCTTTAGTCCTACAGAGTGACAACGTAATACATCAGTCTTAGTAAAGGATTGAGGGTGTTATAATTGACTATATAAACTGAACTGTACAACTAACAGTGATATCTACTATAGTGACAAGTTAGAGTTTGGTTAATCTCCTCAGTCTGACAATATGACTAAGTAATACCTCATTTAGAATAACGGGTTGATGACGCTGTAACTTACTGGACAAACTGCATTTTACAATACTGAAATGTTCTATAGTGACAAGTTATTTGAGTTAATCCTTTTAGTCCTACAGAGTGACAACGTAATACCTCAGTCATAGTAAAGGATTGAAGGTGGTATAACTGACTGGATAAACTGCACTGTACAACTAAGCTTGAAATGTACTATAGCGACAAGTTAATTTGTGGTTAATACTGGCAGTCGAACAGTGTAACAGCGTAATACCTCAGTCAGAATAACGTTTTGATAACTCTGTAACTTACTGGACAAAATTCATTGTACAACTAACAGTGAAATGTACTATAGCTACAAGTTAATGTGTGGTTAATACTGGCAGCCCAACAGTGTAACGGCGTAATGCCTCAGTCAGAATAACGGATTGAGAACGTCGTAACTAACTGGACAACTGTACTGTACAGTGTACAACTAACAGTGAAATGTACTATAGCGGCAAGTTAATGTGTGGTTAATCCCCTTAGTCCGACAGTGTGACAACGTAATACCTCAGTCAGAATAACGGATTGGGATTGTTGTAACTGATGGATAATCACAAACAGATTCACATAATGACTAAACCCTCGTTCAGTGATTGTACAACAGTATGATCTGTAAAAACAGTGATCTTCAATGTGTATGCGATTTTTCATGTAAGTTTTGATCTCCGGTTTCCATTTTAACAAACTAATAACTATGCACACTATATTTTCTAAAGCCATTGTTTTTCATTTACACATTGTTCATTTTTTATTTAACTTTTTTTTATATAATAATAGTTTAATTTAATTAATGCATGAAATCATACTGTTGCCTTGTAATTGTATTCAGTGTTTTCTAATTTTCTACCCTGAATAAATGTGTAAGGTTGGTAAATGAACATTTTTTTATTAAAGGAGAGCCCAACCTCCTTCTTGTCGTCCATCAACTTATTACAGATTCTTCAATGTGTGGTATAATAAATCATTTGACTGTGATACACAGTATATTTATTTTTAACACTATACATTTAAATGGAATGACAAATACACGAACGTAATCAAATCGTTGTATATCTAAGTTTTCATAATTTCTCCATACTTTTTCTGTTCCAACAACTCTTTTTTTATTATAGTCTGTTAAATGTTTATTGCCTACACCAACAACAGATTACGTACATTTATTTTTGTGATTGACTTTTTTTATGTTATGTAAGTAAATTATGTGGCCCTCAGTAGTAACATGTTGATCTTCGAGAAATGCACAATGTAACAATCCAAGTATGACTGGAACTGGATTCTGTCTATCAGCAAATTTATCACCTGCTACATATATTAGTATTGTGAACGCAAAGCATGGTACTGCTGTAAGTAAAAGCCTTAGTTCGCCCTCACCTGGAGTATTGTATAGTCTGGTCTCCTTACTATTCATCTCATATATATATATATATATATATATATATATATATATATATATATATATATATATATATATATATATGTGTGTGTGTGTGTGTGTGTGTGTGTGTGTGTGTGTGTGTGTGTGTGTGTGTGTGTGTGTGTGTGTGTGTGTGTGTGTGTGTGTGTGTGTGTGTGTGTGTGTGTGTGTGTGTGTGTGTGTGTGTGTGTGTGTGTGTGTGTGTGTGTGTGTGTGTGTGTGTGTGTGTGTGTGTGTGTGTGTGTGTGTGTGTGTGTGTGTGTGTGTGTGTGTGTGTGTGTGTGTGTGTGTGTGTGTGTGTGTGTGTGTGTGTGTGTGTGTGTGTGTGTGTGTGTGTGTGTGTGTGTGTGTGTGTGTGTGTGTGTGTGTGTGTGTGTGTGTGTGTGTGTGTGTGTGTGTGTGTGTGTGTGTGTGTGTGTGTGTGTGTGTGTGTGTGTGTGTGTGTGTGTGTGTGTGTGTGTGTGTGTGTGTGTGTGTGTGTGTGTGTGTGTGTGTGTGTGTGTGTGTGTGTGTGTTCTTCAGAGTGTTCAAAACAAGTTGTGAAGGCTACAGGGATTCCGTAGAGGGCTCTATACCTTACCGAGAAGTCTCTGTACCGGCACTTGAGCAAGAGTTTCTACTTTCTACACTTGCCTCCAGAAGAAGTGTGTTCGATCTAGTCTTTCTGCATAAACTATTAATAGTGTTATTGATTCTCCAGAACTTCTCTAACGCATAACCTTTTCAGTGTTTGGAAGAAATAGATCTAGAAATCTACTTGCGATCGGCCATCACATGAGCAACTGTAGTTCCGTTGTGTGTTTGTGTGAATAAAAAACTGCACTAGTGATAATAATTTCAAGTTGTCTGTGTTTATGACATATATAATATATTCTTCTATTGTTATGTTTTAAAATATTACTATACTGTTTTAGTCTATTGTTATTTTGTGTTTTATCTTTCTATTTCATTTTATTGCCATATTATTGTAACTATTGTATTTTGGTGGATAACGTTGGAGGAATACATTAATAAACATAATAAAATTCCATGTATATTTTATAAATATAACACATATTGCAGTGCTAAACGTTTTCGAACTGTTGGTTTCTTATACGCATTTCCGTTGAAGTACGTTTATGATAAACCATCACTTAAGAAACTTAAGAGACCCTAGGCACTTCATAATACAATTTCACCTTCACTGCATGATTCAATACAAGAACTTAGATCAGTTTTCTGGTTTATAATTGTGTAAACAATTTTCGATAGAAAGAAACTGTGTAATTTGTGTTTTAATTTTCGTTTTTAATTACACCTGAGAAAAGAGCTCTGTTTCCACACTTCTACAAACACACGTTGTTTTTTCACCTGTGATTCACCTCGTACTCAAACAAGTCTGGATACTGATTGTTTGAAACTGTAAGTTACTTTTTTATTTATTAGAATTGTTAGCATATTTATTAGGAACAATCGGGTTACCTAACCCGATGTTTATTTGTTAGACCAAATCCCTACTATAATTGGATAAAACTATCGTCTGATAATACGCTGCAAGACACGGCGTAACATAATAATGAAATCAAAAAACATTTTTTACAGACAAAAATCAACATTAATTAATATATCTAAGTACTTATTTATGCTTCTTGAATACAATTATACCAATTATATGTAATTTACAGTAAATTATTTTACAAAGCATTTCTGTTTTGTTACAAAAGAAAAGAAAATATATTGATTTAATTAGAAAGAAAATTAAAGACATAAAAACTTCAGTACTACAAATAAATAAATGGTTTTACAAACTATAATTATTAAAAATGTTTACTTTAAAGCACATGCAACTGTAATAATTTATTGTATCATTGGTTGCATTCAAAATGTAATAAATAAACTCAAAATTTTTTATTTAAACTCAGTTCCTAAGATACCACTTATTGGAATGTCAGTAAAGTTTTAATTTGCGTGATAATTTGAGGTATTAAAGCATTAATTCTTTAACTTTATATATAAAGGTGGAACTCAAAGTCGGGTATTCTGGTAGAATAATCTTTGTTCCATAAAACGTTCCAGATATTCAAGTTTAGAACTTATACGTGAACATTGAACCACAGACAGCCAGCAAACTGAGTCCTTGTGAAATAGTTCTTAAGACATTCTTTGCTAATTACCATACAATGAATAACTCACAGACGTTTGCCAAACTATTTTGAAGACATTCCGCTTAAATGTGCCACGATCTCTTTAACAGAGTTAGTGATATACATTGTAAAACTCTTGGTGATTGACTTAAATTAAAATACGAAACTTGATTAGAAATTGTTAAAATAAAATGATATTTGAAATACACACTTCGCTTGGCAGATTAAATCAATGTGAGAGGTATGAATTAATGATTGGGATCGGGGCCAATTAATGTACACAATGAAATAGATAATCTGGCATGTTTATTTAATAATATGGTGGAAACCTCTACCCACTTATCACTACTCCTTTAAATGCACATATGATTAAAGACATGAATTGAACATTAACATATTTGATAAAGTATGTAATTTAATCTAGGTTATTATTTAATAGACAAGTTAGTATTATTCAAAGTATTTTTATTAGTATTAAAAGTAACTGACTTATGTTCTAGTAAATAATAATGTTAGAGTACAAAAACTGGTCAGATTTTAATTTCTTTATCGCCTTTAATAAGGTTATATTAAAATTATAAAAGTTTACACAGATCTGGTCTGGCTCTTTAAAATTACATTATTTACAATTAAATGCAAAACAAATCATTATATTTAGTAAAATCAAATTAACAGGGGCTTAATAATCTATAATTAACACAATAAAATTCCCTCTTGAATAAAATACACTGGACATACTTCTCTAAATCAATTCAATTATTTATATACATATTAGGTGAACAAATTATTTATTATTTAAGTCCCCTACAATATTATCATGCACTTAAAACAAGTATTTCGGTACTTAGCCCTTGTAGATAATTTTATATAGTATATTATAATCCCCTCAAGATATGAGTATGTTCATTTCCCTTACTACGCAATAGACAATGAAAATATATTTACAATTTTATTTAATATTCTTCATTCAAATCAACTTTAAATTATATAGTTATACTTTATTATTATTGCATTATTTTTATATACACAAGCTTATATTTATTTGAAAATTATTACGTCACTTTAATTTTATTTATAAATTGTTTATGGATAGTTATTTAATCAAATTATAGAAGAGGGAGCAGTGGAATTTTGTGATTTTTCCCTGAAATACGGAATCGGCTTGGACATACCCCAATTACGTTGTCTTCTCTCCCCTCGAAGGGTTTAGCAACCGTTGGGCCTTCAGCGAAGATTTCCACGTCTAGAGGCTGGAGGCGGTCCTCGTCGACCGGTACGTCTGTCCCAGCTACCCTCTTGGATCTTCACCCTTGATAACGAGCTAGGCTGATTCCTTTTCTACTTCGCCCTTGATAGCGGGCTAGGCTGATTTCCAATTAGACGGACTGGTTGTGGAGTAGTCGGTTCAAGTCGAACCCTGAAAAACAGTTTGGTCAAATAACAGCAATATTACATTTTGTAACAATTACAGCAGCGCTTCTTATAAGAATTAAATACTTGCTGATTCAAAATTATTATGAAAACCATCGTTTTTTATTTATTTATTTTTAATTTATACATTCCGAACTAGCAAAAAACAATACAATGCAGGATTTTTAAAATGAATACCATACAAATGAACCTCTAAGTTGTTTATTTAGTTTGAGAAAGAATAGTTTATTTCTTAATATTTTTCGTGGTTATCTTTGCTATTTTCAAATGTCAGGAAATTACCCAAAATTTTCGTTTAGTTTATATTTTATTCCTCAAAATCTTGATATGGGTCAAATATCACTATAGTAATGTATTTTTAATATTGAACATTTTATTAATTTGTTTAAAAATACGTTATGTTTTAAAAGTTTCATGTCTTGATCACTAACAAACTTGTATTGTAGAGTATAAAAAATCTACAATTGAATTAACTAAATACATAGTGTTAGTATATGTGTATATACATATATATATATATATACATATATATATATATAATAATATATTTAATTAGCTCATGTTGTGTTAGGTTAGGTTCGATTAAGTTAGGTGAAGTTAAATTAGTATCGGTTAGGTTTTTTAGGTTAGGTTAGCATAGACAAATACATAATTAATTTAAAAATAACTATACCCTAAAAGGCAGGTGTGTCAGAGATCAAAATATACGGTTCCAATAGTAATAATCTTCTAAATAATATTCTTATAAAATTATTTTTTTCAATTTCTGTCCAGAGTAAGATATCTAGATGAATCATAGTAATCAGCTTGAATGAATCAGATATTAGCTCCCTCTACTGACGCAGTAATCAGACAGCTACCTGACGTCTTTACAAGATGCTGTGTAAGGCGGACAAGTCGAGAATCTTAGTAAAAGTCGGCTCCTATGACACTAAAACAATACCATGGAGAGTTCAGTGAAACTAACAACATAAATATGTGCTGTATAAAACAACTATAACTAGCATTTAATCAGAACTACCAGATTAGTTTTTAATCAATTCATATCTATTTGCCATAATAAAATACAGTCATTGACAATATCACTAACATTCCATATTTTCCATGTCAAATTTACAAGTGTATATATTTAAGCTAAGCAATAAAGATTAAAGAAAAATATATAAAATTACGTAAAACAGATTTACATAAACTCGTGTCTATAGTTTTTGATCGGAAAAGTTCATCTAAACAATGAAAAAGAAGTGAAGCCTGAGCAATTATATTGTTCTCAATGCAATAATATAACTGTCTGATAGGTCGTTTAAGAAATAAAAAGTAGATTATTCCTTTCTAAACAAAAATTATGAATCTTTAAAAGTATTTTAACTTTCTAAAAATGGATATATTTGCGAGTATAATACTAATTTAATGAATTTTCCCAAAAGAGGAATTACAGAAATTGGTCTGCAGTTAACCCTTGGATTATAGATATTGAGCAAATATGAAAATATGGTAATACAACTACAAAATATGTTTTGAGAAGTTATTTATACTGAATATAAATTAAAATTCATTAGGAATGTATTTATTTATTTACTTTTTTACTGAAAATTATTTTAGTAATGTATTGAGAACTGTATCTTACAGTGTTGGGCCAGATGAATGAAAATATTCTGCTATTACTCTATCTTCAACATGTACTTTTTATTTTTTCCCCCTAGTGTCTTATTTGTTTAGTTATCTTAATTTCATCTAATTTTTTTATAATTTGGGTAAGTTGTGGGAGTTTTCTATTTGGTTCTGTAAAGTTAATTTTCATTCATCTGGCCCAACACTGTAAGATACAGTTCTCAATACATTACTAAAATAATTTTCAGTAAAAAAATAAATAAATAAATACCTTCCCAATGAATTTTAATTTATATTCAGTATAAATAACTTCTCAAAACATATTTTTTAGTTGTATTACCACATTTTCATATTTGCCCAATATCTATAATCCAAAGTTTAACTGCAGACCAATTTCTGTAATTCCTCTTTTGGGTAAATTCATTAAATTAGTAGTATACTCGCAAATATATCCGTTTTTAGAAAGTTAAAATACTTTTAAAGATTCATAATTTTTGTTTAGAAAGGAATAATCTACTTTTTATTTCTTAAACGACCTAATCAGACAGGTATATTTTTGTATTGAGAACAATATAATTGCTCAGGCTTCACTTCTTTTTCATTGTTTAGATGAACTTTTCCGATCAAAAACTATAGACACGAGTTTATGTAAATCTGTTTTACGCAATTTTATATTTTTTTCTTTAATCTTTATTGCTTAGCTTAAATATATACAATTGTAAATGTGACATGGAAAATATGGAATGTTAGTGATATTGTCAATGACTGTATTTTATTATGGCAAATAGATATGAATTGATTAAAAACTAATCTGGTAGTTCTGATTAAATGCTAGTTATAGTTGTTTTATACAGCACATATTTATGTTGTTAGTTTCACTGAACTCTCCATGGTATTGTTATAGTGCCATAGGAGCCGACTTACTAAGATTCTCGACCTGTCCGCCTTACACAGCGCCATCTTGTAGAGACGTCAGGTAGTTGTCTGATTACTGCGTCAGTAGAGGGAGCTAATTATGTTCATGAATTGTTGATCTGGGAGGCCCGGCAAAGACAATATTGATTACTATGATTTCAAGCATACCAACTAGATATCTTACTCTGGACAGAAATTGAAAAAAATAACTTTTCCTGCAAATTTATCTATTAGAAAAATACCAATACGTAATGATAAAATTCAAAATTAGAACTTTATCTATGAATTTTAGCCAGATAATCTGCTACTAAATCGTATATTAGAATGAAAAGTTCAATTTAAACCTCCATCAATAGATTTACTGAGTCAAACCACTGGGATACTGGGAAACGAGAGGGCAGACCACTGGCCAAGAGAGGAGCTGAGGAACCTTTCATTGGCGCAGAGCTGACATGCGGGGCTCCTTACCGCCTCGCCAAGACCTCTACATGGGTCACTGGCAAGTTCCAGGAGACTTGGGAGGCAACGCCAGGTAACAGGCAAGCAAAGGAGATCCTGTTGGGGCCGTCGTACTCCAACACGATTGAGGCTCTCTCTCTTTTGCAAGATCAGAACTCCGTAGGGTGGTTGGTTTTATAACTGGTCACTGTACGTTTCGGACACACATGAACTAGATGGGATTTCCAACCCCCATTCTCTTGTGTAGGAAATGTGGGAAGGAGAAAGAAGAGTCTGGACGGCACATCCTCTTCCACCGGCCGGCCCTAGCTAGGAAGCGGGCTCTCGCCTTGGGCGGCGCCTCAAAACGTGGGTAATATGTAACACAGGAAAACATCATTAAGGCAATCTCAAGATTCTCAAGGATCTTGGATTGGATGGATGAGGTTTGTAAAGAAGGGTGCACAATAAGCCTTTTGGCTTGGGGTTCGTCACCTGGTATTGAAGCCTGGCCCTCCTAATCGTAAATAAATAAAAGGACTTTCATTAAGTATGGAGGTTACTAAAGACTAAAAAAAACCTGCACACTCACTCTACATTTTATACTAAGATTATTAAAGTTGGTTGATCATAATTATTTAAGAAATTGAACGTTGTTTTGAAAGAAAGCACGATTACCATATTAACTTACCGCTTAGTTAATATTAGAATATGTTATACACACACTTAGCTGTACAAAGCTCCTGCTAGAAGACCTCTATTACTAACCCTCCCAAGTGTTCCAACATTCTGTTTGACCGAACGTTTCAATTTGAGAGTCACCCTTTGAGATGACAATCTTCCCTTTCTTCCTTTGTAGGAAAACACGTTCTATAAAGACTACGTTTAAGTAATCATTGTTTTCTATGAAAATGTATCAATCTTCACTTTAGGATATTGAATAGTCTACAACATCAAATATATTAATTGGTTTTAGAATGTCATGTTTGACATTTGTTTGGCCTTTGTTTATTTCATGACGATTGTATGTATGTTACTAAATAATCAATTAATAAATAAAATGGAACATTTGAAATAACAATCTAATAATGTTTATATACAATGTATGGCACTTAGTTCTTACTTGAGTTTAAGATATAAAAGTTGAATATATTGATATTATAGTTCTTTACCGTCTTAGAGCTAAGAACAAGTTTCACAAATATTCAACAACCACTTCTCCAATTGAATGGAGTCCAGTTATTTAATCCTAATGAAAAAGCGCAATAAGGGTGCTATCCGTCATTTATTAGCTATCGCAACCTTAAACCTGGGCCTATTAGCTAACAAATATAACTAACTTTAAATTAATAACTAAACTAAATATAAGTGATAACTATAATAAATAACTAAACTAAACGTAAATATATGTGATATGAAACGTTTAGATCATATAATGTTACCAAACCCAAAATTTTACAATATAAACAATAAACTCCACGTTAAGCTGCAAAACTAAATTAATTTTGCTCGACTAACACCAAGTAATAGCTGTTAAAATGAAAGAACTGTATAATTTCGCTTGATTAGCCATTTTTCTTTAACAAAGTCAACTGCAGTGACGTTACCATTAAATAGCATGATAAACTACAATATTATTATAAACAAAATGTGTATCGTACTAAAAAAAATCTCTATACAAAATCGTAAAAATAGAAACTATACAATACAATAATTCCATGGTTTGTAATTATTCCGATCGGTTTGGCAATGACTGCAGCTGTCTCCCTTCAGTAGTCAGCAAATCAGTGCACACTCGGCTTTCAAAACAGGCATACTCTCGAAAGCATGTTGATAAATCACATGTAGTTCCACAAACGTGCAGTGGACACATTGTTTATTACATTAAACACGGGTCTTACTCAATAAATGTTAATTATACATTATATTTACATATTTTGCTTAAAACTGTAAGTGTGAACATGTTTGGTATTGACTGTGCAAAATGCCTGGATAAACTCTTAATTCAAACAGTTAATAATCAATTGATCCTGACCAACATCTGGAAATTGTAACTGATAATGGGAAAACAACGAAAAACCATTTTCCGTACGTAAGGCTCTTAAATACGAGTACATTCCCCCTCCAGCCTACGTAAACACTATTTTTAATCGACAGCCTTTACTCACGTCAGCTATTTACAGATCATAAACAAGTGTATCTAAATATTTTAGGGTTGTTGATTAAAAATACTGTTCTATATTCTATATTTTTTGCCTAAATTCTGTATGACAAAGTTTTGCACAATTTGCACAAAAAATGCTCAAGTACATGCTTATAACAAATATTGTATTTTTTCAAGTATACAATATTACGTTCATAACGATTAGTCTGCTTAATAACATTAAATCATTTCAATAAAACTTATTTTAGCCATATCAAAGAAGTTGATAAGAATAATTTTTAGACGCCTCTGTATAGTATCCGGACTTCTCTACTTGACAAGCTATAGTACATTAGGAGAAAGTAACACTCTTGAGTATTTATATTTTATACTCATCCCAAATAATTTATTAAAAATTAATTTACTTTGGCTGTAAAGAACATATTCTACTTGTAAGTTCCAGATATCAAATATATATTCTTAAATATTTTGTTGTCGGTAGGCCTTTAGTCTCCCCCAGGCTGCTTGTTGTTTTTCTGGATGTCAATATCCTGAGATCCCAATTCGGGATATTGGCTTTGGACTCACTGACTTGGAACACTGGCTTTGTAGGCCTTGGCTCTCAAAAGTTTTGACAAATTTACTGGTCAACAGAATCATGTATATATGTCATTAAGAGGCTTTATATGTTTTTTTTTTTTTTTTTTATATATATATATATAAATCTTTTACAAATTCGAGAATCTAAATAAAGATAATATATTAAGTCAAAGCTTAAGTCAATATAATAATGTGCTTCATTTTGTTATATTTATGTTGATAAAATATTTCCGTCTCTAGTATACAACTAGTTTCAATAATTGAAAAAGGTTTTTATCCACAAAATAGATTAATTAAAGTTACCAGATAAAAATGACGGGAGTACATTACATTTTTAAGACCACGATGTTAGGCTTACCTTTTGTAGGCCACCTGTTATGTATAGTAGTTAGACCAATATGAGTACATAGTGATCATAATATATTTTGGCAGAATACCTTGTGTGGATCTCCTTTGGTACAGAACCTTGAGTATTCAATCTTGAAACTACCTTGAGTAGACACCATGTGTAGTACACAATCTTGGTAGAATACCTTGTGTGGATCTCCTTCGGTACAGAACCTTGAATATTCAATCTTGTGTACACTATGTACATCTTGAGTAGACACCATGTTTAGTATATAATCATGGCAGAATAACTTGTGCGGATCTCCTTCAGTACAGGATCTTGATATTCAATCTTGTGAACACTACCTTGAGTAGACACCATGTGTAGTACACAATCTTGGCAGAATACCTTGTGTGGATCTCCTTCGGTACAGAACCTTGAGTATTCAATCTTGTGTACACTACCTAGATTAGACATAATGTGTAGTACACAATCTTGGTAGAATACCTTGTGTGGATCTCCTTCGGTACAGATCCTTGAATATTCAATCTTTTGTACACTACCTAGAGTAGAACTATGTGTAGTACACAATCTTGGTAGAATACCTTGTGTGGATCTCCTTTGGTACAGATCCTTGAGTATTCAATCTTGTGTACACTAACTAGAGTAGACACAATGCGTACGGTGATATTGACCCACCCGCCCACCCATACAGGTACGGTGATATTGACCCATCCACCCACCAATACACGTACGGTGATATTGGTACACAATCTTGGTAGAATACCTTGTGCGGATCTCCTTCGGTACAGAACCTTGAGTATTCAATCTTTTGTACACTACCTAGAGTAGAACTATGTGTAGTATACAATCTTGGTAGAATACCTTGTGTGGATCTCCTTTGGTACAGATCCTTGAGTATTCAATCTTGTGTACACTAACTAGAGTAGATACAATACGTAGTACACAATCTTGGTAGAATACCTTGTGTGGATCTCCTTCGGTACAGATCCTTGAGTATTCAATCTTTTGTACACTACCTAGAGTAGAACTATGTGTAGTACACAATCTTGGTAGAATACCTTGTGTGGATCTCCTTTGGTACAGATCCTTGAGTATTCAATCTTCTGTACACTAACTAGAGTAGACACAATGCGTAGTACACAATCTTGGTAGAATACCTTGTGCGGATCTCCTTCGGTACAGAACCTTGAGTATTCAATCTTTTGTACACTACCTAGAGTAGAACTATGTGTAGTACACAATCTTGGTAGAATAACTTGTGTGGATCTCCTTCGGTACAGAACCTTCATTATTCAATCTTGTGTACACTACCTTGAGTAGACAACATGTGTAGTATATGATCTTGGTAGAATACCTTGTGTGGATCTCCTTCGGTACAGAACCTTCAGTACTCAATCGTGTGTACACTACCTAGAGTAGACACCATATGTACTATATAATCTTGGTAGAATACCTTGAGTGGATCTCCTTCAGTACAGGATCTTGAATATTCAATCTTGTTTACACTACCTTGAGTAGACACCATGTGTAGCATATAATCTTGGTAGAATACCTGAGGTGGATCTCCTTCAGTACTGGATCTTGAATATTCAATATTGTGTACACTACCATGTGTAGTATATAATCTTGGTAGAATAACTTGTGCGGACCTCCTTCAGTACAGGATCTTGAATATTCAATCTTGTATACACTACCTTGAGTAGACACCATGTGTAGTACACAATCTTGGTACAATACCTAGTGTGGATCTCCTTTGGTACAGATCCTTGAGTATTCAATCTTGTGTACACTAACTAGAGTAGACATAATGCGTAGTACACAATCTTGGTAGAATATCTTGTGTGGATCTCCTTCGGTACAGAACTTTGAGTATTTAATCTTTTGTTCACTACCTAGAGTAGAACTATGTGTAGTACACAATCTTGGTAGAATACCTTGTGTGGATCTCCTTTGGTACAGATCCTTGAGTATTCAATCTTGTGTACACTAACTAGAGTAGACACAATGCGTAGTACACAATCTTGGTAGAATACCTTGTGCGGATCTCCTTCGGTACAGAACCTTGAGTATTCAATCTTTTGTACACTACCTAGAGTAGAACTATGTGTAGTACACAATCTTGGTAGAATAACTTGTGTGGATCTCCTTCGGTACAGATCCTTGAGTATTCAATCTTTTGTACACTACCTAGAGTAGAACTATGTGTAGTACACAATCTTGGTAGAATACCTTGTGTGGATCTCCTTTGGTACAGATCCTTGAGTATTCAATCTTCTGTACACTAACTAGAGTAGACACAATGCGTAGTACACAATCTTGGTAGAATACCTTGTGCGGATCTCCTTCGGTACAGAACCTTGAGTATTCAATCTTTTGTACACTACCTAGAGTAGAACTATGTGTAGTACACAATCTTGGTAGAATAACTTGTGTGGATCTCCTTCGGTACAGAACCTTCATTATTCAATCTTGTGTACACTACCTTGAGTAGACAACATGTGTAGTATATGATCTTGGTAGAATACCTTGTGTGGATCTCCTTCGGTACAGAACCTTCAGTACTCAATCGTGTGTACACTACCTAGAGTAGACACCATATGTACTATATAATCTTGGTAGAATACCTTGAGTGGATCTCCTTCAGTACAGGATCTTGAATATTCAATCTTGTTTACACTACCTTGAGTAGACACCATGTGTAGCATATAATCTTGGTAGAATACCTGAGGCGGATCTCCTTCAGTACTGGATCTTGAATATTCAATATTGTGTACACTACCATGTGTAGTATATAATCTTGGTAGAATAACTTGTGCGGACCTCCTTCAGTACAGGATCTTGAATATTCAATCTTGTATACACTACCTTGAGTAGACACCATGTGTAGTACACAATCTTGGTACAATACCTAGTGTGGATCTCCTTTGGTACAGATCCTTGAGTATTCAATCTTGTTTACACTAACTAGAGTAGACACAATGCGTAGTACACAATCTTGGTAGAATACCTTGTGCGGATCTCCTTCGGTACAGAACTTTGAGTATTTAATCTTTTGTTCACTACCTAGAGTAGAACTATGTGTAGTACACAATCTTGGTAGAATACCTTGTGTGGATCTCCTTTGGTACAGATCCTTGTGTATTCAATCTTGTGTACACTAACTAGAGTAGACACAATGCGTAGTACACAATCTTGGTAGAATACCTTGTGCGGATCTCCTTCGGTACAGAACCTTGAGTATTCAATCTTTTGTACACTACCTAGAGTAGAACTATGTGTAGTACACAATCTTGGTAGAATACCTTGTGTGGATCTCCTTCGGTACAGAACCTTGAGTATTCTACCTTTTGTGAATAGACGCCGTGTGTACTCAATCTTTATGTGTGTGCACAGTCTCGACAGAATACTCCATCTCCGTCACTCAACTTTCACAGAATTATAAACAATATCAACATGGGTTAGATAATGGCTAAACAGACAGGTGATATGGTATGAGTTTGGAACAGTGGTGCTCCATCTCCGTCTACGTCACTTAACTTTCTATGAATTATATACATTAATCAAACGTGGATTAGATAGACAACCAGAATAGAAATCTGACACTAAGATGGTGACTAAATAGACAGGTAATATATTACAAGTTTGGGACAGTTAGCTCTGTCTATATCCCTAAACTTATCCTGAATTATAAACCATATCAATGTCGATTGATAAACAGACAAGACATATGGTGGTAAGGGGGTGGCTAAATTCAGTTGATATGTTACAAGGTTGGTGCTGGTTTCTTCTGAACTGTAACAATTATTGTCGTAGCTTAGTCAATCAGAGTTTAACTTTCATACTGTCTTCTTGTGATCAGGTGGATCAAAAAGGGGACATTACGAGGTGAATATTACTGATAAGTACTTTTAGTCTAGGTCGATTTAAATCATCCTTAACTGGGTCTCAAATCTCAGACGTCCTAGATCACTCCTCGGCCACTGGCTTTTCCAAATTAAATGCAGGGTTTTAATAACTCCCACACTTCCAAAACCTTTTTTCTTTTTTTTCTTTTTTTCTTTTTGTGGTAGTTTATCTGTCGAACAAATATGCCTTAATACACAAAGATTAGAGTATCACCTGTCTGGTAACTTTATTTTGTCTTGAGTTCTTTAAAAATATATAAATGGTAAACAATTTTCTATTACCATAACCACGTTAGTGAAATATAAGATAATTGTTGTGCTGTTAAAATTGTTAAGGGGTTGTTTAGAAAATGTCCTTATGTTTAGTTTAATATTAAACACTTTAATTATTCAAATTTTTTTTCATAATAATATTAATTCTTAATTGAAATTATCTTAATATTTTGTTCATAAGTATATAAATGTTTTCCTTTATATATGTAAAAAATACTCCTGACCGAAACCAAACCGAGGGAATAGTCGTCACCTCCAACAGGAGTGTAGTTCGTGGCAAAGTGAGCTTCAGTTTCCAGTGTTATGCCACGGCTTGAGAAGTGTATTATTGCCTCAAGTACATGGGGTAAGTTTAGGTAAAACATGTCAAGAGCCACTTGGATACGAAAGTAAAACAACTTTTCTCTTTGAAGTCAACATCAAAGTAAAGAAAGTTTTAAACCATCTTGTGTTTACCTCACAATATTGTTCAGTACGTTTAGCCTCAGAGCTATAGTACAGATAAAATACTTAACCACTTTTGGAATAAATTTATAATTGTAATTATTGTTTATATATAGTTATTACTTTATTACCATCTGCTAAATCCCATTGTCGATGTTGTAAAAATATGCCTTAAGAATGTAAACTAGTAATGCTAATTGAGACTATTTAAAGAGAGAAATTATTTAGAGAAATACGTATTAGTTGAAATAGAGAGATTTATGGCAAAATGTAAGTAGAAAATTGATAAACAATGTGTTTTTATTAAATTAAATTTATAATTCCAAGTATTGAATATTTATTTTAGTTGTTTATTGTCCACTCTAAATTTAAACGTGTATTAATTATTATAGTTTTGGAGACATTTGTTTCGTGCGGTTTATAAGTTTCCAATTACTAAAATATTGAATTAATATTAGTTTAATTGGTCCCCGTAGGTAATTTTTTCTGTAACTTACGAGGCCAGTTTATGTAAATTTTCTTAATAAATGAAAATTAAATTAATAATTGTAAGAATCCTATGTCAGCTGAGATTACCTGCTATGTAAATTTGGAGATTACCTGTTTTGCCTGGTATAAGACCTTCTTCACTTTTTAATTTATAATCGATACAAAACGTTTATTCAAATATTTTATTTAACAATTATTATTACTTCAAGATATATTACTATTACCAGTAAAAATAAATCAATTCATGTTTATTTCCTAACCAATCTAAACAGTAGATATTCTAAGTGTTTTCATTAGACCTACTGAACGTAAGCAATTAATGAGTTGTGTTCCAATACTTTATCAACCCTTGGACCAAATTTTAAAAAAACCTTAATTTAAAGCAATGTTTTTAGGCTATTGAAAGTATAGGCCTACCTTGACCTCATAATTCGACCCTTATTCACAGAAAACGTATTTTTACAATTTTCATATTCCAAAAAACATTTTTATCAATTTTAAATTAGAATCACATACCAACCGCAATGGTGTCTTAAGTTCAACACAATAACTCCATTCAGTCATAAATTACAGTAGGCTAAGTAAGTATAGCAGTTAAGACACCGAATATTTATTTTCTCAGCTCCTTGGGGTTGGCTAAATATCTCTCCAGCATGTGAAATACTCTTTAAATGTTACATTACATAATATTTAAATGAATATTACGAAAAAATAATATGTGTTAAGGATCCTTTTGTTTATTATTGTGATACAAATCATATCAAAACGTTTATTATCGATTATCAAGTATTATTACATGAAATAGGCAGAGTCAAACAGTCATATAATGGTGATACATCCAAAATAAATAATATAAGGACAAAATAAGACCAAATGAACACAAGTATAATATGAGTACAGCTAAATTTAAAACAATTTAAAATATTACAATTAAATAATAAAAAAGTAGTTTAGGAATTAAAATACGATACAAGATAATATACAGTTAAAAACAAATAAATATATCAACTATACATGTTACATGGTTAAAACCAGCAAACAAGCATACATTGTAATGAAATCTCACTTCTTTGTGTTAAAAGGTCAAATCAATTTCTGATATTAGAAACTTCTGATATAGTAAAATGAGTGGGATTTAAGCCAACTCTTTAATTTATTTTTAAAATTACTAAATGGAAGAGATGTGGAATTTATTAGACGACACAAAAGTCTAATTTAATGATGCACTTTTTGATCGTCTAACATGAAATGGTCGAGTAGTTATCAGTTTCGTGCCTGGTTATAAAGTAATATAAGTTATTTTTAGAGAACATCAATATGTGGTAAATGTAGGGGGTTGACCACTAAGAATCTTCATACTGACAAATAGTGGACGGTAGTGATCCAAAGGTCCTACACGACAAAGTTAAGAGATCTTAAGAGAATCCAATCATATTACTGCAAGTTTAAAACACTATCAGGTTGGCTGCCACGCAGTTTTTTTGCTGTGTAAACCTTTGGAACATGAATTTAAAAGAGAATTAATTTTGCTAATTGTGTTTTTTTTCAATCTTTTAAGCATTAGGAACAGATATAAATTATAATTTCCCCTAAAATAAATGTACATTGTGAATACCATAAATGTTAGTCATTGCCTGTGGGACCAGTAAAGAATTGTTGATATTGGTATACTTTATAACTAACTTTCACTATATACTATTAGCCTTATTTTTTGCAATACAATTTTTATTTATTAGAGTAAATATTTGTGGAAAAAGCACATGAAATATAATTTTATGAGATTTATTGCTAGAATTACTAAATTATACTGAAAAAAATATACATTTTACAAATTGTTTGTTTATTTGTCTTTAGATACATGTTTATGAAAAAACTGTTAGAATAGATATAGGTTTTTAATTATACAAACAAGCATAAACATAACCTAACTAAACACGTATTGATACTGAAAATAAGCTGTCCTATTATTGAAAATCAGCTGTTCCATAGCTGCCAACTGCAACTCAGATACGAGATTAAAATCTCTGGCTAAGCATAAAAACAGGTTCTATGAGCATTTTATTTTATAATACTAATATAAATGTACACTTAAATAACAATTAGCTGACAACTCTGAGACAATATAGTGAGTACCATAAAAGGTATTCATGGCAGTCAACCTGTTTTAACTATGTTTTGATATATGGTCTTTGTAGTATTTGTTTTTATTAACAGAATGGTTGAATGGATCAACTTTGAAACAGTAGAATCAATCTCACTGAACGTCTATGGGTGGGAGGGTGAGTCAATCTCACTGAACGTGTATGGGTGGGAGGGTGGGTCAATCTCACTGAACGTGTATGGGTGAGCGGGTGGGTCAGTCCCACTGTACGTGTATGGGTGGGCGGGTGGGTCAATCTCACTGAACGTTATGGGTAATCGGATGGGTTAATCTCACTGAACGTGTATGGGTAATCGGATGGGTTAATCTCACTGTACGTGTATGGGTGGGCGGGTGGGTCAATCTCACTGAACGTGTATGGGTGGGAGGGTGGGTCTCCTTAAGTAGATGTTCAAGTAGTTACAGAACTCACAATTATTCATAACCTTTATAATGTACGGCGTAACGTGTTAGCGTCCTTGCTACACGACAACATCACCCCATTCATTATCATTATCTTGCAAGGGCTGTTACTAGTGAATAGTGTAGTAGGTCACACTGTCTCCTTCTCAACTCAATGACATTGCCTTCTGGAGGTATTTTTATTTTATGTCTTATTTATATTTAAATTTACCATGATTTTAGAAATTTTATTTGATTTACCAAAATATATTCAAAACCAACATATAATAGTAATACAACATATAGTAGTAATACTAGTAGTTATTTTAGCAGCAAAATGCGTGAATCTGATTTATTTTCTTAACGGTTCTCTATACAGAGCAGAAAGAAATGGAGGTTACATTTGATAGTGCGCTTAATGTGTGTCGAAGTAGATACTTCTCCAGTTTGCCATGTGGATGGCACTGCCGGCAAGTTGTAAGTCACGCCTTTATTCCCCTTAAATCCTCAAGTATAAACGTAATAATTATTAATATAAATGTTTAAAGATGTACATCAGTTGTAATCTATTATAATATAGCAGATAATGAGTTATAGGCCATAATAAAGCGATCGCTGTGTCTTTTTCTATTTAATCTACTTTAGACATTCATTGTTTATCTTTTCTGTTAATTCACTACCAATAGTTGTCACTTCAGTTTATTCAGAAAAAATATTATTTTAAAGTTTACCTTACTTAATCCAGTACATTTTTCTTAACAACACTTACTAAATGCGTTGAACTTGAAATTGTTGAACTGGCCACTGAGCGCACCAGTCGTCTCCGAATATGACAACAAACAGGCTATGGGATAACCGGAACAAGCTGTAAGACATGTTTTGACTTGTAATAATAAACAACCCTTCAAATGGTTATGAACGAAAAAACTCATTCTTTTTATGTTACGGGGAATATACAAAGAACATTACGATTGATTAATCAGAGGCTAATAATGGTTACATATGTGATTCGTAAATAATAGTTAATGAAATAATTTACAAAGTACGAGTAAAAATATTGAACAAGTCTATAGTAATAAAAGTGTTTTAACTATCCCACAGACGTTTCTAAACATACAGGGTGTCTCTGAACTCTCTGATAAGCTCTTTTGGTTGTTGTTACTGGTTCATTTAGAATCGCAAATATCAAATTTAAAGTGTTCAAAACACCTAGGTTATCCTTCCAACCACCATTTTGTTTTTTCACTTTTAAACTTATATCTCAAAAACCAAAACATGTATTAATCTGTAATTTGCATAGCTCTTTATAACATAAACATACGTTTGGAGAAAAGGTATTGGTTTTCCTGTCATAAAATGTACAAAATCGCAGCCATTTATAATCTTACATTCAAAATAACTCGTAAACCAATAATTATATAAAAAATTACACTGGCTAATGTTTTTTTTATACAATATAGTTACAAATCCCAAGATATAACATTTTCAAAATCGGATGAAAAATAACAAAGAAATGATAATTTATGTGACACTAAGTACAATACAATATACCAGTACAATGGGCAACACACATGTATCAGCTGATAGTAATAAAGTAATTTCTTGTAGTCATAAATCAGCTGATTAGTACAACAATAAAGTTTATGTAAACATCTGATTTAAGAATATCACATTTACGTTATTATTATCAGCTGATACATGGGTGCAATGATACAATATTTATGCCCATTGTACATACTGTCACATAAATTATCATTTCTTTATTATTTAACGTCCGAATGTTGAAAATTTTATATCATTGAATTTGAAATTACATTTTCTAAATAACATTATGTGATGTAATTTTTAATATAATTATTGGTTCAGGAGTTATTTAAGATTAAAACTTTAAATAGCCACCATTCTTAAAATGTTTTAACTGGAAAACCAATAATTTTCCTCCAAACGTTTATTTATGTTAAAAAGGGCCATGTTATAAAATTACAGCTTAATACATTTTTTTTTGTTTTTGAGACATAAATTTGAAAAGGGAAAAATTAATGGTTGTGGGAAGATAACCAAGGTGTTTTGAACACTTTAAATCTGATATTTGTGATTCTAAATGAACCAGTAACAACAATGAAGAACTTATCAATGAGTTTAGAGAGAGCCTGTATAATGTGAATGTGAAGAATGTGAAATTTGTTGTCAGGTAGCTGAAAGTAGAAATCTACTTCCTTCAAAGTTAAAAGATAATAATCCCCGCCATTAAGGCCTTGGCCTATGCATTTAAATGGCCAAATCAAGTGACAAGGTCACTCTTATCTGCATCTGACACCTCCATCACTTCGATTCAATTCAGACTAACTCTTGTTGGAAGTTGTGTATAAATTCGTGCTAGGTTTAAATTCAACTCGTTATAGGTGACAATAACTCGTCAGTTAAATATAGTTTAATATAATTCGTTCCATTAACAGCTTTAGACTAGTTAGTATGAAGTGTCTTGTATTGATTTTCTAAATAAGGTACAATTGCAATCACCTTTTATAACTAACCTTAAGCGTTTCCATATTTTCTACGTTTCCCAACTACTTTACTTTTTTCCATATATGATTTAATAAATAATTTTTTTTAGTTATTGTGTTCCGTAAAGTATAGTTTTTGATAAGAATAATTTACTTCAAACCGTTAAGTAGCGGAGAAATAATATTGCTCAAATTAGTTACATTTAAATTCAAATTACCGCTACTTTGGAAAGGATAAACCTTTCGAAGTCCGGTTTGAGGCAATAATTTTCTATTGAATATACCTTTAATTTGATACCAAACTCGACCTAGGCTTAAATGAAAGAATTTCGTTCAACTCCACTTGGACTGTCCCCCTGAAAAGATCAAATGTCGCTAATGGTGTCAAAAAGTGTGTTCTTTGTAACCATGATGATGTACAAGATTTCACTTTTACCAGTGAAGTCATAGAAAAGTCGTGAAAGCGTTTTTATATTTTTTCACCTTGTATAATCTTAATATAGAATGTGGGAGGGCTCATATCTTATTCGTTCCCATTCTAGCTAATACATAACTGAATGATACAAAAATAAGAATTAAACTTATCATTTAGGTAACAAAAGACTAAAAATATAAGAATATTTTCGGATTTTCACTGAAAATAGATATTCCTTTTTTATAATACATAAGATATGTATAAGTATACGAGTATATTAATCATAAACTGCAGTTTAATTTTAATTTACTGCAACTCCTCCTTAGAAACAGAAAAAAACTGCATGTTATATTGATAGAAGTGCTCAAACAGATTTATTTTACTTGTTATATTCTAACCTATATTCGAGCGTGCCAATTTTTTAGTAAATATATGATTATTTTGTAGATTCTAAAGCTTTTTTTCAACAAGAACCAATATTTAAAGCTATTTCATTACCAAAAGCGTAGCTTCTCTCTTAAAATGTGTATTCTTCAAAGGGCTTACAATTAACTTATCTAATGAATTTTGTATCTGAATATTATCGTTTCTTTAATATGCAGGTTTTCTGAAATTATCAATACTAGACATGTACATAATAATAGCTTGTTTTTCATCACTGTATCAGAGTTTTTAAGATTTTACCTGCCAGGAGCATAGACAATGTACATCAATAGCAGCTGGTAATTATCAGCTTGTAATTGCATGGGACGTTATTATGGTTGGTTAATTACATTCAACGCTGGAGGACATTATTTTGTGTAAACAAATACGCTTGCAACCACTTTCACAACATATATCCTTTTGACGTTTGTAATTAAACTATAAATGTAAATCAATAGACTACATTTCACACAGTACATTTCTTTGTATATGATGAACATGTATGTTTTAAAAACGTTAACATCTATCGTTCAATTATTTATGCTTTGTGTAATATTGTTAGTATGATATTACATTAGTTTTCAATATATATCATCACTGCCCGTGTGGCAATATATAGCTAGTTTAAAACTTCACGAAGAATAAAAAATTCGCTTAGGGTTGCATCAACACATAAAGTTAAATTTCCAGTGTGAACATCGCATAACAAATCATGGAATTGGCAGATTCAAGAGCGAAATGTGAAAGTAAATTCGCTCTTGAATCTGTAAAAAGTAATTTAAAGAGTTACTCAGATGAAGTTAAACTTTTATAGTCTTGTTTCCCTCCCTCCAAAGTCCTGAACTACCTATCACGAAGAAATTTTGGAAGGAACAATATTATAACATAATAATCTATCTATTAGTTGGGGAAAAGTCTGGAATATATTTATTAATTTGAAAAACCATTGCAAAAGAAAGTAATGAAACTTTGTAATTATGTACATTCCCCTAGACAAACATTTAGACATATTTTACTTGTTTTTGCATAGCCAGGTGATGGCCCATGAAGGAAGTCTTAAAATTTTTGATGTAAGCTTACCTCAAGTTATACATCATTTTAAAGGTCTTTATATGTAAACCTTTAAAATAATTTCCCCATTTCAATTGTCCCTAATGATCAACATAATACCAATACTCTATACAATGACCTATAAGCGCTGCCATATATATAGATCGTATAGTAATAAAACTATAATTATTGAATGTTTGTGAATTCCATCCAAGCCATTTTAACGCAAGTGTTCTCAACCCAGGAAAACAATCACAATAACCTAATTTGGAATTGGCATGGGTACAATAGGTCGAACGATATACATGTTTACATACATATTTACATATAATGTCATGACAGTTATATTTTCATGATATATCCTCTTATCCAAATAATTGTTTCACCTTTCAACTAATTTTAAAGCGATTACATTTCCTTCATTCATCAACAGTCCAATATATTGGGGAACCTTCCATTGCTGACAGGTTCATTTCCTTAAACTCGGGCTGTGTGAAATTGGGGTCTGCCTTTTCCCCACTTTGTGCCATCAATACCCCCTAACTCTCAAGTCAACCACTTCTTTCTTCCCACTTTTGACAGTTTGAATAGCTTCAATTACTTATATAAATTGGACTTGGTTCTCTTTTTATCAGATTCCTATTTCCATCATTTAACTTAGCTCTTGACAGTAAGGTTCGCTGCACTAAAGCTATTGTGTTATTGTTACAAATTTTAGGAGTCTTGGTATGAACAAACCCTGTCTCTAATCCAATTATATCTACAGGTTCTTTTTATATCTTTCCCATATTATTATTATTATTCATTATTAAGACATGGACGAATATGAGGAACGAATGAGTGAGACGATTGTAGATGAATGAGTGTAGTAATTTTTACTAACTAAGGTCGACTGTTTCTCAGAAAGAGCTATTTACTAATAGAATAGCCCAATACTCAGGGCAAGTCAAATCAAATCAAATCAAGTTTATTTTGCCAAGACATTATAAAATGTATAGCAATCGTCAAAATGAAATTAAATATTCAAATTAATACATTCATATCACATCGAAACCTCATTCAAACATACATCATTTTCAGTCACACATTCATTCATGCCTAATTCCCACTTCCGGCGCCAGTTGTCAGTCATCTGATTATGTGGTCTCCCAGTTACATGCCATATACTCGTCAGCACTATAAAATGCATGAGACGCTAAAAAGCGTTTAAGACGAATTTTTAACGCCTTGGGTGTTGGTGCATTTTTAATTGAGTCCGGTAATTTGTTGACAAAACGAACGCCCGTGTGTGAGGGCAAGCGTTCGTAGACTACCGTCCTGTGGCTTCCAGTTCGATAGTCATCTCTTTGTCTGGTTTCGTGCGCGTGTATATCCCGCCCACTTACCATGGCACTTTTACTTATGCAAAACATTGTTGTTTCCAATATTGTGTTATTGTTGTTACAATATTTTAGGAGTCTTGGTATGAACAAACCCTGTCTCTAATCCAATTATATCTAAAGGTTCTTTTTATATCTTTCCCATATTATTATTATTATTCATTATGTAAAGGCATGGCAGTGTCAATAGTTTCAGGTTTTTGAACGCTTCTCTACAAGATTCTCTGAACTTTAACTGTGCAATTATACGAATCGCTTGTTTTTGCAATCTAAACGCTCTGCTGAACTGATTATTTGTTGAAGCTCCCCACAGCACTACACCGTAGGTGAGATGAGGGTAGATCAAGCCGTAATACGTCGTCATCAGAACCTGAGTTGGGCAGAATTTGGCTAAAGTTCTCAAGACATAAATGCCTGAGGACAATTTTGAGCAAACATGGTCGATTTGATAATTCCAGATCAACCCTCGATCCAGGTGTATTCCCAGGAATTTTGAACTAGCAGCCTCATTTAGTAGGATATCCCCCAACCAAACGGTTGGCCTTTCAATGATATTTTGTGGTCGCAACGAAAAAGTTAATACATTACATTTGGAGGGGTTTACTTCGAGATTGAGACTATTGAAATGCTGAACGCAATTGTTTAAATCAACAAAGGATTGTTGTTCTAGGATTAGTTTTACTTTGTTGTTGAACAAGAGGGTCGTGTCATCCGCATACTGTATGAGTCCCCCATACAGTAGTGCTGACCCTATGTCGTTGACATAGATAAGAAAAAGAATTGGGCTGAGTATTGAACCCTGAGGGACTCCATATCTCAGCTCAATTGGTTCAGAGAATTTATCTGAAATTTGGACGACTTGTGGGATCGGCTGTACATAAAAGAGTGAAGCCACTTGAGCGACATGCCTCTGATGCCGTAAAATTCAAGTTTGTCAAGCAGCGTAGCGTGGTCAACACAGTCGAATGCTTTGGACAAGTCGAGAAATACACTTTGTGTGTACCTTCGACCTTCCAATCCCTCGACTACCTTTTCAACGAGACTCACGACTACGTCGATTGTCGACTTTCCTTTTCTGAAACCGAATTGGTCATTAGAAAGAAGGTTGTGTTTATTTAAGAATTGAATAATTCTATTTAAAAATAGTTTTTCAAAGAATTTTTTAATAGAATTTGCTGAACACTGGCAAAATAGAGACAGGCCTATAATTATTTGTGCAATAAGGGTCATTTTTCTTAAGAATTGGACACACTTATGCAATTTTTAGGAGTGAGGGAAAAACTCCATGTTCAAAAGATAAGTTTATCAATTTTGTCAAAGGTGAAATAACATGTTTTGAAAATTGTTTAACAAGCCACATGGACATCAAATTTATATCGTTTGACTTTTTGGCTGGGAGCTGCTGAATAATTTTCTCGAGCTCTTCTTCAAGAACCGGAGTTAGTACCATTGAGGTAACTGGGCTCCGCAGATGCGAATGGGTTTCTTGTGGAGTTAATGGTCGGTCTCGTAGCTCACAAGCAACAGACGTGAAGAATCTGTTAAACTCATACGCCACCTCGGTCCTGTCCTCCACAAGTTTTCCCCCAATTTTAACTTTTATTTGTTTCGATTCTTTCTGCTTATTGTTTATGATGTTCCAGACAGTTTTGGAAATATTTTTAGAATAATTTATTGCTTTGGAAACATCATATGCCTTTGCGGCTTGGATAACCTTCTTGTAAATTCTTTTGTAATCAAGGGACCTAAGTAAGGAACCTAAAGCTTTACGTGGGATCCGAACCACGTATTGTTGGTACGATTCTCAGCTAAATGATAAGCTTATCACTTAGTTATCTTCCTTAGACAAGATCTGAACCTTGACTACCACCCGACAGGGGACTTCGCTAGTAGTGTCCACGTCGATGGCAATCACTGAGCGAACGCCGTGTCGGTATTAAGAGGAGTGAGTATGCAACCTATCGCCTACAATCTCCTCAATGCTTTGTCTCCAAGTAGCTGGGTTACAGCACTAGGGACATTGTTTAAGCATTTGACAAGAAAATATTTTAAAAAGGCTTTAGATATTTTTAATATTAGTCGAAGCATAAAAATAAATAATAATGAAAATGATTACACTTCTTCAGTAGGAATATTAACCAATTGCTATAAGTATCTAACCTGTTTTAAGGAAAGAACACATCAGATCGAATAGTTCAATACCTTTATTTCAACAACTCAATAATTTACCATTCCATCACTTTTTTTTTTTTTGTTTTTTTTTTTTTTTTTTTTTTTTTTGAAAGTTGATTTTGTATAAGAATAGGTCCATAGTAAAAAATTGCTTAACAAAAAGCAAATAAAATTTTTTATAAATTCTTTTCACTCTACAAGTGCTAAATATTACAATAAAATGACACATATTATTGTGAATCCCGTTAATATAAATTTATATAGCGAATCTTTGCTTACTTTTTGTGATGTAAGTTATTTAATAATATTCAGATTTGATATTCTTGAGAAGTATATAATTATTCTTAATAACTGTATAATTATATAATAATTTGCTTTGGCTCTTTTTGTTCTGCACAACAGAAAGTATTGGTAGCTAATTTACTTTTTATTTCTATTTCAGTGAAAATTATGTTTTCTGTGCAATATATTTACTAAGCCTAATTTCGATTAGTTAATGTGTAAATATATTTTTTGTAATAGCAGTTTTTCATAATATAGCAAATACTGCAGACAGCTTCTATAATTGCCATTTGTATTTGCTTATAAAAAGATAGACTATTAATTCTTTTTGTTTTTAATTATTAAAATAATATTTAATTTTGTATTTCACTTGTGACTGGTCACACTAATAATTATATTTTTTCTAGAAGTTGTCAGTTAGTTTCAAAATAATGTATTTTGTAATTTATTTTTTATAATTTAGCGATGTAAATTATTACTATTACATTGATTCACCAAACCCAGCAGTTTTATAATTATTTACAAACCCACTACCAAGGTCGTCAGTGTAGTTGTAGTGTTGTGACTGCCATCCCTACTGTTGTGGTAAGCTGTATCGATCGATTAATTGAACAAACCACCATAGCTCATTGAGTTGATTGACAACGATTGTTTAAGCCCATAGTACCATTGGAACGTTTATCATTGTTAAATGATGTGACTGCAAAGTGATGGGATGCAATGGTTTTGAGGCTTATAACTAATGTGGCAGATTTGTTTAAAGCTTGTCAACATTATATTTGTTGACCTTAACTGTTGTACATTAGAGTCTACTCTCCCAGATTTAACAGATCTAATCTCCCAGATTTAACTTATTGTTCTAGTATAAACTTAGTTATTTAGGTTTATTAAACTAAAGAAGAAGAATAAATCAATCATCGCTTCATCACATCGGAACAAGAAAATTGTCAGGTTTCATAAAAGCCGGCACTGATGATGCTGTGCTATAACCCAGCTACTTGGGGACAAAATGTTGAGAAGATTGAAGGCGATAGGCTTTATGCTCGGTGCTCAATACCGAAACGGTGTCCGTTCAATGGTTGCCATCGACGTGTACACTACTAAGGAAGTCTGGAGTGTTCATTTTGGATGGTATTCAGAGATGTCAGAAGAGAATTGAGTATCAAGCTTGTCAGTTAGCTTAAAGTCAGACCAACACTACGTGGTTCGGATTCCAACTAAAGCTGTAGGTCCCATAGATGCCCTAGCTATTTTGTTATTAATATATAGCTCTTTCTGAGGAACAGTCAACCTTAGTTAGTGATAATGACTACACTCATTCGCCCCTCATATTCACCCACATTTTGACAATCGGTGTCTTAATAATGAATTTTTTTGTCATGAACGGGCTTTAAGAAATAACTTTCAAAACACTTAAAGTGAACACTCAGTCAACAAGTGTACAATGAAAATATTTTCTAGAAATGCCTAAGTATTTCCATTATTATTATTATTATTGAGTTTGGAGTTTATTCTGGACAGAATAGTTTTTATTTAAATCGTTTATGTAACTCCTAATGTTTACTTCTAAATGTTGCTGAACCCGATCAAGAATACATTAGCATCTGGAAGAAAACAGTTTATGTTACTGGAAATAGGTAAACCCTTTTGTAAGACTGTTAAAATTACTTATGTTTTCTTGTTATGTAGTTAATGAAGAGTGAAACTTTTCCAGTCATCAGGGATTCTTTCTGATTGTCTTGTGTGTTTAAGTTACGTAGTTTATTTTATGGTGTTGTGGCTGGTTGATTTTTAATTTTTCGCCTCTTTTATACCTTTACTTGATATTTTATTGTTCTTAAGTCTCATAATGAGTTTTATTTTCACCTGTTTTATTAGAGTTGGTAATTTTGTTTGGATATACATAGACTTAGATATTGGTTGGAGTTCGCTAGATAAATTTCCCTGTAGATAATACTAGACGAAATTACATACACTTTTGTATTACCATTTTCTTTTTTAATTTTTATGTTAATCTAGACATTTTTAAGTTTATTTTCTTGTAGTTTCGTATATTAAATGTTCAATTGTTGAAGGCATTGTTTCTATATTTTATTGAATGTGGTATGTATATTTTAGTGTTTTTCCAACTGCATTTACTTTTGAGCAGTTGGAAAAACACGAAGATAAATAATTTCGTCTTATATATCTTAATAATTTGTTTAGCTTGTTTAGTCACTTTGAACTTGCGTAGCACTCTCAGCAATATTTAAACTCTTCTGATACTAATAGTAAACGTCCGCCACTTCCACCACATTAACAATAAACCCACACTAATGAACCGGGATGGACTGAAATATCTAGAAGACTTATAAGAGACTTAAAAACAACACGGACTAGGAGATATGGAATCGTAACAGATGTGTATTATATTATATTCACTGTTTTGAACATTGTTACTATGTTGAGGGGTGTAATGAAGCGGCCAGCTGGAGACGTGACCAGCCAGTAAATGGAGACAGGCACAAATCAATATGGCGACCATCTCTCGCCACTAGTCTTTCAATGGCACGCAGAGTTGTTACAGATCTAGATCTAAGGTGCACGTCCCCACTTTCAGTGTTATACCTAGATCCACTGATATGAAAGATTATAGATATGTTTTCGATGGAAGGGGAAACTTACTATTCCTCTACAAAGGGAAGTATCACTCTGATTCACGTAAGACAGGCTACATACAAAAACATTGTTAGGAAACATATTAGGCTCGCCAATTTTTTAGGCTCAAGAATATTGATTGTTTATCTTACAATGAAATGAATAAATTAATTAAACACATGCGTGCTTAGTTTTAAAAAATAAATGGAATTCCGTATATTCTATAAATAAATACCATGTTTAATTTGTAAACTTTGATGTTAATCTAGACATTATTAGGTTTATTCACTTGTAGTTTTGTGTATTACAATTTCAATTGTTGAAGACACTAATTCTATATTTATTGAATGTTTATATGTATATTTTAGTGTTTTTCCAACTAAAACATGCATAGTTTCATTAAAAAAACATACTTGTCTTCTTTAAAGAACTAAATTTTGTAGTACAATGTTGGACTTTTTTTGATATTAATATTATAACATTTTTTTACCCATAAGCTTAGTTTTTAATTGTTTTAAACTAATTTATAGCTTTTTTTAACTGCATATAATTATATACAATAGTAACACCATAATAATATAAGAAAGAGTTCTACTTTGGTTTTTATAAGTTACATGTTTCCATTTTCAAATCACTAGTTATAAAATGTAATTACATTTAACCAGTTACATGTAATGTCTTGATTTCAAAAGAGTAAAAAAAATTACTATCGTTTAAAAATACGTTAAAATGGGGCTTAACGCAAGATTAGACTTTAAAAAATTAAGATAGGCCTAACATGAATTTTCCGCTTAATTTAATATATAATATATTTTAAATATACATAAATATATAGAATTTTACGAAAAAATTATATTTACGTAGTATATTAATTATCTATTTGCATATACAGTTTTTAAATTGTTACTCATCAGAAGTTCAGAAGTAGTAATGAAAACAAGTCCATTACTATACAAGAGAAGCTTAAGAAAACCAATTTATGTTAAGAAATTCTGTTGTATTTTTGGGGTTAACAATTTTCAATATTCTTTGTAATTGTATTAAAGAATCTCAAAACGTTAAAATGTTTAGAAAATACATTTTGATAAGTTGAGTTATTTGATAAAAATCACATTAGCGACCTATTTGAATCAATGCAATAATTGGCCTGAAATAACTAAGGCCAATTAGTATTTTATTTAAAATTTCATAATGTAATATAAGCTATCTATTTTACTTCACTTATAATATCCCAGCTTGTAAGTTTTAAAAATGTGGAAAAGTAAGAAAATAAAAAATCTTGTTTGTGATTCGTACTGGATGAACATTACTATTCTTTCCTTAGATAAAAACATATCTGCATTAAATGTTGTATTTAATAAGTACTTTTAATGTTTTAGCTCATAAAAATAATTATAATGTATTCAGAGAAATATGATTTTTTGTGTTCAACTAGGTTATTTGTTTTTTATTTTCTATTAGTGTGTTGGGTTGTTTTGTTCACAATAACATTATTATTTGTTTTTTAATAATATTTAGTATTTTCTCATTATTTGTTTAGCACTATATTAATGTAAGTATATAATGTAATTAAAGACTTTGGTGTTGCATAAAACCACAATTTTAACATTGTAATATTTTAACAATTGCAAAGAAAGAATTTTATGATTGTGAAATTGAGCTAGTCATCAAAATTTGTAAAATGACTAGTAATTCCAAGATAATGTTTGTGTAGATACTGTACAATTCAAAGTGGAATAAAAATATATTCTATTCTATTATAAAGTCATTTTATTATTGTATTTTCGTAAAGTCATAGATTGTATTTTCGTAAGAACTAAAATACAATCTATGTGTATAAACCAAAACATGCATAGTTTCATTATTGATCTTAATTTCAAACTAGTTTAGCTCCAATAGCTACAAATTTACAAACCTATTAGACCTGCTACTTACTTACTGACGAAAGTAATGATGCTTTTTAAAGATAAAACTCTTGTAGAAACATCAGAAAGCCATTATCTACACAATATGGTCGCTCATTCGCTAAGTTTATTCATACCAATATGGTAGTTCTTATCAAGAATACTATCACAGCTTCCGTAACATTCTTCGTTGCTTTTGCGGACTTTATTACAAATCGTGTTCCAGTTATTTTTTTATTCTTTAAGAAAGTATCCTTATTATTTTAATTGAGCCTTCAATACGTTTAATTTTAAAAGACTCATAAAACACTCTTATTGTTAACTTAATTTTAACTTTCAAGTGAAACAAACCTAAGACTAAATTTTGCTCGTTTTTTTAAATCACGATAATTAATAATAGTTATGCGGATGTTAATGGAAACGAAATTATTTTTAGGTTTACGTAAGTAGACATAAGTCAGATACAAGGTAGAGTTAATTAATGTATTTATAAAATAATCATGCAGGTACATTTCGGTTATCAAGTACAAATTATAAGTTTCGAAATGTTGAACACAGCACATGTTCTTACTTGAAGGACATAAGCCTGATGCTGAACAATTTTAAGAAATTTTGTATAGTGAAACTATGTTAGTGTATATGATGTGAATTGATACAATTATGATATCCACATCAGGGACATTGATACACGTTATATCCCTTTAGTGATTATCTTTACATTATCAGCTCCCACCCACAGTTGATTAAAATTTATCATAATAAGGTAATTTCTAACCCCAAAGTCTAAAATTTAATCATGCATACATGTACATGAACAGTAATTTAATAATATAGAGCGTGGGGGAAAATATGGAAACGCTTTCAAAACAACATTATTTTTTCCATAGATAAATGTTATAGTTTATATTTTTTAAATAATTGTGTTCTATAAAGTATAATTGTCAATCAGAATAATTTACTTAAAACCGTTAAATACGAGGGAAATAATATTGTTCAAATTAGTTACCTTGAAATTCAAA
This sequence comes from Stictocephala bisonia, assembly GCA_035578905.1. Taxonomy (NCBI): domain Eukaryota; kingdom Metazoa; phylum Arthropoda; class Insecta; order Hemiptera; family Membracidae; genus Stictocephala; species Stictocephala bisonia. Next base: position 905,164 of record JAQJVL010000226.1, read on the forward strand.
TGACCGCTACTTTGGAAAGGATAAACCTTTCGAAGTCCTGTTTGCAGCAATTAATTTCTCTTGAAGATAAATTAATTTGATACCAAACTCAACCCAGGCTTACGTTGAAGATTTTCGTTCATTTCCTCGTGGTCAGTCCCCCTGAAAAGATGAAATGTCGCTAATGGTGACAAAAAGTATGTTCTTTGTAACAATGGCCATGTACAAGATTTCACTTTTACCAGTGAAGTCATACAAAAGTTGTGTAAGCGTTTCCATATTTTTTCCGCCTTTTTTTAGATACTTTGCAGTATCCATTTTATGGTCAAAGTAACCGAGGCCTTAGAAATGAATTAATTAATGTATTTCCTGCAAAGAAAAATAACAATTAAATGCTAGAGACAAAACAAAACGTGGAGTAGCCACTGTTGCTAGTAATTTGGCTACTATAAAACATGAAAATTAATTTAACTAACAATAAAATTAAATCTTGCTCGTTTGATTGTAAAAAAGAAAACTGATTACAATAGAACATAAAATATGAACACAATCTTAATTAATTAGCCGTTTACCTTAATCGCCTACTTTAAAATAATAGTTTCTTGAGTACCATAAAGTATTTGAATAGTTTAAGGTAAATATACGTGGATAATTATACATTAGGTTTTTTTTTTAAGAGTCGTGCTTTTTACCACTTACCTAAATATGGGATGTTTTTAAAATCCCTATTAAAAGTAATTTGATCCTGGAGTATTTTAAATAGGATAAAACATTGTCTATATATATTTTTAAAAGAGAAAATATTGGGATAATTTCATTTTAATTTACGAATACGCATGACTCTTTTAAATATTTGGTATTCTTTTAATATAATTTTAAATCAATATTTCACTACTCAAAATCTCAGTTCTGTTCAATAACTATTATACAACTGCAACTAATAGTCACTATTAGTTTCGCTAATAGAGCTTTAATTGGACCAACCATGCTAATCACTATGTTTATGAATATTGTTGTCAACATAAACATAGTGATTTGTATGGTCTTGTATCTGATATGATACAATTTAAAAAAGAAATAAATAACAAATATTTAAGACAAAACGTAGAAAATTATAATATTAAGAAATTAAGTTATATTATTCATCCATCATTATTTTGATTGGTGATCATTAACGTTACTTTGCTAATGCGTGTTGGTCATGTAGTTATACGATTGCCATTACCTTGATGTATACATCAGTAAACGGTAATTATTATTACCTATAATATCAGTTCTCAGGCATAAAACTATAAGAAGAGTGATAAAACTAATGAAATTACACAATAACAACGGCAGATGAAGGCGCAAGTAGGCAATTGATGTACTGCTAGCATATTGCCTAATTCACTCGGTAGTGGAAGGCGCAAGTAGGCAATTGAGGTACTGCTAGCATATTGCCTAATTCACTCGGCAGTGGAAGGCGCAAGTAGGCAATTGAGGTACTGCTAACATATCGCCTAATTCACTCGGCAGTGGAAGGCGCAAGTAGGCAATTGAGGTACTGCTAGCATATCACCTAATTCACTCGGCAGTGGAAGACGCAATAGGCGATTGAGGTACTGCTAGCATATTACCTAATTCACTCGGCAGTGGAAGACGCAAGTAGGCGATTGAGGTACTGCTAGCATATTACCTAATTCACTCGGCAGAGGAAGGCGCAAGTAGGCAATTCAGATACTAATAGTATTGCCTAGATCATGCATTAATAATATACTTTATTGATAGATAACCCCGAGCTTCATCCCACCTACATCACCCACACTTTGCTTACTTGAACATACAAACTGTCAAGCAATTATGGAATTTTGTTACAACATTTGAGGCAATGTATTTGGGCAATACATTCTACTACATTATGGCTTATTTTTATGATAAATCATTGACAGCTTAAAGTGCCAACCATCGTATTAACTACCGTACAATACCACTTATGTTTGTTCTATAAACTACCATTTAATGTGACATAATTATTAAACATGCTTTTCTTATCTCTCATGTTATATTTTAAGTTAAGGGGAAATTAAACCCTTGTAACACTTAGTATTTGCCAGAATTTGTTCAGATTATTGTCAGAACATTTGACAAACAGACATAAAAATTAATGTAAATGATGAATAATAGATTTTGTAAAACTGAAATATTCATTTACATTTTTAAATTATTTTTTAAGAAGGAAGTGGAGGGGGCAGGTCATACAATACGGTGGGGTTTGAAGTGAGCTGAGGTAAATTAAAAACAAACGCTTCTGTTTTGACAATGATGAACGTTAATAAAAGTAGGGGCTTATTTTGTTAATCCGTGACTTGACAGACACGATGGAAGAGGGAAGATATTGTTTTAGGCTTATTAAAACTCTTTGTCACTCTTATTAAAGATGCTCAGAATAAAGAAAATGACCAATAACATGAAAATATATTAGCATACAAATCTTCATTACATTTAGGAGGGAAAATAAAAACGTAAGAGGCTTCAACGTGAAAATAAAAACAAAAAACAGAAATACTTTAATTTGATTTGAAGATGTATTTGGGAATTACTTTCATAAATAAATGTGTTTTTATCACTCAACTTTAACTAATTCTTCATTTTTTCCAGTTACATAAACCATTTTTTCCTAAATAAATTAAAGATACTAAAATAGTAATATATAACATGGTGGAAATTTTTCTTCTAGAAAAATCATTGCAACTGAACTTAACTGTAACTAAGACTTTATTTTTTAGATTTTATTTTGATCTAACTTCTCTTTGATCACGCTTTGTATTTTTCTTCTTCTGATGTGGTATTCTAAAGTAAGTTTATTTTTATTGTGACAAATCACTTTTGTTTTTAAGTTAACTAATACTAATTCACGGGTGAATGCATAACAATATTTAGTAACAAAATTATTATGATAGATCTAAGGCAAAATCCCATGGTTTAAAATGTGTTCTTTCAAATGCTCGGTCTAGGTGTGATATATTGCTATCTAGAAAGATAGTGAAAATTGATTATTTGTTGAACTTCATTCAACAGTTGTTATTGGCCAGTAAGTTGTTGAACGTCACATAAGCTGAGAGTTCGAATCTCGAACAAGGCACTCCACAAGCCTTAGCCGCTAAGCCGCTATGCTGTCAAGTTCATATTGTTATAGACAATCATAAAATAGTGCAAGGTGTGAGATATATAATGTGAAAAGAGGACTTATGTAAACACAAATAAAATAATAAATGGAATGTACACACCATTTTCAGAAGGTCTCCAGCTCCATACCTAGGGACTTACCTGTAAACAATAAAAAAACTTCTGAATAAAATGTTTTTAGGAGGTTATGTCATTTAAAATATTCTGCCATCATTTTGATTAGACAAAAGGAGAGTCTGGATAGCAACATTCTTAAATATACAAAATTCATGTTGTCTAATGAGAATCTAAATCATGGTATACATGCCATACACGTGGTACAAGTACTGAGCAGAGATGAGTAGTAGAGGAACGTGAACAAAAAGTACTTTCATTGGCCTTCAGATATAAATGTCACTATTTCTTATATTTAAGAATCTATAAAAAAAAATGCCTTTAGATAAATGTTTGATGAATTGAAATCCAAACATATTTTCGTAGAGGCGTGTCGCGAAAACAATACTTCGTAATTGAGGGCAGTGAATAGAGATAATATGAAGTTCGCAATCTTAATTAGAGAGAAATTTATACCCCTCAGATATTTCAATACTGTGTTGTTTAAATAACTATAAAGAGAAACCTACAGCAGACACTACCTTCGTAGGTGTAACTTTCACGTTTAAAGCGGGATATGCTTACTAGGACGAAAAACTCAGTAGATATTCAGTATTTAGTATTCAGTTTATTCATTCAAATGTACATTTACAAAGAACACGTCAAATCTTTACAATAAAATAATGTATAAATACAAAGTTGTACAATAAATAATTAACTAATAAAAGGTAATACTAAAGTTCAATAAATTAACTAAGCTACGACTATAATACATTATTTAAGAAACGTTTACATGCTACTTAAACTATTGTAATTGTAAAAACATTTTTCAATAAAATAGGTTTTTAACCTCATTTTAAAAATTGAGATCCTCCCGACATCACGGAGATCTCTGTATATCGCGTATTGTATATCGAGATGCAGAGGTGATGCGGCCCCCTCCCGAAAGCACTCGTGCTGTGACCGGCCACAGAGAGGTCATTTCTGCCTCTAGTGGCATAGGTGTGGTATGAGCCGTTTGTCTCGAAATAAGTTGGATTTTTTTTTACAAACATGCACGCCTCATACCCCACCAGGCCCGCCAAGGTCAACACGCCGTACTCACGGAAGAGAGGCTCACACGACTGCATCCGACTGAGATTACCAATGGTTCTTAATGCCCATTTTTGTAATATAAAAAGTCTATCAAATTTTTTTTTGTTTGACAAACCCCAAAAAATGACTCCATATCTTAAAATTGATTCTACATGTCCATGGTAAAAAGAAAGCAAGGCTTCAACACCACAGACCCGAGCCAGACGGCCAAGAGCAAAACACGCGGTGCGAAGCCTTTTACAGACATAATCGACATGGGAGGCCCACGACAGGTCACTGTCCACAAATAAACCAAGAAATTTAACAGTGTTTATCTGATTTAATATTTGATTGCCTATTTTTATGTTGTGGGGGTTGTAGAGAATGGTGAGAAATTTTAAAGTGAACACAGTGAGTTTTGTCGCTATTAAGCTTAAGCATGTTATCTGTAAACCATTTCGATGCAGAACTCAAACATGAGTTTGTTGCCACAACCAACGACTGCTCCCCGGCACGGGCAATGCGCAGGGAACAGTCGTCAGCGAACATCACAGCATCACATTCTGCTATGTTGATTGGAAGATCATTTATGTATATAAGAAACAAAAGTGGACCTAGGACAGAACCCTGCGGGACCCCACACATGATATTCTGAACACCAGATTGGAAAGTGGTAGATTTTGTATTATAACTGGTTACCTGCCTCCTGTCAGACAAATAAGATTTTAACAGATTCAAGGGCAGACCACGAACACCGTAATGTTCAAGTTTTTATAATAGCAAATAGTGATTTACGCAATCAAATGCTTTACTTAGATCGCAAAATATCCCAAGAGTTGATAATTTTTTGTCCAGTGCAGAAATTACCCTATTAATGAAAGAATATATTGCTGTGTTTGTGGACTTACCTTTACGGAAACCATGTTGGCTATCTGAAAGAATATTATTACGGTGAAAAAAGGTTATTAATTTATCACAAATTACAGTTTCAAATATTTTGGAAAAAGCTGGTAATATTGATATAGGGCGGTAGTTATCTGCAGTTTGGGAATTACCGGCCTTGTGTTTGGGAACTACTTTACTAATTTTTAGCTTGTCAGGAAAAACACCTGACATCAAGGAGGTATTTACTAAATGTGTAAACACGTTACTGAAATGAGTAAACGTTTTCTTGACTAGGAAACAAGGTATCTCGTCGACACCCGCCGCTCGTGTGTCCGTCAGCCGCTTGACCATGCTCTCGACCTCAGCCACCGTTACCTCGCTCAAGAAGAGACTGTGCAGTGGTGAGGGGGTCTTTATAGTAGCGTTGGGACTTGCATTAAATTTGGAAGAAATTTTGATACCTATATTTGCAAAATAATTGTTAAAATGTTCTGCAATTTCGGGAATATTGGTAATAGTTTTTCCATTTACTACAATACGTTCAGGTAAGGATGGTTGTATACTCTTTTTTACTCGTATATGATCGTTTATAATTTTCCATACAGCTTTTGATTGATTACTTGACTTAATTATTTCGGAGTCATAAAAATTTTGTTTTGCTGATTGAACCATTTGCTTGTAATTATTTTTCAGTAAGTTTAAATATTCAGTTCTTTCTTCAGTTTTGGATAAAGACGATAGTATTCTGATTCGGTCTGACAACAATTTAACATCATCTGTAATCCACTCGTTTTTCTTCTTGCGTCTAATATTAACTTTTTTAGTTTTTAATGGAAATGCAATGTTAAAATAATGTGAGAAGAAATTAAGAAATCTTTGATATTTATCATCCATGGAAACGGAGTTGTAAACTTCACACCAAGATTCATTACTGAGCAACTTAATAAAAAACTTAACACTTTCCTCAGTAAAACATCGTTTGGAAATAACTTTTGTTTCTGTGTTACCGGTGTGTATGTTACGCTTTAAGTCGACAGTCGCTTCTTGAGCTTTATGGTCTGAAAAAGGAATGTCCACATTGTCGCAGCGCACTACCCTCTCTGGCTCTATGTTAGTGATAACGTTATCAATAACACTGCTGGTTGTTGCCGTTACTCTGGTGGGGCTGTCAATGAGAGCCCTCAGCCCATTGATCTCCATGAGGTCGAGGAGGAGCGAGGTTTCATGATTGTTATTATCTTTAAAATGTACATTAAAATCTCCAAAAATTAACTGTTTACTTGTTTTTACATGCAGCAACAAAGAGCCAAACAAATTTATAAAATTATTAAAATTCCCCCCTGGTGATCTATAACATACAATTAAGGTTAGGTCTAAAGTAGGAACATGTACACCACAGCATTCTAAGTCTAGTTCGACTGACATCTGCTTAACTTCAATCATTTCCTCTACATCAATTAATTTATTCGAAAAAATTGCCACACCACCATGCGTTTTGTTTGTTCTACTAAAAGAGGATACCATACTATAATTTTCTAAAATACATACAGGTTCGGAACATTCATTTAACCATGTTTCAGACACAAAAAGAAAATCAGGCATTTTTTCTGATAAAAGTACGTTGATGAGATCAATTTTGTTAAAAATACTTTGGCAATTAAAGTGCAAAAATGAAATACAACTTTTTTTATTACTAGATTTTACTACTTTAGTGGGAATAAAAAAATGTTATTTTCAGGATTTAGTGAGGTACTAGGAGAGCTGGGACTGCTGGGCGCAAGTGTCACCGGGGATTTTTGGTTAGAAGATTTAGGTGAGGAGTGGGCGACCACAGGTGCTGATCGTGTTGAGACATCTGGGATGGTGGAGCAAGGGTACTTAACAATAGGAGACAGAGATAAAATATTGCTACTACTATTTATAAGAACTGAAGGTTGACTTGTTAACACAGTTACCCTTTCATGCGAGGGGGGGATGTTATGTAAACTTTCTGTATATTTTACCATTTTAACTTTTCCCAAGATAGCTTTACACAGTTTTAACTTCCCGCTATTGTTCAGATGCAATCCCTGTTTTGTATAATTATATCTCTTGAAATGTTTGGTTGACACAAAGTTAACATTATCACATGTTTTCAAAGCATTAAAGATTTTTCCATTGACAACATTTATAATCCTATTGCACCGTATCACATCGTACCTATGCGGAATATTTACAAAAAGCAAGTTACATTTAGTGTTCTCGCTCATATTTACAATAGTTTCTATATCTACCTTCCGTCCACTAGCCAGGTCGTTGGTGCCGCCAATGACGACGATGTGGTCTTGTTGCGTCAGCCCTGCCGCAGCCTCCTCGACGCTCCGCACCAGGTGACTCAGCGGCGCTCCAGGCTGCGCGTGGCAGTACACAGACCGGTCATCTCCAACCATCCCCTGAAGTAGTGGCCCCAGCTCCTTGCCGTGGCTGTCAGCAACAATGTGGATTTTTCTGGGCGGTGTTTCATCGGTACTAGGACGAGGGATGTGCCTTACTCTCAAAGCACGTTTGTTGATATACGGTATTTTTCCAGACGTTAACTTCTCGTCAGTCTTTTGTAGTGACTCCCCTTCTGGCTCTTCATGCAGCACTTCATAAATGTTTTTGCTTAAAAACGAAGCAGCAACAGATATACTAGGACGTGTAACTGTAGGTTGTGATTTCTTTGTGTTCATTGCCTTTTTTACAACAATATTAGAATTACTCTTTAAGATAGTTTTATGTGTACCTACATCCTTACATTTGAGTCGGAATGTTAACATTTTGGTCTCAAGGGCTGTTGCGCGTGCGGCATATTCATTGCAGAGGTTACGTAAACGGTGAATCTCATCGGTGGCTTTTACAAGTTCAAAGTTTATATCATCATTGGATTTTTGTAAGTTTGTATTTTTCATTTTTTCTTCGTCCAACTGTGCTGTGAGCTCCACATTCTTCTCCGTGATAGCATCACGTTGTAGCTTCAACTGCTGCAAACGATCGTCAAAAAGGTCTATAGGGTCAGTTTGAGCCACGATGTCAGCTGTGTTTGGAACAGTTAAACTATTTCCTTTGTGACTATTTATTTTTGGCTGACTCGAACTAAGATTTTTACCACTGTTTGATTTATTGTCTTGAGTCCTATTCACGTTTAACGCCAAAATATTGCTTTTATTAGGAGTACAAGCATTGTCTAAAGAGCTATTTTGCAAGGGGTGTTTATGTTCATTATTGCTCCGTGCTTGAATCTCGGTCTTTTCTTTATTCGTCTTAATATAAAATGAACAACTTTTTATTACACATCTCCAAGTAATACTGTTTTTTGTCCTTGAAAAATAGACATTTTTCAGTTTAAACCCATTGCATTTGATATAGTCATTACTACTTATTTCACTTATTTTTAAGTCCATCATGTACTGTAATTAATAAAGTATAATGACTACTAAAGTACAGGTGCCAGCAAATATATTGACAGCTGATCTGTGTTTGTAAACAAGAGATAAGGCCCAGGCGCTGCCTACTGCCACCAGATAGCAGCTGTCTTCTGCCTATCTTATCAACTCTTACTGATTCCGAGAGATAGCACGGTAGTTCAGTGTTTGAAGGCTACAGATAGCCAGTGTTCGTCAGTTGGTACTTGCGCAAGATGGACTGCGCGTAGTGCTGTCAAGCAGACATTTCCTAGATTTTTCCACTTGTTTCCTATATTTACTTACTGAGCACAGCGTCACAGAATGTCCATCGTACTCACATGTATCACAAAAAAATGGCGCGACACTTAACTTCAGCACACGGTCATGTCTAGATTAACATTATGTGGCACGCACCCACGAATTTATGTACTTTATTGTGGACGACTATAACACGCGTCCCGTCTCGAAATATCACCATACAATAGGATAAAAGACGTTCCTATTGTATTTGTATGGACTCACCAAACTCCCAGCCAAACTTCACACACACTAATGAGTTTTCATCGTAAATTTATAAAACGAAGTTCACAAGACCAGAAATACAACATCATACCAATTATATTTACAGTAACGTAACATCATCTATATAACTATGATGCCACAGGGTTGTGCTGTGACAATGATGTCACCTCAATTCCATGTTGTGACACCGGAAGTTGGTGGGAAGATGTACACGTGACCGGAAACACAAACATCATACCAGCTATAGCCACAATAACGTAACTTCGTATATATTAAACTGATGCCATGTGGTTGTACTGTGACAATGATGTCTCCTGAACTCCAAGTTGTGACACCGGAAGTTGGTTGGAAGATGTTCACGTGACCGGAAACTCAAACATTATACCAGCTATAGCCACAATAATGTAGATTCCTAAACATTTCGAAATCACTTCCACTTTTAAATTAATTTTCATTAAAATATTTCTAAACCATTCATTGAACACAACAGAAATAAATTCAATACTATGATTTAATAAAAGTGCTATTTTAAACTACAAAGGGATCTTCCAGATTATTTTTTAGGCGAATCATACACATAACTACCTTTACATAACATATGTCTTGAAAAAAAAATACTTTATAATTGTTCATATCGATTTAAAATTACACTTCTTGCTTACTAGCTAAACAAATATTATAATAGTTTACTGCCTTACTTAACTGCATTTGAAAAAATTAAAATTAAGCCCACTTCAAGAATATACGAGAGGTAAAATATTTAGGTTTATATTATCTATAAAAAATGTAATATGTCACATGCAAGAAAAATTACAGAGTATAAACACAAATGACATATTTTATCGATATCTGTTGGCTGTTGTTTTTCAACAAGTACAATTAATTCCTCAAAAATTACTGAGATTTTTTAATGTTTTTTTTTAAATATGGGAACTGTTTTTAAGGATACTTTACGTAAATCTTTAATTAAGCACAACCTTTTGACTTTTAATAATATCTGTGCTGCTTTTTAATATTGTTTTTTATTATACTTAGAGCAATCTGCAACAGTATACAAATCACGTATTTTGTACATATTTATTGTTAATTATATTGGCATATCCTTACTTAACAATTAATTAATTACTTACAAAGGTGTGTATATGCTTCGCATGAATAAATAATTATAATTAATTAAATTAATCTATATGTTTGACTAAAAACAGTAGATCTATGAACAAACGCGTACCATTTCTTCTAAAGTGTGCAAGAATCTACAACAAATTAACTTCCACGCACAATTTTAATGGAACGATTATTATTCGGTCTATTATTCTTCCATCGATGTGTAATAAAACTAAGGTAATTAAACTTTATTAGACAACCGTAACAATTACTATCCGTGCATCCAGCTTGAGACATGTGCTGCTTACACTTGACCACAACCTGTCTGTCAAGCTTCGTGTGTGGTAAGTACCACAAAGCCAACATTCCGGACGAGTGAGCCTCAAGCCAATATCCCAAGTTGGTCTTTCAGGATATTGACATCCAGGAAAACAATTGCCTGCGGGAAGCCAGAAGCCTGCTGTTGACAAATGAAGAGATATAACACTCTACAACAATAAATCGTTGGAAATAAATCTAAATAATTTAATTCTTTTCATACATTTCAAGACACTCAATGAGAAATTGGAACAAAGATAAATAACTCAGATTATATCATTATATTTTTTACAAAATTGCAGATTTAAATCTACTACTACGTTATATATATTATTCATTTGTACACAGCATAGCAACTAATGGATTAATTAGTTAGGGTGGAGCATACAGCACAACAATTAATGCAGTAAATCAATAAGTATTTTTCTAGTATAATTGCAAAGTGATAAATTTAAACCATTGGAAATTTTACTCACATAAATAATAAAAGCAATTACGAACAATTCAAAAGCCAAATGTTAGCCTTAAATTCAAAAATAAGAAAAATCACTTACAATTCCTTCCGTAAAAGACGATGTATCAAAGAAGCAGCCATAATATTTCTTTTAAAATATACAACTCCCTACAGCAAAAATTAAAAATATTAACAGGAAGCAAAAGTATTTGTATAAATGCTCTTTAAAATGATATATTGACATCGGATTCCCTTACTCCAATATGTACTAGTGTATTATATTTCATTAAGTAGTTTTGATTTACAATTCTAAATACTTTCTCACGTACAGATGGCTTGACCATCTCTTTTGGCTGACAATTTAATGTACATATGTATATTTTTTTTAGATCTTAGGCGGTTTCATAACTAGAATCTACATTTTCCGGTGACAACCGCGTCAAGGTAATATCTACAATATTTACAATACACCACTGAGGATGCCACATCACAGCATGAGGGTTATCTTGTACGAAATGTAGATAGTACATTTCAACTTGACACGGTTGTCACCGGAAAATGTTGATTCTAGTTATGTATATTTCTTTTATGTATATATTTATTTTTAATGGTAATAACATTAAATATATACAGTTATTAAAATACACATAGAGTTTAACTAAAGTGAGTGTTCATTCCAATCCTTCTAATGTTGTGGCATAGTTATTTGTGATAACATCCCTTAAGTACTTGATATTTTTCTCAAATCTAAACTCTTTTTAAACATAACAACACTAGCTCTCTAAAAAACATAAAAATGTACTGAAAACGTAACTTTACAAAAATAGGCTGTTAAAATAGTTTTTTTTTTATTTTGTCTTTTAAAAATTCTCTTAATTTTCTTTTAGTATTATTATTTTACTTTCTTAGATCTAATAAGCAATTCATGATTCCGAAGTTAAGTTTTTTCTCCATCGGAATAGAATTATAAGACAAATAATAAACTGTGAGAATTGAGTAGACATAAAATAGATATACAATGTTAAAATTTCCCAAGTTGAGCTGACCACTGTACGCAGATACCAAAAGAATATCATCGTGTATTTACTATACAGGGCATCTATTATGTATAGAAACACCCAGAGACGTTCTATTCATTAATCTAAATAGAAATTTGAAACTTTTACAATCTCGATAGTTATTTGGCACTAACTTTTTTAGCAATTTGTCATTTCACACTAGCGGGAGACATCCTGTTGAGGGTATCGTTAATATTCTTTATGGAAGCCTATACCTGATGATAAATCACTTTAATAGTAATAGTTAAGTGAATATTAAATTCCACAAATCGTATCTCTAAGGAACCACTCTATCAGAAAACAGAACACTTTGAGGTTTGAAAATTTGCAGATGTTCAACAATGTAATTTTAACTTCATTGTCAAACTGATCAATAAAGACGGTTCAAACACGTAGTTTGCCACCAAGTGGCGTTAAGACGACATTTTTTACATCATAATTTATTTATTTATATAAGTTATTAATACAATAAATTATTGTTTACAAACTTTTATTGTAATAGAACTGTATCAAAACTATACTAATAAAACCGGCAAAAAAGTGTAGTTTTATATCAATTAAACATTTAAAAATGTATATTAAATTTATTGTGACACATTACTGTGGCAAGAACCAAGTTAAAGCCTTCTATAACGAAAATTGACGATGCCCTCAACAGGACACCCCCTGTTAGTTTGAAATAAAAAAAACATTGTTCCAAAAAGTAGATGCCCAATCCCTATCACGATTCTAAAAGGAATCGAATTTTCATTTCGATTAGTGCAAAATATAGTTAGATTTTTCCATACATAATAGACACCCTGTTTAATGTTAACAAAAAAACTGTTTCCCGTGAATTGTTATGTTTAAAAAATATCTCTGAATGTTTATGCCTCGGTCTCTGCATCGGTCTCTGCCTTGGTCTCTGCCTCTGTCTCTGCCTCGGTCTCTGCCTCCGTCTCTGCCTCTGTCTCTACGTGTGTATCATGACGTCTACTCACAACTTCAAAAGTATATTATTGCCTCAATACTTTGGTAAGTTTGGTACGGTTTAAGGAAATCCCTTTCTAGAGTCGATTTACATCAAAGTAAAACAACTTTTCTCTTTGAAGTCAACATCAAAGTAAGAAAATGTTTTGTCCTACGTTAACTTTAAAATATTTTAGAGTCAGTCATTTGAGTAAAGTGTAAAGTTTTTCTCTTACGCTTATTGTAAATTAGCATAACGTTAAATAGTAAAATAGTTCAAATAATTTTTAAAATAGCATATAAATTAGTTTTATTTTGGACATGTTCAAATCACGTAAATTCTTTCCTTTTAATAGATTTCGTAATATACATTTTTTTATTACAATAAATAATTTAATTCATTGATAATATTCCTTTAATTGTATATAATGCCATGTGATATTCAGACCTACGTACATATATCACATCGATTATATAATTGTATATATTATAAAAATAAGAAATGTGATTTAATAATATCTATAAAAACTAGACTATCCAGTTTATCATTTTAACGTACTCCCTCAAACTTTAATGGACGTCGTTTATAACTGACTTTTTAACATTGTTCACATGTCGTTCAACTAATAAACATTTTCATATTTATTCGTCTTTTCCATAATTATCCATCACCACATAAACATTCAATGAAACAATTTACGTCCAGCGAGACCATTTATTAGTGTGGATTAAGTAAATATAGCAACTAAGTTGCCTTAAAACTATTTTTAGTTACTTTTAGTTGACTGTATAATAGATCTCATCTTAGACTTGAAATTCTTGCCATAGAATTCCTTAATAAGGCACATTTTAAATATAATTCTAAAATAGTATTGGAATGATTTAAATAGACACAGAAACATCTTCCTTAGCTAAATATTTACATTATTCTGGGCTCAAAATTATTCATGCTCAACACAGCACTTTATGTAGTGTTATACCATATACAATATTATATACTCAAACATTACCCCGTGTGTTATCATTAAAGGCATATACGAGTATTATCATAATAATGTAGTCCATACTTATATCAATATCAGTGACATATAATGTTATTTTAACTATCAAATAATTTATTTTTATTCCAATATCAATATATCAAAATCAATCAATAGGATAAAAACCATTCTATAAAAATAAGTATCGTTAAATCCTTTTATAAGATTGCTATTTTTAGTGCCAATAACAACTATTATATTATTTTGTAATGGAGTTAAATTTAAAACCGTGTATCGTCGATTTTTACAAATATTTAAAAATTTGTTTAGTGCTTAGTGACATATTTGATACAATTCGATATTTTTATTTAATGAAATACTGCAGAATTAGCAATCAACATCCAATTACTTTATGCTAATCCATATTATGATCAAATTAAAATAAAATAAAATCTGTTTAGACTCTGTTTTACGAATAGATAATTTTTTTTATCCTACAGTAAAAATATCAGAGACAATTAGTAAATCGTATCTCTACTAGTAGTTTCACAATAATTGCCAAGTAATATCAAATTTAACATTTACATTATTTTTTACTAGGCAATTTCGAACATTGTACAAATTTTCTTTATAATATGTACCTTTAAATGAAGATTTACAAACTACAAATTCTACTTAAAAACACCCTGAAACTATTAATTTAAAAATTGTTTACAATATATTACGCATTAAAAGTTCAAATAATTGATATTTAATTAGTATTTAAAATGTTTTTTAAAAAGTGCATGGAAATAATAAACACTTTATTAAAAAAGGTGTTTGAAATCTAATGGAGGATGGTAAATTGATACATAATAACAAATTTAATACAACAAATTAAATCTATATATATAAAAGGCAAAGCCCGCACTGATTGACTCACTCATCACTAATTCTCCAACTTCCCATGTAGGTAGAGCGCTGAAATTTTGTACACTGTTTCTTTAGAACTTAAATAGGACAACTAAAGTATTTTCATCTTGATAAAGTACTCCTAAGGGGTATAAAGCACCCTTAAAAGATTGGTCCATAAGGATAAAATTGGGTTGATTTTAGTAAATTAATAACAGCTGTTTTGTAAATAAATAAACATGTCTATTTTGAATGTTTGACATTATACTATTTAATATTTTACTATGAGTTTAATCTTCAGCTGTTAAACAAAAATAAATGAAATGAACACTCTTGAAATAGGCTAAATAGGTGGCAAAGCAATTAGTGTGAGTGAGATACTGTAACTAAATTTAATATTGTGATTTTATGTTATATAGTTAATCTCCTATTTTTTGTATTGAATAGTTACATGCCGAGGCCGAAGGCCGAGATGTATCAATTGCAGCGAGCATCGGGGTTGGCATGCGAAGCATGCAGGGGTGTCCCCTAGTATATATATAAAACTAATCAGATTAGAAATTGAAAAGTTGTATTTGCTTTTGTTTTCTTTGTGCAGATCTTATGTAGACTAAATCACAGTCTGATGAGATGTGATATTTCTACTATATTAGAAAACGTTAATCAAGAGCGACGTGGTGAAGTCTTGTTTCCAACGTCGAGCTAGGTGACGTGACAAGCACGACAACCAAGGGAACTCACAAATCAATATGGCGGCCCTCACCACGTGGCATTCCAAGTTGGCAACAGACTACAAATACAGACAGATCAACAAGTGTTGTCTTACTGGTTGGTATTCACATATCTTTAAACTACACTTTCAGGAAAACATTAGATTATTCCTGAGCGTGAATCTGTTGAAACTTTCTGATATATCATTGACGAGGAGCCCTCCCAAACATCCATACACGCACAGTGGTGAAGGCTCTACCACCCAAACATCCAAACACGTACAGTGATGATGGCCATCCTACCCAACCACACACATGTATAGTGGTTATGACCCTCCCACCTAACAACACACACGTACAGTGATTATATCTCTCCTACCCAACCATAACCATACACGTACAGTGGTGATGACTCTCCTTCCCAATCACACAAGTATAGTGGTGATGGCCCTCCCATCCAACCATATATACGTATAGTCACCACACACACGTACAGTGATTATAGCTCTCCTACCCAACCATACACGTACAGTGGTGATAGCCCTCCCACCTATCCATAAACTTACAATGGTGATGGCTCTCACACCCACCCAAACACGTATAGTGGTGATTGCCCACCACCCACCACACACTACTGTAATATGTGAGCTAGAATGATGGAGTCAACATGTAAAAATGTCGGCTGTGTAACTTTACCATGTAGGACAAGCAAATTGCCTGATAACTAATGTTACAACTGTACACTTGGATGACTGGGCCACCTCTACTTTACTCTTGAGCTCTGGATCCTACATAATACTGACGTCACACTGGCGAGGCCAATACAAATAGTGCTGTGTTGAGTATGGTTGTCCCTCACTTCGTAGTGTAAATATTAATGCCATAATTATAATATTTTTAATATAAAGAAATATGTGTTACTCTTTTGGTGGCATTACATATTTTAAAATCATTACTTTACGTAAATACTGTACAATCTCTTATGACACTGGATGTTCAAGTCGTACAACCAACTAAAGTTAGACGTCAGGGGCTGGAAATCCACGCTATGGAAAACTCATCCCCTCCACTTGGTCACGTGATTTGCTTTAGAACTCACTCAACGTACAAAAGAATAAAGCATATGGGAGAGTTTAGGAGGAATAGTAGTAGATAATGTATCAACAGCAGCTGGAACCAAGTGTCCATACATTACTCTAGATCAACATTTTCTAAACATTTAAAAGTACCTTTCGTCACGAGCCACTTTGTTTCTTAAAGGTTCATACAGGCTCTGTACAATTAAACCTTTAGCAAATTATTTAAACTATGAAATGTGTATTCTGTTTAGTTATGTTTCTTTATTGTATATAAAAAAAATCAAGGAGAATAGAGACTAGTAATCATTAAAATTTACTGTTTACAAAATCAAGCAAATAACGTATCTGGAACATTATTTTATTCCATTTGCTGATATGAATATCTCGACCATCTCCAAATTACATCTTAATAAATGTTATTTTTACCATATGCTACTTATATATTTGTAATAATAAACTTAAATTGAATTACATTTCAAACGCAACAAATTAACAGATAAAAATGGAATAACAGTAACTAAAAACTTGTTATTTTATGTTTCTTTCGTAATATTTTTAATATTAAAAATACTTTAAAATTAAGATTTTCGTTTTTTTTATTCAATATGGAACTGGTTGTATGTAACTGCAACTTTAAAGTAGTATTTTACAAATGTATTTAATATAAAAAATTGCGCACAAAATATAGTATTACGTAAATGTTAATTTTACATATTAAGTGGTAATTATTTTGAAACTATTAGTATAGATATGATTTTTTCTACGCAAATGGTATTTTATACAACAGTTTACACACGTTATTAGGAACATCTAAGGAGGTCCGAACCCCTTCAGCAAATTATTAAGTGGACCTCAGGAAATTGATCCCGTGACCTTCTGTATTTGAAGCAGAAATGCTATCCACTGGAGGCCCAAATACGATTGACTTACTGTCACTTTTTTTAATGTTTATTGTAAATATTAGATATCTTTTATTTGTTTTTTTTTTTTTTTATTTAAATACATTTTTGTTTGCTGTTTCAAATTTAATTGTAGTATATGTGTGGATAAACATTAAATAATTTGGTGATGAAGGTTAACTATACAATATTTCGTGGAGATTAAAATATACATAAAATAAACATAACAGTGGTTATTGAGATTTCCAATGCTTCAAGTATTTAGGAGAACAAACACGACGTCTTCAGGTGTACTTACTGACTTAGGATATATTTAAAATCTTTTTTCCTTAACCCATATTATATTCAAGAAAACCCTAAAAAAATACATTCTTAAAGACCATGTTAAAGACTGTTAAGAAAGTCAGAAAAACTATTACATATAACACACGTATACAAAATATAAAATCAAAATTAATTACAAAATATGAAAATATTCAACAAAACACAGAAACTATTATTAAAACATAATGTGTGCATTTATGGACAATTGCTATTTCTGTTCTTATTGTAGAATTTATTCGTATTGTAATTTATATCGAATTTTTATAGTCAGATTCATCTGTATGCTTATAAATAAAAAATATTTTTCCTTTCTTAAACAATTTTTGGAACCTATTAAGCAAACAATCAGAAAAAACTCAATGCACCCTTAAGGAAAATTATATCACGTCTTTACGGAAAATAGTCCAATTTTTATCGTATTTCGTTTAAAAATAATTGAGGGATATATATACTTTTAATAACACGAGAAGTACAAATTTGGCAATTATTATTTTGTGGAAGGTATTCACAGAACGATTGAGAAATATTCAATGCATAGAAGTATATCCAGGATACATCGTATGACACAATAATATGTTGCTTGGTAGTCCAACAGTCTGATATAGTATTATTTGTATATATAGCTTATAATTTAAATATGGAAGTACAGTACTCGATCCAACGGAAAAATGTCTTTTCATTTGTTGTCCTTATTTTGGAACTGATTTCTCTTAGGAATTGACTAAGGTTAACTAACAAACCAAAATTTAAGGACCCTTATTGCCTTAATAACTTTGAACAGATGACAATTAAACTCCACGTGTACATCTGTGCTTGTGACACCGGAAGTTATTGACGCAGACTCGTGTCATTGTGTTTCCGATCACGTGCCGTGGCCTTCCCCTCTACATCCGGAGAGAATAAATTTAACTCGTCCCAAATTTAATGCATTTTAACATTTTATTTTCAAAATATACGTTTTGTATTGATCAAGAGCCTTATAAAACTTCTTACTAATAAATTCTGCCAGTTGTGATCTTCTTAGGCTTAGATCTGTGCTTCAATTTTGGCACATGATTTAGCACGTTTAAAATATTAATGTCCACTAAATTTATTTTTAAACATGCAGAACAACATCTTTTTCTAAAAACATATTCTGAACTTGAAAGTAAATATTTACTTTTGACAACCATATTTTAGTTACTATATCAATTAAATTTCAAGCTCGTATGCTTCTTATTTTCTCGTTTTTTCTTTCATTTATTTACTATATTTTCAGTCTGAAGTTAATTATTAAATTAAAAATTGTTTTTAGTTATGTAACAAAATTCTTAATTATTTTGAAACAGTTTATGTAAACCCATCCCAATATGGGTATGTATGTCCCAAACAACAGTGACTTGATATTTAAATGTATAAATTGAATTTGTAAGAGTCGATCTGTTTATTGACCCACAAGATCATCCCATAAACGTAAAGCAGTATTTTTTTTAATGTTTGAATTATTTAAAATTACTATCAGCAAATAATAGCACAAACCACGTGAATTATTTTATATACATATTTAACTGATGTATAACGATTTTTTTTATTTTGCAGTTGATATTAAAAGTATGACTATTTGAACAGATTTTATATGCAAGAGTGTTCAAATTTTATATGATTAAAAATGTTTTACTTGCCTTCACAACATCAATTCCAGATACTGTAATTGAGTTTTCTCCGAAAGTAATTGTTGTTAAACCAAAGATAAATATTGTATTTGACCTCTCATTAACACGTCAACAATACTGAGAAAGTTAGTGTATTTTATGAAAATAAAGTAAAATTATGAAATGAAGACACTTCCTAAAAGACACACCCTTTCTTTGTCACCCCTCTCTTTATCACTCAAATTTAACACCACCAAACCCGGTGTACCAGAAGTCATGGCAGTCTGAAGGTACTAAAATGTTGAAGGGACCTCAATAAAACGACAAATTCACTTTCGTTTTATACTTTAGTACTCATAAAGTCTTTGGCAGCCTTAAGTATACATTGCAAGATAAGGACAGACTTAAAGATATTGTTAAATTAACTTTATGACGCAAAGCCTTTTACTAATTGGTTTGTTCTTTTTGTAAATTCTTTAGATTCAGGGTAATAAACAGACGTCCAGAGTAGGGGAAATTTAGTATACAAGTGATGAACATTATACATCCAAAGCACACCTTGAGTTTGTTCAGTTTCAATTCCTAAATTGGCAAGTAAAAGTAACCAGTTCAACACTAAACTAACCTAACCTAAATCTCCCATTGCTAAAAATGTATTCGCCACTTGTTATTACATGATGATCGTAATATCCTAGAGTATTTCGTAGTATCCGAGAGTATTTCGTAGTATCCGAGAGTAGTTCATAGTATCAGGGAGTAGTTCGTAGAATCCGAGAGTAATTCGTAGTATCCGAGTGGTTCGTAGTATCCGAGAGTAGTTCGTAGTAATGAGAGTGGTTCGTAGTATCCGAGAATAGCTCGTAGTATCTGAGAGTAGTTTGTAGTATCCGAGAGTAGTTCGTAGTATCCGAGAGTAGTTCTTAGTATCCAAGAGTAGTTCGTAGTATCCGAAAGTAGTTCTTAGTATCATAGAGTAGTTCGTAGTATCCGAGAGTAGTTCGTAGTATCCGAGAGTAGTTCTTAGTATCCGAGAGTAGTTCGTAGTATCCGAGTGGTTCGTATTATCCGAGAGTGGTTCGTAGTAACGAGAGTGGTTCGTAGTATCCGAGAGTAGTTCGTAGTAATGAGAGTGGTTCGTAGTATCCTAGAGTATTTCGTAGTATCCGAGAGTATTTCGTAGTATCCGAGAGTAGTTCTTAGTATCAGGGAGTAGTTCATAGGATTCGAGAGTAATTCGTAGTATCCGAGTGGTTCGCAGTATCCGAGAGTAGTTCGTAGTATCCAAGAGTAGTTCGTAGTATCCGAGAGTAGTTCGTAATATACGAGAGTGGTTCGTAGTGTACAAAGTATTTGTGTCTTTATTTATGCTTATATTTTGTATGATACAGTACTTGGATTTTCAAATTTTCTAAAGCTAAACTAATTTTGAAGAGGAGAAAACAGTTAAAGAACTACCTTAATTTTTATATTATAACAAAAATAAACCCATATTTAAGTGATGTGCACACTCTAACAGATCGTTTACAATGTCACTTTTTGCTATTCATGCATTATCAATATATATTACAAATAATATCCATCAATATTTAACATTAAATATTGAAAATTGTATTTGTAAACTAAAAACTATTTAGAAGTTAATTGTTATCAGATTGATTTTTAAGTAGTTTTTTTTTAATTTGTACTTACATAGAAATTGTTATAATAACTAAAAATAGTAATTATTATTGACCTTGTTAGTACCCCACTTTCGTTAGTCACGTTCAAAATCCTTGCGTTAAAGCTGAGTCCTGTACACATTGTACCTACTTAACGTTCACTATAAAGTAGTTTATTGAATGATAAAACGTAATACGCCCCTTTATAACACTTCCATTTAAATATTTATTTGAAAATCGTGTACAACTATACCTTATGACAGAGCCTTGTTGAGGGCTGTGTCAAGTATTCGTAAGCAGGTACGTCAAGTAAAGCCGTAATGTATCATGAGAATATTTATTTGTTTCTATCTATAAACATATTATCTAAATATATTCCATAATGTTAAGTAAGGGGTTTTAAGAGTTTATATACTTCTTACATTAACATTATTATAAATCGACAAGATTGCAATAGGAAATTCGGAAAAATTACTTGACCTAGAAATATTCAAATTCCAATTTTTCGTAAAAATTTATTTGTTGCTTCTCTTTTTACACTTCTGACATTACTATTAAAATTAAACATGATTTATTTAAATAGTGAATTTGGAACAAATACTTTATCAAAATCCAAATATGGATCCACTGTTCCAAGATGATCCAAAATCAGAAAGTCCACTGTTCCGTAAAAATTAATTTCTTACGTAACTCCTAAATGTTAGCCTTCACTACTCACTGTAAAAGTGTCTAAATTAATTTCATACGTGCCTCCTAAATGTCAGCCTTCATTACTCACTGTAAAAGTGTCAAAATTAATTTCTTACGTGACTCCTAAATGTCAGCCTTCACTACTCACTGTAAAAGTGTCAAAATTAATTTCTTACGTGACTCCTAAATGTCAGCCTTCACTACGCGCTGTAAAAGGGTCAAAATTAATTATTGTATGGCCAATTTATTATATTGATTTTTTATTATTTTTTTTAATTTTAGCTTTACAAATTTCATTAATTATTTCAAAGTTTGTCTGGTAAAATTCTATAATAACAAGGTCATAACTAACTATACATAAGGAACTAGTAAGATTATATTTAGAACTGGTCGTGGTAACTAAACCGTAAACAGAATTCCGGTTCATGGAAAATATTCCCAGATTATCTCTACCAGATTATAAAATAATTAAGTTTCTAAAAGTTGTGATTCAAGATATCAGCTTCATTAATGTCACCATTACCCCCAGTACTATGTTATGCCAGTTTAAGGATCTCCAATTGAGAATAATGAACAAAAGTGTAAAGTACTTCAAGTGTACAAGTAATAATAAAATTATCATTGTAAACATTAAATATTTCTGTATACACATATGTCACATGAAGACACTTACTATTCACAGTAAGTATGAAAAGGTACGAAATACTTGGGAAATAAATATATGACATAATGTTTATTCACTTATATATTTGAATGTACTTTCAACTTAGTATTGCCTTCTCTAACGTGTCACTTTATCTGTACACGTTTCGTTTGCAGTTTGAATAACTTTAGTTAAAATATTCTAAGTAAGCCTAGTATTTTCATAGTAAAATTGGATATTTACTGTCCCAGCTCAAAAATCCTCATTTTTAATCACTTTATTTATTTAATACTGTACTTGTATTTTTAAATATAATAGCTTAATTGTTTTAAGATATTGCTTATTATTTTTAATTCAACATACTACAAAATAAATAGATAACTAGCATCGTAATAAGAAATAAAACATTTAAAACATTTTTTAAAATTATTATTGATTATATTATTTTACTATTTTAGTTTGAATGCAATATCCATACTTCTGTTCATAATGTAATTATTTCTTTGAGTTACTATAAGTTATAATTATTAATTCAATTACATTTATTTTCTATACACTACATAGAGGTATCAGACCACCTGGGCTACTAAATCTACTTACTATATGATAACATTAACATTTTTTTTTAAATCACTTGTTCTTTTACCAGTTTGAAACCTTTGGAGACATGACAAAAATGTCAATTAAAAAGGTTTCTTTATTTATAAATACATTTAATGTGATGTGTCACATTATAGTGTCCTATTTATAAAATTTTGCTCAGAGGTATTTTTATTTTTCAAACACTTAACCATTTTTTTAGTTTTTAAAATGGGGATATAAGTGATCATTTACACGTTTATTTGATTAGACATTTGTGGCATTGGATAACAATTTTATAGCCTTGTTATGTACAGAAAACGTTTTCAAAAACCAACATTTTTTACATTTTGGGCCACTCTGAATTTAAGGGTAAGAATAATTTGAAAATGATTATAACAAAATGATAAATCTATAAAATGACCTTTAGCATTAAATGTAATGACCTATTTTTACACTTCTTCAAATTTTTCGAAATTATACCACTCCACATACTTTCTTTTTGGAGCAAGTAACAGGGTTGAAAACAATTTCCTTGAATTAATTGGGATAAAAACTGTAGGGTTACAGTTGAAGAAATATTTCATTTCAATTCGTTTAGTCGGTACAAGTAGTGGCCCAGATAGTCTGATAATCCCTGAATATAAATTCTTTCCTCCAATTTATTAGTTTAATGAACGCAATAATTGCCATATGTTATCAATTTTACAAAAATGTGTTCTGTTTAAAGTTCTAAACGTATTCCTAACGCAAACATCTGCCAACTAATACAATAATCAAAGACAGAAGTAACCCAGCCAAGATGACATACAGGCGAGGGAGGGTTTCTGCGAAAATCAAGGACGTGACATTCATTCTAAAATAACCCTTAATTAACCATATTCTGCTTTAAGTTAAGATCTCTTGGGGATCTTCAAACCATGAGTTCTCAGTAACAATTTAAGTCTCCTTTTTCAATTTAAGACAGTGCAGTACTTAAACATGTCCTAATTTATGAAACAGCAAACTTAATTTAATATATTTGTTCTTCAATGATACCAAGCATTATAAAGTCGTATTTTTTTATTTTTGACACGTTTTTTAACCTCTAGAACAATATGGCAGGGGAACGGTTTTTTGGCCATTGATTCTTCATATATTTTCAAAACTTTTATAACATGTATATTTGTAGTTCAATTCAAAATGGAAATCAGAGTATGTTTTTAACAATTTATTCATATAACTATTGTGATAAGTTATTAGCGTTTACTTATAATTCACCCCCTGTTTTGTAAGTTGTTTCCGTATTATTATTTCGAATTTAAATACCATAAAATGAATGTGAACATTTTTAAATGATATATGTTACATAAAGAGATTTTTTATTTGATAGATTTATTTCAATCGATTTGACAGGCCGAAAAATCATTATCTCTGAAGCCTAAACATCTTTCAGGTAGAGGATCATATTGTGAGAGATACACAGTTCCGTTTACAAATGAATATTAACGATGGTTCATCATAATGAAATTGCCAATATTTAGTTAAAAATTCTGAATCTACTTGAAACAAGTTCATGCCTCTAATCATGTACACTTTATAATCACCTGTATCCGTATAACAAAATACTATTAGGTTTTTAGTACTAATCTTTATTACTGAGATGGTATATAAAACTATTCAAGATTCAATAAATCTAACTTGCCATGGGGTGTATTTTCAAGATTGAGATTTAACTTGGTGGTGATTACGTTTTTTTCCATTTGAAACAAATTCAAATGTATTTAATCTAACAAGTATTTCTTACGTACGACATTCAAACAGTGATAGCAGTAAAATCATTTTCTGTTAGAGTTAATGGATATTTTCCCTGTTTCCTGGTGGCCCATTTTGTTTTAAAATAATTATTAATACTAGAATACTACTCTGGTAAACTAAGTATTATTAGAGAAATGTAAATACTATAATATCAACTGGTGGACGACACAACCTCTCGCATAAGTTTAAATTGTTTATGTTAAAGAAAATGCTTTTTAGTCCAAATGTCGTCAATATCATTAACTTTTCTAAATAATAACATAACAATTATTAATTTTAATTGTAGATTTTCCTTTGCAGCAAAACGTTAGAAGGATGTAAATATTATTCACTTCCTCTTTCACCCGTTTCGGCTGACTCAGTTATTTTGTCCTCCTCAAATTCTACAACATTAACTTTACTACCACACATAAAACTGCCGTCACCAGATCTCATTCAATTCAACTCACTCAGAGAATAATGCTAGGTTTCAATCTGAAAGAAATAAGGAATGAGATCTTTACAATTAAACTCAAACGCTAAATATTAAATTGAACTATCACTAGGCTTGCATAGCTTTCGACGTATTTAAATATTCCTGTAACGTATTCAATAATTTAGTGTGTTTCATTAAACTATAAACATATATTATTGTTATTATTTTAATATACAGTATTGTGCCAAAACCAATTACAGCCTTGTTTTCTTCTTTCTTTTCTGGTTTGTCTTATATTTCTGCTAGCTTTAGCAAGTATTGTTGAATTGAATCCATAGTAGCCATTCTATGTTACTATACTTTTAATCTTCTTAAAACGCCATATTATTACAATCTCTTTTCCACTTTCACAATTACTATTATTCACATTTTCTTTCTTCTAAAATTATAAACCACTACAGTTATAAATTTCACAAAATATAGAATATTTCCTATGGCTGTTAGTAGGGGTGGATGTTCATTTAACACACTGTTACCCTCGCCTGTTTATAAGAGTAAATTTTTTGCAGACTCTTTGGACCAAGGGCTTAACGTGACTTCCGAACCTCATGAGCGGTGCAGGGGTAAAAGATAAAATGGTCAGACCGGGAATTGAACCCAGACCGACAAGCTACCACCTTAGTCCCTTATTTTTTACCACTTTATTATATATATGTGTGAATATTTTTTAGTGAACGTAATATTAGTTTGTAACTTTTATCATGATAACAATTTAATCCATTAATTATCTAAGTGAATTGTATGACGAAGCCAAATAGATATTGAAAAGAATTGCACTAAACCAAAAACAATATTAAATTAATATTTTTAGCTAATCAGAATTTGTAATTTTTGTTTAAATTTATCTTTCTACTGTATAAAATCTTGACATCTCGCAGATTGTTTAACCTACAAACAAAAAGGGTTTTTTTTTCCAAGATCAAGTTAACTGTCTATTACACTTGAGGTTAAGTGTAAGAGAAGACCTAACGGTCCTAACTTTGCCTCATTAAATAAAACTTTTTTAATTTCTCTTTACCTAAATGAATACTACTATTACTAGCCGAAAAGTTATAATTGTTAGATAATGGTTACAATGACCTTAATGCATAATATTACATTGTTAGTATAGATATAAGAAACTTTGTTTAAAATGTAATTTGTTAAAAATTTTAAAAACTTTCAACAAACATTATCTTGAAATGTTTTTAGTTATATAATCTTGAAAATCATTAACGCCCTCAAAACAATTTATACAACAGTACACCGTTTACAAGATATAACTTCTGGTTATCCTATTTGTGTTTTTATAAATGATTTTCTTCTTATAATTACTAAGTCAATCTCGAATTACTTTGTAACATTTTGCGTTAACCTCCAACTGAAAATAAATTATTGTAAAAACCCCCAAAATAATCTCAAATTCACACAACATTTTGAGTATACAGCCTAACTATGGTGACACCGGAAGTTATTGACACAGACACGTGTCATACTTTTTCTGGTCACGCACCGTCTCCTTTCCCAAACAAAGTAAATGTATCCAGTTTCGAACTATGAGAATATAACAAGTATACAGCCTATCTGAGGTGACACCGGAAGCTATTGACACGGGATTCATTATATTTTCGGTCACACACCATCTCCTTTCATACACCAGAACAAAGTAAATGTACCCAGTTTCCAACTATGAGAATATAGCAAGTATACAGCCCATCTGAGGCGACACCGGAAGCTATTGACACGGGATTCATTGTGTTTCCGGTCACACACCATATCCTTTCATACACCAGAAGAAAGTAAATGTACCCAGTTTCGAACTATGAGAATATAACAAGTATACAGCCTATCTGAGGTGACACTGGAAGCTATTGACACGGATTCATTGTGTTTTCGGTCACACACCATCTCCTTTCATACACCAGAACAAAGTAAATGTATCCAGTTTCGAACTATGAGAATATAACAAGTATACAGCCTATCTGAGGTGACACTGGAAGCTATTGACACGGATTCATTGTGTTTTCGGTCACACACCATCTCCTTTTATACACCAGAACAAAGTAAATGTATCCAGTTTCGAACTATGAGAATATAACAAGTATACAGCCTATCTGAGGTGACACCGGAAGCTATTTACACGGATTCATTGTGTTTTCGGTCACACACCATCTCCTTTCATACACCAGAACAAAGTAAATGTATCCAGTTTCGAACTATGAGAATATAACAAGTATACAGCCTATCTGAGGTGACACCGGAAGCTATTTACACGGATTCATTGTGTTTTCGGTCACACACCATCTCCTTTCATACACCAGAACAAAGTAAATGTACCCAGTTTCGAACTATGAGAATATAACAAGTATACAGCCTATCTGAGGTGACACCGGAAGCTATTTACACGGATTCATTGTGTTTTCGGTCACACACCATCTCCTTTCATACACCAGAACAAAGTAAATGTATCCAGTTTCGAACTATGAGAATATAACAAGTATACAGCCTATCTGAGGTGACACCGGAAGCTATTTACACGGATTCATTGTGTTTTCGGTCACACACCATCTCCTTTCATACACCAGAACAAAGTAAATGTATCCAGTTTCGAACTATGAGAATATAACAAGTATACAGCCTATCTGAGGTGACACCGGAAGCTATTTACACGGATTCATTGTGTTTTCGGTCACACACCATCTCCTTTCATACACCAGAACAAAGTAAATGTATCCAGTTTCGAACTATGAGAATATAACAAGTATACAGCCTATCTGAGGTGACACTGGAAGCTATTGACATGGGATTCATTGTGTTTTCGGTCACACACCATCCCCTTTCATACACCAGAACAAAGTAAATGTACCCAGTTTCGAACTATGAGAATATAACAAGTATACAGCCTATCTGAGGTGACACTGGAAGCTATTTACACGGGATTCATTGTGTTTTAGGTCACACACCATCCATCTCCTCTTCTGTACATCTATACAGAGAAAATGTACTCCACCCTGAACTAGGTAACATAAGATATGTATACGTGACACTGGAAGTTATTGTGTTTCCAGTTACGTGTCATTTCTTCTTCCGTGCATCCGGAGATATTAAATTTGGCCTATCCCAAACTATGTAGAGTAAAACAAGTAAAGAACATGACATTTTTCATTTCATTGTCTGTTAATAGGTCGATTTTGTAAAATCAACTTATTGGAATATTGTAAGTAAATATATTACAATACATCAAAAAATCAAGCACATTTTTTTGTAATTTTATCCTTCCTATAAATTAGACGCTATAAATCTTAATTGTTTAGCACTGTGGTAACTGGGGTGCATTTTCAAAATTTTAATGGATCCTATTTATTTTTAATATGTTTTCAATTACATCCATTGATGATATTTTTTTTTATTATTCTAATCTAAACACATTTTAATATCTTAGAACATGGGCTTGAGCTCTTTAGAGTAAAACAAGTGAAAAAAAAACATGAAATGTCTAATGAGACATTAGACATTTCATTAGACATTAGACAGACGCATTTAGACAATGACATTTCATTGTCTAAATGCGTCTGTAAATCATATTTTAATATGGGTTCTTTTACAATTATTTTTCTTCCCGTTTATGGACAAAGTAAACAGTATTCTCAATACAACTCTAAAAATGTTTCCATGCTTCGATTAAAGATTTATAACATATTTATTATATACATTTGATACTATTTCTATGAAATAGGATAAGATAGTATTTGTAATAAATGTGGTTAGTTTCACTTTATTCCTAAAAAACCCGATTGAGTGTGCTACTTACTTATTTATTCGTCGTTTCAAATATTTATTACAGGATTCCAACAATAAAGCACAATTATTTTAGAAATAATACTGATTTAGATTACCTTTTTCTATCATAACAGTTCTTCAATTACATTACTGCTATGTACATTTCAAAGCATGTAAAGCTTCATCATCAGGCTTCCAAAAACGTCACTGTTTAAAACATTAAACACTAAAATCATAAAACATTTATAATTAAAAAACAGGAGTTCGTTTTCTGCTCATTAGTCATCAGTTGGTGTCTATCGCCAGCCGGCAAATGTATTGTACTCGTGTTTTAATATGTTTTAATGTTTTATAATTTTAGTGTTTTAATGTTTTAAACAGTGACGTTTTTGGAAGCTTGATGATGAAGCTTTATATGCTTTGAAATGTACATAGCAGCAATGTAATTGAAGAACTATTACGACAGAAAAAGGTAATCTAAACCAGTATTATTTCCAAAATATAACAGTTCTGGAGGCTAATAAAACAAAATGAATACAATTATTTTACACATGTTTCACATATGTTCGATAAATATTTCTATGTATGGTCTATCCAATATCACACAGACTAGGCCGTAAAAATCAATGTTGAAACACCTAATGGACCTCCTCTCCACATAATCTGTGCTCACAGAGTAATCCTTGTATAATTGGATGTCTAGGAAGACTCAAAGGTCTTTGTACCATTCATCCTTGTACAAGTTATTGAGTGTTGGACTCTTGTCTGTCAATATATTAAGCAGACCAGACCATCGTAATCAATGCTGAAACACCTAAAGAACCTCCTCTCCACATGACGTGTGCTCACAGAGTAATCCTTGTATAATTGGATGTCCAGGAAAACTCAAAGGACTTTTTATCCATCACCCTTGGACGTGTTGATGAGTATTTCACTCTAATATTGTGTATTAATAGTCTAAAACTATATAACTTATGATACCGAAGATTATTAAAGCATTTTTGTTTATTACAAATATTTATATTCAATTAATTTGTACCACTATAAACTTCATTGTTGTTTCATATTGATGCTAATCATTTTCTCAATCAGAAACCTATTTATTAATAGTTTTTTTTAATTAGCATAATACGTGTTGGTACATATACACAACAAGAAACGTCACCCAACACAAATTTATTACAATACAAGCACAAAATTCACAAATATTATGGTGACCTACTGAAACCAATTGTACAATAAATAACAGTTCTGTCCATACCCCGTCTCACAAAACAGCTAGCTTCAGAAGTATGTTATATAGGGCGTATTCAATACCATTAAATGTTGTAGATAAAAAACAGGAAATAAATATAATTAAATCAATAGCTATTGCAAATTGATGCCTTGTATTGTAAATTTGATTAAATTGGAAGTAGAATAAAACAGAAAATAAAATCAGAGACGAAAAACAAACAACACTTAAAAAAGAAAAATCCGATAAAGAACAAAAGAAGTATGTATCCCTCCATTACAATGGACCGTTTACACAAAGAGTTAGTAATAGATTTAAGAAATTCAATTTATCAGTAGCTTTTAAGACTTGTAATACTATGTCCAACATTTTACACCCGAATATTGAAAGTGAAGATAAATTCAATAATATATAGGATTAACTGTAATGATTGCAATATGTTTTACATAGGTCAGACTGTAAATTTTAGCAAAAGATATAAAAACCATGTCTCCGCTTTTAAAAACAAGAAACCTGAAAGATCTAAGATCTAATGTAGGTAAACACCTTCTGAATTATTGTAGCCAGAGTTTGAATAAAATAGATGAAAATGTAGATATTCTAAAAGTTTGTAAGAAGGGTCGTAACATGAATGCTTGGGAAGAGTTACTTATTTTTAAAGAAAAATGTAAGGTTAATTAATGAATGAACAGGTTAATTTTGATTCCAAAATATTTTTAATAATGTATTTTCAGCGAATAAATGAACAGAAGTAACAGCCAGAATATTACAGCAGCCGCCATTTTGACGATTCCAGCCAATGGGGTCACGTGATCATAGACCTATAAATTGAGTTGTTTAACACCATATTCCATTCTTTTTTGAATCCCTCTGGTCTGAGGAAGGTGAATTAGTGATACATATTTAATGAAATTGACGAACATGAAAAATCACTTATACATGAGAAATTTACATTAGATATTCTCTGTATAGAAAGTGTGCAGTTTAAAAAATGTACGTAGAATATTTAACAATCTGAACGGAAGAGTGATAAATGTAATATCTGTACAACTGAAGATGGTCTTACGAGACTGAAATTGATCTTATTAAACATCACAAAAGATTATTAAGTGTTGCCTTTATATATATAAGCCCACCCACCCTCCCATACACGTACAGTGGTTTTATCGTACGCTCTGTGGTGCTGAACCACCCGCCCAACCATACACGTACAGTGGTACTGACCCACCCGCCCACCCATACACGTACAGTGGTACTGACCCACCCGCCCACCCATACACGTACAGTGGTACTGACCCACCCGCCCAACCATACACGTACAGTGGTACTGACCCACCCGCCCACCCATACATGTACAGTGGTACAGTGGTAACTATCACTGTACGTGTATGGGTGGACAGGTGGGTCACTATCACTGTACGTGTATGGGTGGGCGGGTGGGTCACTATCACTGTACGTGTATGGGTGGGCGGGTGGGTCACTATCACTGTACGTGTATGGGTGGACGGGTGGGTCACTATCACTGTACATGTATGGGTGGGCGGGTGGGTCACTATCACTGTACGTGTATGGGTGGGCGGGTGGGTAACTATCACTGTACATGTATGGGTGGGCGGGTGGGTTACTATCACTGTACATGTCTGGGTGGGTGGGTCACTATCACTGTACGTGTATGGGTGGGCGGGTGGGTCAATACCACTGTACGTGTATGGGCAGGCAGGTGGGTCAATACCACTGTGCGTGTATGGGCGGGCGGGTGGGTCAATACCACTGTATGTGTATGGGTGGGCGGGTGGGTAACTAGTTAGTATACGACACAATTTATTACAAATGTAAGTACAAAATTTAAGTTCATCGGAATCGATCACCATAATATTTGTGCATTTTGTACCTGTGTTGTAATAATTTTGTGTTGTGTGACGTTTACTTCTGTACTTATTTATTCTAAACAGAAAAATAAGCTGCACTTTAGAGTTTTGTTATAAATATCTGTGCTTTAAACTTTAACATTAGGAGTTTATATCATTTCATATCTTAAAAACGAAGCTGTTCATTACTATTAATATTTACTATTAGAGTCTATTTATAACTATGACGACAATCGTAGAAATATGGGCGAATGTGAGGAGCAAATAAGTGTGATGAGTGTAGATTAACTGGTGAAGTCATTGTTATTAACCGAGGTCATATGTTTCTTAGAAAGAACAATATCCCAATATCCAGGGCAAATACGGGACCTACAGATTTATGTGGAATCCGAACCACATAGTATTAGTCTGATTTTCAGGTAATTTGACCAGCTTCATACTCACTTCTATTCCCTACAAAACATCCGGTCCCTGACTACCACCCAACATGAACACCCCAGATTTTTCTAGTAAGGTTCACGCCGCGTATTTAGTAGTATTAAAGAGGAACCGAGAATAGAACCTGTCGACTACAATATCCACAACACTTTGTCCAAGAAGTTGGGTTACAGCTAACTTATACCAAACACTTCTTAAGTTAGTACAACTATGTTACTTTAAACAGATCTAAGTAAGCGTCCTTGATAATGTTCTTAAACATTTTCTTCGTCATATTTTATTTACTAAAAAATGTTTGATTTGAAACAGAAGATATGCCAAACAATTCATTTCTTTAAATTTTTGCTTAACCCAAAGTAATCACAGAAAACACTAACAATCGAACCATAAGACCCTTTCAAAAGCATCCATATTCATATTCTTTGCTAGAAGAGCTCCATATCTCTAAAGCATCTCTACTGTTACATTATTCCGTTTGACAAACAATCCTGTCTGTGCCTCATCCTTTCAAATTAAAATCTTTTTTCATATTTTAAGTGCTTTGGAAGGTGACATTTTGAAACTAATATACGAAAAGGTATTGAATATTTCACTTTTAGTATAAAAATTTTTAGAGATTCTTACACTCAAAAGTGTAAAACATTCCTTATTTTTATTTAGGTTTTTGTTATACGCTCGAGTATTGTACAAATTTTGTATTGTTGAGTATTTGTAAAGGAGGATTAAGTAAACAGTCGACACTAGTGGTGCAGTACTGTAACACAGATCTTTGGGAACAACTTTTTGTAAATATTGTTGATGATTTGTTATATGTTCCCTCCTCTTAATAAATAAATAATTTATTTCCCATCTAATTGTTACAATCATTTAAAATGACAATATTTTTCAACATGAAGTCAAAGTAATAGAACTAAAGCTAATCTTAAGCTAGATATTCATTTAATTTTTGAGATTACATCTAATCAGATGGTAAATAAATAAATGATAAAACATCATTATACAAGTATGTATCGTATTTTAAAAATAAATGATGTTAGGAACCATAGAAGTTTCCTAGTAACATAATGTATGATACCTGCTTGGTCACTGAAACCCAAGAAGGTTTTTGGCCTCACCAACAAGAGGACTGCTGCTAGTCCTCTGCTAAGGCAAGGAACACCCATGCGTTGCGATCCTTTTGCACCTGGTCACTCCTCCTCAATTTCGGTCTTCCTAAGGGGCGAGTGCCATGTTGTCCATCGGTCCATCCTAAGGGGTTGTCCATCGGTAACCACAGAAGAAGTAGGCTTTCTTCTGATCTTCTTTCTACATGGCCTGCCCATCTTAGTCTCGTAATCTTTACTGTAGGAACGATGACCGAATCTTTATACTATTCCTCGGAGCTTCCGGTTTTTCCTAATTCACCACATATATTCCTCCTTTGTAGGTCCAAAAATACTTCTCAGGATACTTTTAGCTTGTTTTCATTTTTCTCTATAAGTATTCATGTTTAGGAGCCATATAAAAGAACTGGTTGAATTATAGTTTTGTGTATCCTTAGCTTGGTGTTTTTAGATAGTATTTTAGAACTTATCATTTTTTATAATCTCCAGAAGCACTCAGAAAACTTGCACCTTCAATAGTATTTTGCACTAATAAATTGATATCCTCAACATCATTACCTATGTATTATCATCAGCGTATAATACAGTAAAAATATATAAACATTGAAGAAAGTCGTTTATGTAAATTAAAAATAAAAAGCGTGCAAGAACGGATCCTTGGGGAACACCACATTTTATTGTGGACTTCATTCGACCATTCACCATTAATAAAAGTTTTTTGTTTATCATCTTAATGCCACTTTTCTGTCTTTGAACAAGGCGAGTATATGGTGAAATGACCAAGCTTTTCACAATATTAATAAACTTAAAAACACCCTAGTAAGCAAAGTTTCGTACATCATATAAATTGTAAAAAATGTTTTTGCAGCCAAATTTAACTTAAACACCTATAAGGAGTGATATAAATGTTTTCCAATCCACCATTTTGGTTGGTTTCTCAAAGCTTATCTTCATGTGATTATAAATCTAGTTAAAATGCATAATATACACCTGCTTAGCTGTAAAATGAGAACTCGTGAGTTAGTAAAATAATAGGCCTATCTCTAACTAAGCTCCAATTGACAACTGAAATGTTAGGGTGTACCTAATTAAGAATACCCAAGTTATTATTAACAGGTCCAAAATATAATGAACATTGAATATACTACTTTTGTATGTTTTATTTTTTCTGATTATTTTTATTAACATATGTCATGTAATGTTAAAATAATTATCTAGATTTATCTACAAAAAGATATTACTGATAAATTGGTAAAGAAAGATATCACTGATAAATATTTCAGAAGGATATTAGAAAGATAGGTCAATCCTTTTGGAATATTTGCTGTTATGAGGTTTCAGGCTTTCTTTAGTCAATTGTTTTTCTGAATGTCAACCTTGCGGCCAACTCGGGATATTGTCTTTAGGCTCACACCACCGGAAAACTGACAACAGCTATCCTTAGATGTCAATCAACTTGGTGGACATGCCCGTATTTAGTACGGTATTTCAGTTTTTCCTCATAAGGAATGACACTTGCGTGATGAATGAAATAAAAAGTGTGAAATTCTAGAACCATTATTCAAGAAGCAATTATTAAAATACGACTTGTGACTTGCACGTTTTAGCAAACCACATTGTGCAATTTCTAATATCTATTCATAATTTGTTGTTATAAAATTGTATATTATTATCATATACAAGAAGATGAAAATTCGCTTATTGGGTATTTTATAGTTTGTAGAAATAAAATTAACACTATTCAGTAAAAATTAACCGGAGCATATTTGAATGCTTGGAAAACAATGTTTTCATTGTCATAATCAAAAAGTTAAATTTTGTATTATCTTATTACTCTTTCTGCTCACTTAACCTTCTGTCAACTAATCAAGGTCAAATGCATAGTCTTTAAAGGTACCGAAACAATCATTCACATTAATTTTAATATAGATAAATGGCCAATGTTCACTTTAAACGACCACCCACCCATACACGTTCAGTGGCATTGACCTATCCACCCACCCTTTACGTACAGTGGTACTGTCCTAACTACCTAACCAAACACGTACAATGGTAATGACCTCTACACCCACCCATTCGCGTACAGTTGTACTACCCACGCATCCTTACACTAACAGTAGAACTGACACAACCCACCCACCCAACCATACACGTACATTGGTACCAAATTCGGTACTGCCCAACCGCCCAAACAATCATTTAGAGTGGTACTGACCCACCCACCCAACCATACACGTACATTGTAACTGACCCACCCACCCATACATGTACAGGGGTACTGATTCACTCGGGTATATGTACGTGTATAGTAAATAAATAAAATAAATAAACTTTTTATTGCGTAGTAACAATTTTTAACATGTCATGCAATCGTCAACATAATATGAGTATAGTATATATATATATATATATTTATTTTTATTTATTTATTCATAAGACGCCGATCGTCAAGATATGGGCGAATATGGATTTCGAATGAGTGTGATGAGTGTAGATGAGCGAATGTAGTCATTGTTACAAACTAAGGCAGGCTATTCCTTAGAAAGTGTCATTAATTAATAGCCCAATGACAAATGAACAGCCGGTGGTTATCAGCTGATCCTCCTCAAAATGTATTGACTCTGATTGGGATCGAACTGAGAACCTTTAGCTCATGAAGCTGGGATTGAACCAACTACGCTACCGACCAATGTTCGGTAGCGTAGTTGGTTCAATGTATTATATATATATATATAATATATATAATACATTATATATATAATGTACATTATATATACATTATATATATATAATGTATTAAAATTCTAAAACTAAACAACAAATGGTCATTAACCCCACATTCAAATACATATATTTCTAACATTCATAAATACAACAAGCTCGTATTCACCGAATGGTTGGTAGTAGACAATAACTGGGGGTTTGAGACCCACTCTCGGGCATCTTCGGCTCTCGGATTCAAGATGGCGGCCACCTTCGGGCATCTTCGGGTCACGTGACCCAGTCCTACCAACCCCAGTGGGAAAATTCCCTCCCAAAATTTCCCTCAAATTCCTAAATTTCCCTCCAAATTCCCACATCATACTATATAAAAAGCACTTTTTCCAAGATGGCGGCCTTTCCCACCTTATACTATATAAAATGCTTTCGGGTACTTCCGGCGACTGTCGGCTACCTTCGTACGCTCTTAGCCTACGATATACGCGTCGGCTGCTGGTCTGGCGCGCATGTGCGAGGACTTGTGCTCGGTGAACAAGCGCGTTACGTCACCACTCATACAGCGGCTGCGAAACTCGGGTATAGGACTCCAGGCGTCAGACTGGTTTTCATGTCTGGACAGGTGTGTGACCCAAATGCTACGTTCTGATTGGTTGCCTCCCTCCCTACTTTACAAGTAATCTTTCTCACACACACTGTTAGCCTACCTATTTAAATGAATTTTGAATTTAATTGTTCTGAATTTTTAATAAATACACTGTTAACCTAGCTTTCTTATATAACATGCGCTCTTAAGTTCGGGTACTCCCACTCATCTGCGGCTTCCTTTAACAAACATTGTTACCTACATACTTCCGTTAAAAATATCTAATCACGGTTGGGTACATACTTAACACTCTAGGCAACCCGCAATACATGTTTTATTTAAAAATTAAGGGACAGCTATTACTTATATTAATTATTTACTTATTTTTTATTTTTATTTAATACATTGTTAACTTTAGGGTCCTTAAACTACCATCTACTTCCGGTTAAATTCGTATGGATACCTTCATATCAAACACACCCGACATCCTCTAAAATTAACACGCTAGCTGAACACTCTTACCCTAGAGCCCTCATGCCTACCGGACTATCCAACCTAAATTACTTTAACTGTACTTACAAAGTCTACTGGTGGCCGGGCTTTACCACATCCGCTTCCGTTATTGGTCACAAGCTTCACATCTTAGTATAATATGTTTTCTTTCATTAACTATCATCATGTACTATAACAATTTCCTATTTTCGTCCACCTTTGCATGCGTGTACATGGTATCTAAGTTACATTACTTATTTTCACTCACTTTCATTATCAATTCTGTGGACTCCCCCCCCCCCTTTACCTCACTTCCTATCCACGTTCCCATCCAGAACCCATCAGTCCCCCTACATAACGAAACTAGTACACCCACCTTCACTTCCTATACTCAAAAATTCCTTCCTTTGTACTATAGCGACAATTTGTACAAGGACTAATTCACTACAATTTCACAAACCGTATCCCACTACCTCTGCTCGGTGCACTGGCAGTTCAATAGTTCTCGCGCACTTTTCTTATCGAAACCACTTCCATTACCACAAGCATTGCTTTACATCTCGTGTCTTGCACAATCTCTTTTAATAATATCGAACACTTAATTAACATTGTATATGATTCCTTCTGAACATTTATTAAAACAGTACTACACAGGATGACGTAATCGGAGTTTCAAGTCTGGACAGGCGCGTGATCCAAATGCTACGTTCTGATTGGTTGACCCTCCCCCTCCCCTCCCCTCCCCCCCATCCATCCCTACTTCACTGAACAACACAATCATTCTTTCTCACTTCTGCTCTTGCGCTCGTACTGATCAGACGTGTCTTCACTTTGCTCCTACTTGCAATCGATATCAGTAATAATACTCGATATTAAATACAATTATTCTCATCATAAATACTTTAACTTTATTCTTGTAATTTATATTTTGGACACCGTTCTCTGTACGGTATTTCGAAAGTGATATACCAAGAGTAAGTTTCGTATACAGTATCAATATTCCTTGCGTTTGATTTGATTGACTAGAGTTTGAATATCCTTGTTTTTGAGCTTTTAATTCGATTTGAATTACTATTAATATCATTTAATTTTATTTAATTACCAAATATGGAATCCTACGCCATAAACCACAACCTTGTCACAATTTCCCGCCGGTTTGATACCACAGGAACTGACCTCCTTACCGTTCTAACTGAACATAAAAATAAAATTTCGTCCGAAATAAATAACCACCTAAACAGGCTCGGGGGAGTTAAATGGTATATTTCTGTTCAAGTTAAATTCACCAAAACAATAAATAATGAGGAAATCTCAACAACACCCTTCTTTCACGGCAAAACCCGTCCTTTGCTACCTTCCGATTCTCTAGATACTCAATACTCTGAAGCTACCGACAAAATTTTAGAAAGCGTGGCTAAGTGGGTTAGCCAGGGTAGTGGGTGGGTAATAGAAAATGTTTTACGTCTAGATTTGTTCATTGTTAAATTTCAACCTTTGTACGCTTCTTCTTACATACCCACCCCGAAAAAAATTAACCATTCCAAACAGGGAATTGTAAATATTAAGAACAACGATCAAAAATGTTTCCTGTACTCTGTACTTGCCCATCTGTACCCGGACCGACATAGACGTGTAAGCTATTATAAATCCTTGGAACATAATATAAATATGTCTGGGATTAGCTACCCCGTCAAAATTACCGATT
Source organism: Stictocephala bisonia (assembly GCA_035578905.1). Classification (NCBI taxonomy): domain Eukaryota; kingdom Metazoa; phylum Arthropoda; class Insecta; order Hemiptera; family Membracidae; genus Stictocephala; species Stictocephala bisonia. Next base: position 944,448 of record JAQJVL010000226.1, read on the forward strand.
TAGATAAATTTGAAAAACTGAACCCCGCTTTATCCGTAAATGTCTTTGGATTTGAAAAAAACGAAATGTACCCCCTAAGAATAACAAAAGAAAAATTCAGACTTCACCACGTAAACTTGTTACTACTGACTACTGACACTACCTCCCACTACTGTTTAATCACTAACATGTCCCGACTTTTAGCTCACTTAACTAAACACCGTTCAGCTATGTTCTACTGTGACTACTGCCTACACAGATTTTGGACTAAAGACTTACTTACTAACCACTTACCTTTGTGTTCACCACACGGTGCACAAAAGACCAGACTTCCTACTGATGACGAAAAATACATGTCTTTTACAAACTATACACTTACCCACAAAGTACCATTCACCATTTACTGTGACTTTGAAAGTTTTGTTGTTCCAATCCCCACTACAATTAACGACCCCACTACTTCACATATTACCAACACTGCCCACCACGTCCCCTCTGGTTTTTGCTACGTAATTATTGACAGTGATGGCAAAATCGTAAAACAACCCAAAGTCTATAGCGGCCCCGACGTTGTAGATACTTTTCTAAATTGTTTGATTGCAGAGTCTAAAGAGCTCTTACCAATTATTCATAAAAACATTCCTATTAATATGTCTCCGCAAGACAAAATTGTTTTCAAAAATGCTACTACCTGTCACCTTTGTCAAAAACCTTTACACGGAGACAAAGTAGCCAACCATAATCATTTAACGGGTGAGTTCTTGGGACCCGCCCACAATTCATGTAACTTAAACTACCATGTTCCCAATCACATTCCAGTCTTTTTCCATAACCTCAGAGGTTATGACTGCCACCACTTGATCCAAGGGTTTGGTAAATTCAAAAAAGAAAAACTGTCATGTATCGCTACAACTAGTGAGCGGTACATTTCAGTCACCCTTGAGTCACTTCGTTTCCTGGATTCTTTACAGTTCCTAAACGCCTCTTTGGACACACTCGTGTCCAACCTAGTTTCTGACGGGGCATCAAAATTCAAAATTTTAGGGCAGTGTATGACCAACACAGACTTACTACTACGAAAAGGTGTCTTTCCCTATACGTACATGACAGACGAATCAAAATTCAATGATACTGAACTGCCTCCCAAGGAGGCGTTTTACAATGACTTGACACAGACTGAAATTACTGACGAAGACTACACACACGCACAGACTGTGTGGTCAACCTTTGGTATGACCACTATGAAACAATATCACGACCTTTACTTACTCACAGACGTGTTATTACTTGCCGATGTGTTTGAAAATTTTAGGACGACAAGTATGACTTACTACGGGATTGACCCCTGTAACGTCTACTCTGCCCCCGGACTGGCATGGAATTCCATGTTAAAAATGACAGACATACGTCTTGAACTACTCACTGACATAGACCAACACTTGTTTGTTGAGTCTGGGATCCGGGGCGGTGTCTCCATGATACCTAACCGGCACGCCCAGGCCAACAACCCTTACCTACCCAACTTCGACTCATCAAAACCCACCAACTATCTCCTGTACCTCGATTGTAACAATTTATACGGAACCAGTATGTCAGATAGACTCCCAGAGTCTGATTTTAAGTGGATCGACCCTCAAGACATTGACTTTACAAAAGTACCCGACGACTCTGACATTGGATATATTTTAGAAGTCGACTTACACTACCCAGACCATTTACACGACTTACACTCTGACTTTCCACTGGCCCCCGAACGAAAAGTAGTGACAGACGACATGCTTTCCCCATACTGTAAGGACCTACTTGACGAACTAAACTATAAACCTCCCAAGACTGAAAAACTACTGACTACTCTCTCTGACAAAACCAAATATGTTGTACACTACAGGACTCTAAAACTTTACTTACAACTGGGACTTGTACTTACTAAAATCCACAGAGTCCTAAGTTTTAAACAGTCTGCCTGGTTAGCCCCATTTATTAACTTCAATACCGAAAAAAGAAAACAGTCTAAAAATAACTTTGAAAAAGATTTTTTTAAGTTAATGAACAACGCCACATATGGTAAATCTTTGGAAAATGTTAGGTCTCGTATTGATTTTAAACTTGTAAATAATGAGAAACAATTGGTAAAATGGACAGCTAGTCCCAGACTCAAGACTTTCTTTGCTTACAATAAAGATATCGCGGGATTGGCTTTAAAAAAACAAACCATCTTCTTAAACAGACCCATTTATGTTGGATTTACAGTATTAGAAATTTCAAAATTAATCATGTACAATTTTCATTACAACTGGGCAATTGCAAAGTATGGGAAAAAAATTAAACTTTGTATGACTGACACAGATTCTTTATTCTACAACATATATACTCCCGACGTTTACACAGATATGAAAAACGAGTTACACCTTTTTGATACTTCAGACTATCCACCTAGCCACCCATGTTATAGTGTAGAAAACAAAAAAGTGTTAGGAAAATTTAAAGACGAGTTAAATTCAAATCCAGCTAGGGAAATAATTGGCTTGAGAGCGAAATGCTACTCTGTTTTAAACTCAGATCTAGAGGAAAAGAAGGTGGCTAAAGGCGTCCCCCGAGTCGCGATAAAAAAACACCTAAAACACGAAATGTACAAAAACTGCTTGCTTAAACATTCATTAAAAACAACATCAGCTCTAAATATCCGCAGTGACAAACATAACATTTACACGCAACACATTTCCAAATTATCTCTATCCCCCTTTGACGACAAACGTTACATCTTGGAAAATGGAATTGACACTTTAGCCTACGGACACCATTTAATTAACAAAAAACGAGCTTTAGAACACGACCACGATTACGTAACTAAAAAACCAAAAATAAAATAAAAACGTACATTAAAAAATAAATATAAAAGCAAACTCATCTTGACGTAAGTCGTTTTAGCCCTACTCCATCCTCTCCATTACTGACTGACTGACAATCCCTTCCCCCACCACTCCTTCCTTTCCCACATCCTGTTCAACTTGCACTAATGGCGCCAATCCCACTAAATCGGAACCTTTCTAAAATATTGGACAGTTTCTTTGTATATATGAAGATTTGTACATAACTTATCCGTAAATTTGTAATATTTGTAAATAACCGGGTCCTTTAGCAGTTTCAATGTACATGCAAAGTCTACGAGTAATACTTTGAGCAGTACCACACTGTTACAGGATGTGGCTCACCACATCAATCTTATCGCTTGTGTCACAAAGGCGAAATATCAGCTTGGTTCTTATTGTTAATAATATAAAGATTATATACTTCCAACTACTAAAAAAAAAAAAAAAAAACGATGGAATGAGATTGTAACCCATGGTTACTAACATGTCCGTAGAAACCCAATTTACGGCATTGGATGGGCTCAACCCGTCCGTAGTGCAATGTAAAAATCTCGTACTGGGCGAACCTTCTTCTTGATTACGGTAACTCCTACGCCAGGTAAGTAATGTTAAGTTAGTTTTAAGTAAACTCTTTTACTGTCAACCTTTAAAAAACAATCTGTAAAGTAAATTCTGTTATAATATGGACACTTTTGTGAGTTTACATAACTACAATTTATTAACGGATATCTCCAGCTCTGTGTGAATTTCTATAGAATACCGTACCATCGAGGTGAGGGCGGCCCAAATTTAATAAAAAATCGCCCGACTGTTCTCTAAGGCAGCCGTAAAACGCGTAAGACCTGAGGCAGTCCTGCAGCTTGGGGCTGGGCTAATCCCCGTAAGACCCCGAGTCGCAGTCCGGGCCCTCGTAAGGTACGTGTATGATTGAATGTTACACTCTACGGCTGGACAGTATCCGTAGGTCCCGTGTGTGAGGGAGAGTAACCTACAAAAAAAAGAAAAAAAAACACAAAAACCTACTGTAAAAAACAGAATCAAAAATAATAAAAACAAATTTATAAATAAAAACCCCTTTGTAAGTCTGTACGTCACATTGAAAGGCTTCTCTAAGTAAAGTGATGTCTTTACTTACAGAGGGACCCAAAAAATACAAAAAATAAATTAAAAAATTATAAAAAAACAATAACTAAATAATACTGAGAGGTAGCATTTTGTTGGTTGGCTACCACCGTAGTGAGCGAGGTTGGGGCTCATTACACTAAAATACCCGTGGGGGATACCAGTCCTCTATCGGGCGCGTCCCATGGGAATTGGGCAATGCCCTTCAGTTTTGCCTTCAGCTTACTTGAGGGTAGTGAGGAATTAAATACTCACCGTGAAAAAAAACTGGTTAAATCAAAAACATTAATAAAATCTGCGAGAAAGATCATGGTATAGTACAGAATCAGGAAGTGATCTTAGTACGATATGGTAAAACTTTCTATAAAAAGAGTAAATCCATCCAAAAGTAAGAAAAAAATCAAAGATACATACAAATTTCAGAAAAAGAGTCATTTTACATAAAAAATGTGTTGAAAAATGTTTCAAATCAAGGAAGAAATACCATCATAGTACTCTCCAAACCCCTTAAAATTTAGTTAAAATGTCAATAAATAGGGTTATTTTTGTACAAAATATGTTATAATTCCCTAAAAGCATTAAAATTCAGTGTCATAACAATGATATTTGTTCTAAACATTAAAAAACCTTTAAAATTATCTAATAGACTCTTTATAAACTTAGTTTGTGCTCAAAACAACACACAAAAGACCAAACACAAACTCTACATATAAGACTCTTGGTTGACCACCCACCTACTCAACATACAACAACTCTGATAGATCATCCACCTAACCATTACATAAAACCTTTGATAGACCACCAACACACATGAACAACCTACCTACGTAACATCCAACACTCTTGACTTACCACCCACCTACTAACACACAGAGAGACTACGTAACTAACCATTACATAAAACCTCAGATTGACACCCAACATTCATGGAAGACCTACCTACCAAACATACAACTTGATTGACCATCCACCTACACACCACACATTCATCTTGATAATCCAATCACCCTCCCATAAAAAGACTCTTGTCAGACTATTTACTTAACATACAAGACACCACACACTCTACATCAACCATCTACCTACTCAACACACAAAGACCAACCACACACTCTACATATAAGACTCTTGATTGGTCACTCACCAACCCAACATATAACACCTCTGATACACCATTCACTTGAACATAACATAAAACCTTAGATTGACACACATCATTCATGGTAGACCTACCTACCAAACATACAACTTGACCGACCACCCACCTATACATCACACACAGTACTCTCGATAGATCACTTAACTACCTATTACATAAAGCCTCCGATTGACTCACAGTCCTAACATTCATAAACAACTAACCTCCCAAACATACGACTCAACCACCAACAAAAAACAAGACTTCACGTATAACCATCCATTTAACATACAAGACCAACCACACACCATACAATCATGACTTAACATGAACAACCCACCTACCACCTACTCAAAATTCTACACTCTTGACTAACCACCCACCTACTCAACACACAGATAGACTACGTAACCATCCATTACATAAAACCGTAGATCAACACCCAACATTCATGGATGACCTACCTACCAAACACACGACTTGACTACCTTCCCAAAGCATAAGACTTTTGAAGGACCACCTACCAAACATACAAGAACAACCACACACCTTACAGGCATGACCTAACAGTCCACCCACCTACTCAACATATAACACCTCTGATACACCATCCACTTGAACATTACATAAAACTTGTGATATTCCACACAATCACCAAACACACATGACTTAATAGACCAATCCACCTACCTTTGCACACACAATTCCTTAGGACACACCCTACACCCACCACTCATCCTACAGACAAAACTCCTAGAGAACTACCCATCCACCATAAAAACACTATTGCTTCATATAATCATGTTTTAAAATAACATTATTACACTGTAAGATAGGTTTAATATAGCTAAAGACCTAAGGGTTTCCTAAAATTCTCTTTTCTCTAGAAATATGAGAGCCGTTGGTGGAAAACATCCAAACTAAATATAGAAAATAAGAATTAGCTAGTAGTTTCATATAAATTCTGCTATACAACTAAAAAAATATGAGAAAAAGTTGGGTTAAAAAACAATGAACATAGAAAAAGTTGGGTTTAAAAACAATGAACACAGAAAAAGTTAGGTTAGCAAACATCCGAAAAGTAAGGCTAGCAAACAACCGAAAGGTTGATTGGTAGCCTTACTTTTCCGAAAAGTTGTTAAAATTAACAAGAGTAAAAAATGTCCCATTTTTTGAGTTTTGGTAATTTTAACTGAACTTTTCGGATGTTTGCTAACCTAACTTTTTCTGTGTTCATTGTTTTTAAACCCAACTTTTTCTATGTTCATTGTTTTTTAACCCAACTTTTTCTCATATTTTTTTAGTTGTATAGCAGAATTTATATGAAACTACTAGCTAATTCTTATTTTCTATATTTAGTTTGGATGTTTTCCACCAACGGCTCTCATATTTCTAGAGAAAAGAGAATTTTAGGAAACCCTTAGGTCTTTAGCTATATTAAACCTATCTTACAGTGTAATAATGTTATTTTAAAACATGATTATATGAAGCAATAGTGTTTTTATGGTGGATGGGTAGTTCTCTAGGAGTTTTGTCTGTAGGATGAGTGGTGGGTGTAGGGTGTGTCCTAAGGAATTGTGTGTGCAAAGGTAGGTGGATTGGTCTATTAAGTCATGTGTGTTTGGTGATTGTGTGGAATATCACAAGTTTTATGTAATGTTCAAGTGGATGGTGTATCAGAGGTGTTATATGTTGAGTAGGTGGGTGGACTGTTAGGTCATGCCTGTAAGGTGTGTGGTTGTTCTTGTATGTTTGGTAGGTGGTCCTTCAAAAGTCTTATGCTTTGGGAAGGTAGTCAAGTCGTGTGTTTGGTAGGTAGGTCATCCATGAATGTTGGGTGTTGATCTACGGTTTTATGTAATGGATGGTTACGTAGTCTATCTGTGTGTTGAGTAGGTGGGTGGTTAGTCAAGAGTGTAGAATTTTGAGTAGGTGGTAGGTGGGTTGTTCATGTTAAGTCATGATTGTATGGTGTGTGGTTGGTCTTGTATGTTAAATGGATGGTTATACGTGAAGTCTTGTTTTTTGTTGGTGGTTGAGTCGTATGTTTGGGAGGTTAGTTGTTTATGAATGTTAGGACTGTGAGTCAATCGGAGGCTTTATGTAATAGGTAGTTAAGTGATCTATCGAGAGTACTGTGTGTGATGTATAGGTGGGTGGTCGGTCAAGTTGTATGTTTGGTAGGTAGGTCTACCATGAATGATGTGTGTCAATCTAAGGTTTTATGTTATGTTCAAGTGAATGGTGTATCAGAGGTGTTATATGTTGGGTTGGTGAGTGACCAATCAAGAGTCTTATATGTAGAGTGTGTGGTTGGTCTTTGTGTGTTGAGTAGGTAGATGGTTGATGTAGAGTGTGTGGTGTCTTGTATGTTAAGTAAATAGTCTGACAAGAGTCTTTTTATGGGAGGGTGATTGGATTATCAAGATGAATGTGTGGTGTGTAGGTGGATGGTCAATCAAGTTGTATGTTTGGTAGGTAGGTCTTCCATGAATGTTGGGTGTCAATCTGAGGTTTTATGTAATGGTTAGTTACGTAGTCTCTCTGTGTGTTAGTAGGTGGGTGGTAAGTCAAGAGTGTTGGATGTTACGTAGGTAGGTTGTTCATGTGTGTTGGTGGTCTATCAAAGGTTTTATGTAATGGTTAGGTGGATGATCTATCAGAGTTGTTGTATGTTGAGTAGGTGGGTGGTCAACCAAGAGTCTTATATGTAGAGTTTGTGTTTGGTCTTTTGTGTGTTGTTTTGAGCACAAACTAAGTTTATAAAGAGTCTATTAGATAATTTTAAAGGTTTTTTAATGTTTAGAACAAATATCATTGTTATGACACTGAATTTTAATGCTTTTAGGGAATTATAACATATTTTGTACAAAAATAACCCTATTTATTGACATTTTAACTAAATTTTAAGGGGTTTGGAGAGTACTATGATGGTATTTCTTCCTTGATTTGAAACATTTTTCAACACATTTTTTATGTAAAATGACTCTTTTTCTGAAATTTGTATGTATCTTTGATTTTTTTCTTACTTTTGGATGGATTTACTCTTTTTATAGAAAGTTTTACCATATCGTACTAAGATCACTTCCTGATTCTGTACTATACCATGATCTTTCTCGCAGATTTTATTAATGTTTTTGATTTAACCAGTTTTTTTTCACGGTGAGTATTTAATTCCTCACTACCCTCAAGTAAGCTGAAGGCAAAACTGAAGGGCATTGCCCAATTCCCATGGGACGCGCCCGATAGAGGACTGGTATCCCCCACGGGTATTTTAGTGTAATGAGCCCCAACCTCGCTCACTACGGTGGTAGCCAACCAACAAAATGCTACCTCTCAGTATTATTTAGTTATTGTTTTTTTATAATTTTTTAATTTATTTTTTGTATTTTTTGGGTCCCTCTGTAAGTAAAGACATCACTTTACTTAGAGAAGCCTTTCAATGTGACGTACAGACTTACAAAGGGGTTTTTATTTATAAATTTGTTTTTATTATTTTTGATTCTGTTTTTTACAGTAGGTTTTTGTGTTTTTTTTTCTTTTTTTTTGTAGGTTACTCTCCCTCACACACGGGACCTACGGATACTGTCCAGCCGTAGAGTGTAACATTCAATCATACACGTACCTTACGAGGGCCCGGACTGCGACTCGGGGTCTTACGGGGATTAGCCCAGCCCCAAGCTGCAGGACTGCCTCAGGTCTTACGCGTTTTACGGCTGCCTTAGAGAACAGTCGGGCGATTTTTTATTAAATTTGGGCCGCCCTCACCTCGATGGTACGGTATTCTATAGAAATTCACACAGAGCTGGAGATATCCGTTAATAAATTGTAGTTATGTAAACTCACAAAAGTGTCCATATTATAACAGAATTTACTTTACAGATTGTTTTTTAAAGGTTGACGGTAAAAGAGTTTACTTAAAACTAACTTAACATTACTTACCTGGCGTAGGAGTTACCGTAATCAAGAAGAAGGTTCGCCCAGTACGAGATTTTTACATTGCACTACGGACGGGTTGAGCCCATCCAATGCCGTAAATTGGGTTTCTACGGACATGTTAGTAACCATGGGTTACAATCTCATTCCATCGTTTTTTTTTTTTTTTAGTAGTTGGAAGTATATAATCTTTATATTATTAACAATAAGAACCAAGCTGATATTTCGCCTTTGTGACACAAGCGATAAGATTGATGTGGTGAGCCACATCCTGTAACAGTGTGGTACTGCTCAAAGTATTACTCGTAGACTTTGCATGTACATTGAAACTGCTAAAGGACCCGGTTATTTACAAATATTACAAATTTACGGATAAGTTATGTACAAATCTTCATATATACAAAGAAACTGTCCAATATTTTAGAAAGGTTCCGATTTAGTGGGATTGGCGCCATTAGTGCAAGTTGAACAGGATGTGGGAAAGGAAGGAGTGGTGGGGGAAGGGATTGTCAGTCAGTCAGTAATGGAGAGGATGGAGTAGGGCTAAAACGACTTACGTCAAGATGAGTTTGCTTTTATATTTATTTTTTAATGTACGTTTTTATTTTATTTTTGGTTTTTTAGTTACGTAATCGTGGTCGTGTTCTAAAGCTCGTTTTTTGTTAATTAAATGGTGTCCGTAGGCTAAAGTGTCAATTCCATTTTCCAAGATGTAACGTTTGTCGTCAAAGGGGGATAGAGATAATTTGGAAATGTGTTGCGTGTAAATGTTATGTTTGTCACTGCGGATATTTAGAGCTGATGTTGTTTTTAATGAATGTTTAAGCAAGCAGTTTTTGTACATTTCGTGTTTTAGGTGTTTTTTTATCGCGACTCGGGGGACGCCTTTAGCCACCTTCTTTTCCTCTAGATCTGAGTTTAAAACAGAGTAGCATTTCGCTCTCAAGCCAATTATTTCCCTAGCTGGATTTGAATTTAACTCGTCTTTAAATTTTCCTAACACTTTTTTGTTTTCTACACTATAACATGGGTGGCTAGGTGGATAGTCTGAAGTATCAAAAAGGTGTAACTCGTTTTTCATATCTGTGTAAACGTCGGGAGTATATATGTTGTAGAATAAAGAATCTGTGTCAGTCATACAAAGTTTAATTTTTTTCCCATACTTTGCAATTGCCCAGTTGTAATGAAAATTGTACATGATTAATTTTGAAATTTCTAATACTGTAAATCCAACATAAATGGGTCTGTTTAAGAAGATGGTTTGTTTTTTTAAAGCCAATCCCGCGATATCTTTATTGTAAGCAAAGAAAGTCTTGAGTCTGGGACTAGCTGTCCATTTTACCAATTGTTTCTCATTATTTACAAGTTTAAAATCAATACGAGACCTAACATTTTCCAAAGATTTACCATATGTGGCGTTGTTCATTAACTTAAAAAAATCTTTTTCAAAGTTATTTTTAGACTGTTTTCTTTTTTCGGTATTGAAGTTAATAAATGGGGCTAACCAGGCAGACTGTTTAAAACTTAGGACTCTGTGGATTTTAGTAAGTACAAGTCCCAGTTGTAAGTAAAGTTTTAGAGTCCTGTAGTGTACAACATATTTGGTTTTGTCAGAGAGAGTAGTCAGTAGTTTTTCAGTCTTGGGAGGTTTATAGTTTAGTTCGTCAAGTAGGTCCTTACAGTATGGGGAAAGCATGTCGTCTGTCACTACTTTTCGTTCGGGGGCCAGTGGAAAGTCAGAGTGTAAGTCGTGTAAATGGTCTGGGTAGTGTAAGTCGACTTCTAAAATATATCCAATGTCAGAGTCGTCGGGTACTTTTGTAAAGTCAATGTCTTGAGGGTCGATCCACTTAAAATCAGACTCTGGGAGTCTATCTGACATACTGGTTCCGTATAAATTGTTACAATCGAGGTACAGGAGATAGTTGGTGGGTTTTGATGAGTCGAAGTTGGGTAGGTAAGGGTTGTTGGCCTGGGCGTACCGGTTAGGTATCATGGAGACACCGCCCCGGATCCCAGACTCAACAAACAAGTGTTGGTCTATGTCAGTGAGTAGTTCAAGACGTATGTCTGTCATTTTTAACATGGAATTCCATGCCAGTCCGGGGGCAGAGTAGACGTTACAGGGGTCAATCCCGTAGTAAGTCATACTTGTCGTCCTAAAATTTTCAAACACATCGGCAAGTAATAACACGTCTGTGAGTAAGTAAAGGTCGTGATATTGTTTCATAGTGGTCATACCAAAGGTTGACCACACAGTCTGTGCGTGTGTGTAGTCTTCGTCAGTAATTTCAGTCTGTGTCAAGTCATTGTAAAACGCCTCCTTGGGAGGCAGTTCAGTATCATTGAATTTTGATTCGTCTGTCATGTACGTATAGGGAAAGACACCTTTTCGTAGTAGTAAGTCTGTGTTGGTCATACACTGCCCTAAAATTTTGAATTTTGATGCCCCGTCAGAAACTAGGTTGGACACGAGTGTGTCCAAAGAGGCGTTTAGGAACTGTAAAGAATCCAGGAAACGAAGTGACTCAAGGGTGACTGAAATGTACCGCTCACTAGTTGTAGCGATACATGACAGTTTTTCTTTTTTGAATTTACCAAACCCTTGGATCAAGTGGTGGCAGTCATAACCTCTGAGGTTATGGAAAAAGACTGGAATGTGATTGGGAACTTGGTAGTTTAAGTTACATGAATTGTGGGCGGGTCCCAAGAACTCACCCGTTAAATGATTATGATTAGCTACTTTGTCTCCGTGTAAAGGTTTTTGACAAAGGTGACAGGTAGTAGCATTTTTGAAAACAATTTTGTCTTGCGGAGACATATTAATAGGAATGTTTTTATGAATAATTGGTAAGAGCTCTTTAGACTCTGCAATCAAACAATTTAGAAAAGTATCTACAACGTCGGGGCCGCTATAGACTTTGGGTTGTTTTACGATTTTGCCATCACTGTCAATAATTACGTAGCAAAAACCAGAGGGGACGTGGTGGGCAATGTTGGTAGTATGTGAAGTAGTGGGGTCGTTAATTGTAGTGGGGATTGGAACAACAAAACTTTCAAAGTCACAGTAAATGGTGAATGGTACTTTGTGGGTAAGTGTATAGTTTGTAAAAGACATGTATTTTTCGTCATCAGTAGGAAGTCTGGTCTTTTGTGCACCGTGTGGTGAACACAAAGGTAAGTGGTTAGTAAGTAAGTCTTTAGTCCAAAATCTGTGTAGGCAGTAGTCACAGTGGTAACTGAACAACTAATGACTGTATAAAAGGAAGACATATCCATTACACAGCCATTCCCAGGATTCCCCAAAGGATCTCCCGTCTATCCCTTGTCAGGTTACAATGGAGAAAGGAGATGTCCTCCATAAGTGATAAAGGCTTTTAGTATTTTTTTACAAGGCTTGTATTTGTTATGATAGTTTAAAGTAGTTATGACAAATACATAAATAAACTAGAAAGAATTAAAAGTAAAATGAACTAACTTTGTAATTGGTACACAAAGAGTTTTTATCATTTTATATGTCAGTTCCTCAGCATTGAATTACTTAGTAGTGACTATTGCAATAACTGAAGCAAACAATTCAGGCAATGTGAGTCCCATTTCTCCAGTATTATGTGTTTGGGCTTCAGAGCAGTTTAGGTACTTGGAGTTTACTTATTCAGTGGGAGGATCGTTCAAGTGCAGGGTGAGTGGGAGCATCCCTTTTAACAGACACAAACAGGTTATTTAAAGGTTATTTAAAATACGCAATTAACAATATTTTGAGAAGTCAATTCTGTGTTTTTCTATTTACATCTACTTTATTGACCTGGAGCATTTTAGAGTAAACGTGACGTAGGTCAAACGGTTTCTTATCTTTGATGTTGACATCAAAGAGAAAAGTTGTTTTACTTTCAGATCTAAGGCATTAGAGGCTTTTTCTTCAACAGGCTGAAATTACCCAAAGTACTTGGGGCAATAATACACTTCCCAAGAAGTGGAGTAACACTCAAGAGTAAAAAGTCCACCTGGAGAAAAGTGGGTGTACCTTGCTGGAGACAGACGGGTAGTTGTAAGTTTTACTATGGAGCTTTCACCTACCAACTTATAAATTTGAATAACAAGACATTATTTGAAAATATATGTAGATATTGTTCAAAATATTATTATTTAATAATTTAATACATTTAATACTTACTAATATAGTTTTAATTGACTGATTTCAGTTTTGTTGTAGTTTGTTCTATTAGATCTGTCGTGACTAGACACTCAACGTTCAGAGTAATTTAGTTCAAGAAAAATATACGTAAATTGGCCTGTATATTCATCTCAGCTACTACTAATAATTGCATTTTATACTAAACTGGATGAATATATCTGATCATCTATCTTTCCAGAGGCTATTCATTTAAGTTTGAGTTGGCATTCTTATAAATTATATGAATATTATTAGTCTATTTTATGTACTTAATAAAAAACACTTATTTTTACCATCACTTATTTTCCTGTAAACTTGTAAGAAAGCATAAAATACTCACATACGCAATAGGGCTTAACATTTTTGTATTCATGACGGCTTATATCAGACCATTATAAATAAAGGCTATTAAATTAGTATAATATTAAAATAATTTTAATTGACAACCGTTAATAATAAAGTGTAATAGTAAAAAAAAAAAAAATGTGAACTTATGATTTTGTGTGAATGTAAATGTTCCATATTATTACAAAACGTTTATTTTATGAGTAGTATTATCGAAGAATTAATCATAATAATAGTACAGAGATTATTATTACTTATTGAATGCCCCCTCTTGACTACAGAGCGCTCTTACAGCCCTGGAGTTTGAGAATGCTACAACCAATGTTTAAACCCGTGTTACTTTTCTCACAATAACTCATCATGATGTGGTCAAGCACTCAGCTATACGCCTCTAAAACAAAATTAACATAACATCCACTGTTCTCAAACATCTTTCAATGTAATGACTACATCAGTGTATGTGACACCAGCTGTAAAGTGAAACGGAAGGACACGCACGTGATCGGAACTACAACCAGGTCACGTACTTTACATCTGGCGTGTTTTATTATTGTCTAAGGACAATACTTTTTTAAATAAGAATTAATAAATCCTTGTGGGTCTGAGAATTGCGTACAGAAAAATGCGAACTACCCTTCACTTGAATGTCGAGCAGAACGGTTATTCTTCGTTTGAATGTTGAGCAGAATAAGTATTCTTAATTTGAATGTCGAAACAGAAATGTTATTCTTCGTCTGAATGTCGAACAGAACTGATATTCTTCGACCAGAACAGCCATTCTTCGTCTGAATGTCGAGCAGGAGGTATGCTTTGTGATAGTTTTCATTTGTCATCTTTAAAACTATACATGTAACTAGGACCTGTTACCAATAATTTTAGAAGGGAGATAGGTAACATTCAAAGCTAACCTGTTTTCGTACAGTAGTCCCATACAAATTTAATGGAGTTTAAACCAACAGTTACTGTGGTAGCATACCTCACCAACTAACCAGAATAGTTATACTGGTATTGTTGTTAGTATAAGTCAACAGTAGCAACCTTAGCTATTATTTGGTCACACAATATTTTAGCTATAAAAATGTCATAACGTTCACAACTTTCTTTGGAACAATTGAAGAACTATTTTTTAAACAATTAATTTACTAAAATTTGTAATAATTTACTTTATATTATATTATTTTCGATAGTAACAAATTACTACTTCTCAATATAAATTTGTTCATTTAACAATAAGCACAAATGGAATTTCATTGATTTTTAGACTCTTTTAAAAGGATAACACATTTGTAAAAATTGGTTAAAAATTTATAGAAGAAGATACTTTTTTAGCGTAACTTTGAGTTCAATCATAGTCATTTGAATTTTTGTGTGTGTACTTGTTTATTTTATTTTTATTTGTAAGTTATGTTTGTTTACATAAACAGAACACATAAAATGTATTACATACATCGTTAGAAGTTTGTCGTAGTTCTGATGCGTATTTCTGTATGGATTTAATTATACCCTTTTGAATCCTTATTAATATGAATAAGTAATAAAAATGTCTTTTAGTTAGTAAAATGTGATTTTCTCAATGTTAAAGGAAAAATACATTGAATATGATATTTTGAAAATAAAGCAACTACTTAGTTATGGATATAAGATTTATATTTAGAATGTATTTTAATTTTTTACTATGAAAAAGTTCGAATGTAATCTTCTGAAGTATTTGAAACACGAGAAATAGTTCAGCAAATCTAACTGAAGGGTTGAGACAACAGAGGAAGAGTCAACAAAAGGGCGCTCGTTATATTGACTGCCTTTCTTTAGATTGGAAAGATAAATAACAATTTGTCAAGATACAGCCTTACTTTCACTTACTACAGATACCTGCTGTACTTATTATAAACTGATTTATTTTATTGATCTTACTTTATAAAAATATAACCAATCCAATTTTACTGATCATTAACTTTATTTGGCGGCCAAAGTAAAAAAAAAAAATTGTTTTAAAAACTGACAACCAACCTATGATTGTTGGTAAAGATAGGAAGGTAAAGATACGTACAGTAGTATTTTCTCACCCACCCACCCATAACGTACAGTGGTGTTTTCCCACCCATCCATTAACGTACAGTGGTATTGTCCCACCCATAACGTACAATGGTATTGTCCCATCCACCCACCCATACGCATACAGTGGTATTGTTCCACCCACCCATACACGTACAGTGGTATTGTCCCACCCACCCATCCATACGCATACAGTGGTATTGTTCCACCCACCCATACACGTACAGTGGTATTGTCCCACCCACCCACCCATACACATACAGTGGTATTGTTCCACCCACCCATATACGTACAGTGGTATTGTATTAATTATTTATTTAATTTTTCCAACCATAACACTATTATCTATTTATTTAATTATATTATTAAATAATAATATAATTAAATAAATAATATAATTAAATCTATATATTTAATTTTTCCAATCATAACACCAACTTTGTGAACATATAATTTTCATTTAGATAATTTGTCAACTGACAGGCATCTTACGGCAAACGTAAATTAATATAGAACCGAGTGAATAGATAAACATCGATTAATATATAAGTGGCGATTTGAGACTTAAATAACTTAATAAGTAAATAACAATTTGAATAATTGCACCTAAATAATCTTCCAGAACTTTATAACTTTGCTAACCATAAAAGCAACTGGAAATAACAAATTAATAACAACAAGAAATTAACCTAATTGATCTACATGAATCAAATTTGAACACCCTTTTCAGTTTTCTACTAACTGTCGTAGAGTCAGTGTGGCCATGCTAGTTAAGATATGTTGGTGATAGTGTGACATAGATCCATTGACGGTGTCTAGGAGGTGTAAGGTAATATCTAGATAATTAAGGCAGACAAATAATAGCTATCTTGTTACAACCGTGGTAACAGTAGCTAGTACTGGTGGCATCACCTGTCTATTTAGCCACCCCCTTACTGTCGGACGTCTTGTGTGATTGTCTAAACCACGTTGATATTGTTTTAATTGTGAGGAAGGTGAGTGAAGTAGACGGAGTCAACTGTACCAACCTTGTAACATATCACCTGTCTATTTAGCCACCCATTTACCGTCAGACGTCTTGTCTGACTGTCTAACCCACGTTGATATTGTTTTAGTTGTGAGGAAGGTGCGTGACGTAGACGGAGTCAACTGTACCAAACTTGTAATATATCACCTGTCTATTTAGCCACCCTCTTACCGTGAGACATCATGTCTGATTGTCTAACCCATGTTGATATTGTTTTAGTTGTGTGAAAGGGAGTGACGTAGACGAAGTTAATTGTCCCAACCTTGTAACATACCACCTGTCTATTTGACCACCCCTTACTCTCAAATGTCTTGTCTGATTGTCTAAACCACGTTGATATTGTTTTAGTTGTGAGAAAGGGAGTGACGTATGTGACGGAGTCACCTGGCCTAACCTTGTAACATATCACCTGTCTATTTAGCTACCCCCTTACCGTAGACGTCTTGTCTGATTGTCTAACCCCACGTTGATATTGTTTTAGTTTTGAGAAAGGAAGTGACGTATACGGAGTCACCTGTTCCAACCTTGATTATATCACCTGTCAATTTAGCAACCCCCTTACCGTGAGACGTCTTGTCTGATTGTTTAAACCACGTTGATATTGTTTTAGTTGTGAGGAAGGTGAGTGACGAAGACGGAGTCAACTGACCAACCTTGTAACATATCACTTGTCTATTTAGCCACCCCCTTACCGTCAGACGTCTTGTCTGATTGTTTAAACCACGTTGATATTGTTTTAGTTGTGAGGAAGGTGAGTGAAGTAGACGGAGTCACCTGTCCTAACCTTGTAACATATCACCTGTATATTTACCGTCAGACGTCTTGTCTGACTGTCTAACCCACGTTGATATTGTTTTAGTTGTGAGGAAGGTGCGTGACGTAGACGGAGTCAACTGTCCCAGCCTTGTAACATATCACCTGTCTATTTAGCCACCCCCTTACCGTCAGACGTCTTGTCTGATTGTTTAAACCACGTTGATATTGTTTTAGTTATGAGGAAGGTGAGTGAAGTAGACGGAGTCACCTGTCCTAACCTTGTAACATATCACCTGTATATTTACCGTCAGACGTCTTGTCTGACTGTCTAACCCACGTTGATATTGTTTTAGTTGTGAGGAAGGTGCGTGACGTGAAAATACTACTGTACGTATCTTTACCTTCCTATCTTTACCAACAATCATAGGTTGGTTGTCAGTTTTTAAAACAATTTTTTTTTTTACTTTGGCCGCCAAATAAAGTTAATGATCAGTAAAATTGGATTGGTTATATTTTTATAAAGTAAGATCAATAAAATAAATCAGTTTATAATAAGTACAGCAGGTATCTGTAGTAAGTGAAAGTAAGGCTGTATCTTGACAAATTGTTATTTATCTTTCCAATCTAAAGAAAGGCAGTCAATATAACGAGCGCCCTTTTGTTGACTCTTCCTCTGTTGTCTCAACCCTTCAGTTAGATTTGCTGAACTATTTCTCGTGTTTCAAATACTTCAGAAGATTACATTCGAACTTTTTCATAGTAAAAAATTAAAATACATTCTAAATATAAATCTTATATCCATAACTAAGTAGTTGCTTTATTTTCAAAATATCATATTCAATGTATTTTTCCTTTAACATTGAGAAAATCACATTTTACTAACTAAAAGACATTTTTATTACTTATTCATATTAATAAGGATTCAAAAGGGTATAATTAAATCCATACAGAAATACGCATCAGAACTACGACAAACTTCTAACGATGTATGTAATACATTTTATGTGTTCTGTTTATGTAAACAAACATAACTTACAAATAAAAATAAAATAAACAAGTACACACACAAAAATTCAAATGACTATGATTGAACTCAAAGTTACGCTAAAAAAGTATCTTCTTCTATAAATTTTTAACCAATTTTTACAAATGTGTTATCCTTTTAAAAGAGTCTAAAAATCAATGAAATTCCATTTGTGCTTATTGTTAAATGAACAAATTTATATTGAGAAGTAGTAATTTGTTACTATCGAAAATAATATAATATAAAGTAAATTATTACAAATTTTAGTAAATTAATTGTTTAAAAAATAGTTCTTCAATTGTTCCAAAGAAAGTTGTGAACGTTATGACATTTTTATAGCTAAAATATTGTGTGACCAAATAATAGCTAAGGTTGCTACTGTTGACTTATACTAACAACAATACCAGTATAACTATTCTGGTTAGTTGGTGAGGTATGCTACCACAGTAACTGTTGGTTTAAACTCCATTAAATTTGTATGGGACTACTGTACGAAAACAGGTTAGCTTTGAATGTTACCTATCTCCCTTCTAAAATTATTGGTAACAGGTCCTAGTTACATGTATAGTTTTAAAGATGACAAATGAAAACTATCACAAAGCATACCTCCTGCTCGACATTCAGACGAAGAATGGCTGTTCTGGTCGAAGAATATCAGTTCTGTTCGACATTCAGACGAAGAATAACATTTCTGTTTCGACATTCAAATTAAGAATACTTATTCTGCTCAACATTCAAACGAAGAATAACCGTTCTGCTCGACATTCAAGTGAAGGGTAGTTCGCATTTTTCTGTACGCAATTCTCAGACCCACAAGGATTTATTAATTCTTATTTAAAAAAGTATTGTCCTTAGACAATAATAAAACACGCCAGATGTAAAGTACGTGACCTGGTTGTAGTTCCGATCACGTGCGTGTCCTTCCGTTTCACTTTACAGCTGGTGTCACATACACTGATGTAGTCATTACATTGAAAGATGTTTGAGAACAGTGGATGTTATGTTAATTTTGTTTTAGAGGCGTATAGCTGAGTGCTTGACCACATCATGATGAGTTATTGTGAGAAAAGTAACACGGGTTTAAACATTGGTTGTAGCATTCTCAAACTCCAGGGCTGTAAGAGCGCTCTGTAGTCAAGAGGGGGCATTCAATAAGTAATAATAATCTCTGTACTATTATTATGATTAATTCTTCGATAGTACTACTCATAAAATAAACGTTTTGTAATAATATGGAACATTTACATTAACACAAAATCATAAGTCACATTTTTTTTTTTTTTTTTTTTTTTTTTTTTTTTACTATTACACTTTATTATTAACGGTTGTCAATTAAAATTATTTTAATATTATACTAATTTAATAGCCTTTATTTATAATGGTCTGATATATGCCGTCATGAATACAAAAATGTTAAGCCCTATTGCGTATGTGAGTATTTTATGCTTTCTTACAAGTTTACAGGAAAATAAGTGATGGTAAAAATAAGTGTTTTTTATTAAGTACATAAAATAGACTAATAATATTCATATAATTTATAAGAATGCCAACTCAAACTTAAATGAATAGCCTCTGGAAAGATAGATGATCAGATATATTCATCCAGTTTAGTATAAAATGCAATTATTAGTAGTAGCTGAGATGAATATACAGGCCAATTTACGTATATTTTTCTTGAACTAAATTACTCTGAACGTTGAGTGTCTAGTCACGACAGATCTAATAGAACAAACTACAACAAAACTGAAATCAGTCAATTAAAACTATATTAGTAAGTATTAAATGTATTAAATTATTAAATAATAATATTTTGAACAATATCTACATATATTTTCAAATAATGTCTTGTTATTCAAATTTATAAGTTGGTAGGTGAAAGCTCCATAGTAAAACTTACAACTACCCGTCGTCTCCAGCAAGGCACACCCACTTTTCTCCAGGTGGGCTTTACTCTTGAGTGTTACTCCATTTCTTGGGAAGTGTATTATTGCCCCAAGTACTTTGGGTAATTTCAGCCTGTTGAAGAAAATGCCTCTTCAAGAGCTGCCTTAGATCTGAAAGTAAAACAACTTTTCTCTTTGATGTCAACATCAAAGATAAGAAACCGTTTGACCTACGTCACGTTTACTCTAAAATGCTCCAGGTCAATAAAGTAGATGTAAATAGAAAAACACAGAATTGACTTGTCAAAATATTGTTAATTGCGTATTTTAAATAACCTTTAAATAACCTGTTTGTGTCTGTTAAAAGGGATGCTCCCACTCACCCTGCACTTGAACGATCCTCCCACTGAATAAGTAAACTCCAAGTACCTAAACTGCTCTGAAGCCCAAACACATAATACTGGAGAAATGGGACTCACATTGCCTGAATTGTTTGCTTCAGTTATTGCAATAGTCACTACTAAGTAATTCAATGCTGAGGAACTGACATATAAAATGATAAAAACTCTTTGTGTACCAATTACAAAGTTAGTTCATTTTACTTTTAATTCTTTCTAGTTTATTTATGTATTTGTCATAACTACTTTAAACTATCATAACAAATACAAGCCTTGTAAAAAAATACTAAAAGCCTTTATCACTTATGGAGGACATCTCCTTTCTCCATTGTAACCTGACAAGGGATAGACGGGAGATCCTTTGGGGAATCCTGGGAATGGCTGTGTAATGGATATGTCTTCCTTTTATACAGTCATTAGTTGTTCAGTTACCACCATATTAAAAAAACATTGAATATTATAGTTATAAAAACTATACACAGTTTTATTTTACTTTAAGGCAGTTACAAAATAACTAAATGAGAATTGAAATTGTATAAGTCAATGTTGATTTAAATAGAACCTAGCTATCACGTAGCGTTTTGTAGGGTAGGTGGGAGAGTCAACGAATAGTTTGTTGTTGTAAATTTATCAGCTGCAAGTATATACTTATCAGTTACTATGTAAAAATCTTCTGTTCACTACAATTGTCTACAAATATAAATCCAGAAGTGCCATTTGATCTTTTTACAAATTTTGAGCCAGAAAACTCTCCTAATTACTATAATTATCTATAGATATACATCTTGAAGTTCACGTTGATCTTTTAAATTATTTGCTCTCTAATGTCTCATAGTAATTCTGAGCAGTTGTCTAAGAAATTATCAGATATTCTTCCATGGTGATATTACTCCATAAACTAGTCTATTATAGTAACTACTATTACCTAAGATTTGGGTAGTTGATATAGAAACTACGACTGGTGAGCTTCACTCTACACTAAAATTAATGAAAATTGAGACATAAATAAAGCCATACACTTAGATTATATGAGACGGTTATGTAGTTATTAGAAGTTTTCTTATGTTATTTGTTTGGGACAATATGAAAATACGAGGCAGGCTAAATAGTCTATTATTTACAACTTAGGACTTTGTTGGCTTATTTGACGTACGATTTGCTTCTGTCTCATTCGACATACTGCTATTATTTTGTTATCAAATAAAACCACTTGTTACATTTACAATTTTGCAAACTATTAGTTAAATATAATTTTATGACCCCAAATATCAAAAATTGTTTTTAATTCCACTTAGTATTAAAACTAAAGGAACATCAACATGCCATCAACTAAAATTTTTCGGATTTTTCCTTATTGTTCTTATATTTCTATTTGAATTGTAGATAGTATTATTTTCAGAAAAAAATTATTTAATTTATAACATTTTCGTCACAACAGCATAATTTAAGACACTATTCACTGTTAGTTTTATATTAGGCTCTGTACGTTCTTGCATAAAAACTAAAACTGTTAGGAAGCTGGAGTAGTTCTGGAAAAATGAATGCGTGCGTGCATGTGTGTGCGCGCGTGCGTGCAATGGACCCAACGAGAAGGAAGCCTTTGGAACCCGCAAGGTGCTAGGAGAAGCGGGACTCTGAGAAACCAGGGAGAGAACTATTCTTAAAGGAGGCTAATAAGATTTTGGAAGAAGTGAAGCACTTGCTGGAGACGGGGAGTCAAATGTAGAGCTTTTCTAGGTGTCCTATGATCCCAAAGGAGGAAATAAGTCACGAAACCCCCAGCAGGCGAGCTGCCACAGGAGGGTGAAAAGGGACTTGGATATCATTCCAGGATGGTGGAACAAGTGCATTTTACTTCATGCTTTATTTTACATATTTTCCCTACAGGACCAACCAAACAAATCGACACAATCAATTTATTTTTGTTATTCTATTACAAACTGGATAAAAGCTGAAAGGTTAAGAATGCAACCCCTTGGCAGAAAGGTAATTGGGCTTGAAAACCAACTTCTTTTCAAAGTTGAAACGAACAATAATATCCAATATTAGGCCTTAGGCTATGCATTTAAATTGCTAAATCAGACAAGAGTAACAAAGGTCACTCTTATCTGCGTGTGACACCTTCAATATCACCGGTCCCGCTTCTGCTCTCTTTTGTTAAGGTGATGTGGCAGATTTTATTCAACTTTATTTAACATTTGTTTCTTTATATGAGGAATGCTAGGACTAGCCCTCTTGCTATTACAGTAGTTTAAAAGGTACACTCTATATAAATCAAATCAAGTTATGTTATAATCGATGTTAAGAGGTGGAAAATAACTGAACATTTTCTAAACTATTTAAATAAACACCCACTATAGATTAACATTATTTGAATAAATTAAAACAAATTGTTGTCGTTGTTCAAATTTAAAATAATTTCCAATTTATTTATGTTAATAATTATTGTAATCCATGCAAAATATCTAAAATGCTAAATGTTTAACAAGCTCAAGTCAATAAAATTATAAAAATCACTAACTGACTTATTTAATTTTGCATAACCAATTATTATGCAAATATATAAGACTTTATATTTGTAATTAGTCTTATACTTTTAATTAGTCTTATATAAAAACCTATTAAAAATACTATATTTATAGGTGCAATACACGTACAGTCATAATGACCCACCCGATCGTCTATACACGTACAGTCGTAATGGCCCACCCGGTCATTTATACATGTACAGTCGTAATGGCCCACATGCCCACCCGTACACGTAGTGTCGTAATGACTCACACGCCCACCCATACACGTACAGTGGTATTGACCCACCCGCCCACCTATACACGAACAGTAATAGTGACCCACTCGCCCACCTATACACGCACAGTGATAGTGATCCACCCACCCATACAGCACAGTGATAGTTACCCACAAGTCCACCCATACACACACAGTGATAGTGACCCACCCGCCTACCCATACACGCACAGTGATAGTTTAATATACGATAGGGTAGGTGAACGGAAATATAAATTAACACACTGAAAAATGTTTGTTTTCTCATCTATCAAGTGATTTTACCCGTAAACTTTACATACACTTCTAAGTTTCGACACGTCTATGATTTTATTAGATAAATGTACTGTAAACATATTTCTTATTTTCAAATCATAAATAACTATTCTGTAATAACTGTAGTATTATGTCTACAAACTACTCTGATCTCATTTAGATAATTTTTATTCATATTTAGTATAATAGTTATTTACTTTAATATTCATTTGAACGAGATGAGAACAAAAGACTCTACTCGGAATAAAGAACACACCGCGCAAAGATTAAAAAACTTTGTATTTTATATCCGTTATTTATATATGTTTATGCATCAATATGTACTATAAAAATGAGCACATTAATATATTTACGAACATCGATAAAAAACCTAATATACCGATTCGAACAATTAAAAGGGCAACGAGTTTACATGTTATCGACTACGGACTCTTCCAAACAATGAGAAATAAATAATAATGAAACTACACAAGTGTTATAACAATAACAAAGTACAACTCCTATTATTTATTTATCCTCATTAAAAACTCCTTGGATATACTAAAAAAAAAACGACCTAGGCAAAAAAATTCATAAATTATACACACGACTAATAGATAGGAAATTGTTATATTTAAAACATAACAAATAATATATTGATAACGAAACCAAAAGGAAAAAAATCAGTGAATCGCTAGTACGTTACTTAAATACAGGTTGGCTAACTTTGAAAAACAAATGTAAGGAAGTCAATTAAAAACTGATTCTTGATAACAAGACATATCATGGGAAAGAATGTCTTGTTTTTTTTCTCCTTATGGGAAAGAAAACTTCATACTGCTTCTAAACTAAAACTCAGAATAAAATTAGCTATCCCTGTTTTCCCAACCCTCTGTTCACACCCAAACATCGACTAGTATTCCCACATCATCTGGATTAAATGAAAAAAGCTGGAACCCAAGTCCTTAAAGTTCCTTTAAGAATAGGTCCTCAAAAGAAAGAAAAGTAATGGAGACAACAAAATCACGTTACACCACCGTAGCACCAACGGGGACTCCTCATGGTCGCACTCCATCCCATCCCTAGGCCTCCATGGACTGCCAACTGAGGGGAAGGGAAGGAAGGCATGGAAAATGGTGGAAACTATACATAATCCTAGTGTGGAATAGGAGTTTGACAACGTATGACTGTTGTTACCTAGACCAGTGTGGTTTGTGACAGGGGTAGTGGTTAGAGTAACATAGCAGCAATCACCCAGTATCCCCTCACTACGTAATACCGTACACATAAATAATCAATAATCCTCATAGTGAAAAGTGAATTAATAATATATCTAGTGATAATAACAAACTTTATTCACCCCAAAATACAAACAGAAAATAAAACATTAGTTGCTCTTCATTTTGAGGTAGATATGAAATATTTTATGAAGCAATGAACAGGCGACTGTTGGACCTTTTTTATTATTGACGCGAGGGTTCTTACTTTTCAGATATTAAAGACATTAACTGAGGTAAGTCTGGTTTTATCATAAATACGTTTTATTACATTTCATCAAGAATTGTTCCGAGTGCATATTTCATAATGTCTTTCATATTTCATAATATTTGAATGTTCAAATTGCTATTGATCAATGAAATTAAATAAAGCACATTTTAAGTAGAGTTGATACATATATACTCAATAACCTGTTGTAAGATAAAACAATAAATTTGTATGAAATCAATTTTAATATTATCGTAAGACATTTTTATTCTTTTGGGACAAACAGCTAATTAGTATCAACAATAAGGTATGAGAATAAGTTGAAGATAATCGACTGATGCCGGTAATATATTGTCCAAACCCACACGATTAAATATTTATATCACAGTGGTTTTCTCAAGTGTTATACACTGCAGTTCATACTTTGTGATGAAAATATAATTACTCTGTAATATTTTGTTAAGTAAGTCAGCTGTTTTTAAATCTTCACAATAATGCTGAACTTAATATTTACATTCACTATTTTCTTGTAAACAAATGTTAGTCCATTGAGTGTTTGTGCTTTAGCCCAGGTAAATATTGAACCTCCGCCTTTATTTCAAAACTTAACAAACAATGTCAGACCAGTAGTAACAAAGTCCCGAAAATACTCCATGGTTGACAGAGCGTTTATCAATGATGAGGTGAACAGATTACTAGCTGAAGGAGTAATAGAAGAAAGTCATTCTCCTTGGCGAGCACAGGCCTTGGTTACATCTAACGAAAATCACAAAAAGCGAATGGTAATAGACTATTCTCAAACTATAAACCGGTTCACCTTACTTGATGCCTACCCTTTACCGAACATAGAAAACATTGTATCTCAAGTATCTCACCACTCTGTGTTCAGTACAATCGATTTGTCAAGTGCATACCACCAGATTCCGTTACGAGAAGAAGAGAAGCAATACACAGCCTTTGAAGCTGCTGGACGTCTCTATCAGTTTTGCCGAGTGCCATTTAGAGTAACAAATGGTGTGGCCTGCTTCCAGAGAGTCATCGATAGTATCATAAAGTTTGAAGAACTCCAAGGTGTATATGCATATCTGGATGACATAACTATCTGCGGGAACAACCAGACTGAACATGACAGAAATCTTTCAGAGTTTCTTGCAGCAGTTAAGAAATACAATCTTACCATCAATGAGAAGAAGAGTAAATACTCCGTAAAATCAATCCAACTCTTAGGATATACAATTGAAAACAAAACTATCAAGCCTGATGAAGAACGACTGAAGCCTCTGATGAACCTTCCCCTGCCTTCTGACTCAGCATCTCTAAAAAGAACTGTGGGAATGTTGTCCCATTACTCAAAGTGGATATCAAACTATTCTCAAAAGGTTCAAAGCTTGGTTTCTACCAGGACCTTTCCACTCTCATCAAAAGCTATCTCAGATTTTAAAGTCATGAAAGAAGAAATTGCCAAATCTGCGTTTTTATCGATCGCTGAAGATGTCCCATTTGTAGTTGAGACTGATGCATCGGAACATACCATCGCTGCCACTCTTTCACAGTCAGAACGCCCAGTTGCATTTTTTTCTCGGACCCTTTCCCCCAGTGAGATGCGACACTCTTCTGTAGAAAAAGAGGCATACGCAATAGTCGAATCTTTGAGAAAATGGAGACATTTTCTTGTTGGGCGCCATTTCAAATTAATCACTGATCAAAAGTCTGTAACCTTTATGTTTGATCAACAACACACCAGCAAAATCAAAAACGAAAAGATACTCCGTTGGCGGCTAGAACTGTCATGCTTCAGCATCCAGGCAAACATAATGATGTGGCTGATGCACTTTCAAGAGTATGTGGTGCTACTGGAACTGACAAACTTTACACTCTACATTCAAACATTGGACATCCAGGAGTAACCAGAATGTCTCACTGGATCAAGAGCCGCAACTTGCCATTTTCTATAGAAGAAATAAAGAAGATGACTGCCTCCTGTCCAGTATGTGCTGAGCTCAAACCTCGTTTCTACAAGCCACAAGAAATGCACTTAATAAAAGCTACCTCACCGTTTGAAAGACTTAATGTGGATTTCAAAGGGCCCTTGCCATCCCAAACAAGAAACAAATACTTACTAACGATAGTAGACGAATACTCACGTTTTCCATTTGCTTATGCATGTCCAGACTTGACTGCTAGAACCGTGATAGAAAATTTCTGTGATCTATTCAATCTATTCGGCACTCCAACATACATCCACTCAGACAGAGGAACCTCATTCATGTCTCACGATTTAAAAACATTTCTCCATTCAAGAGGTGTAGCTACGAGTCGAACCACGCCATATAATCCTCAAGGCAACGGTCAGATCGAGCGAATAAATGGAACACTCTGGAGAACAATCTCTCTCAACATAAAAAGCAGACAAATACAAATACACCAATGGGAAAGTGTTTTAAATGATTCTTTGCACTGTGTAAGGTCACTTTTATGCACTGCAACCAACGAAACTCCACATGAGCGCATGTTTATTCATAGAAGAAAATCAACTAATGGACTTTCCATGCCAACATGGCTCATGACTCCAGGAAAAGTGCTCATGAAACAAAACGTCAGACAGAGTAAATACGATCCTCTTGTTCACGAGGTAGACCTTGTAGAGGCAAACCCAAACTATGCTGTAGTGCGACTAAAAAATGGCCAGGAAGAAACCGTATCCCTTCGTCACTTAGCACCGCGAGGAGACTATTGGGACAGCTTAACTGATGGACCACTTTTTAACAGAAGTCAATCATCACAAGACATCACAAATAATGAAAGCATCGAACCACCAACTAATCCACCTGAACCTAGTCCACAAGAAGAAGCCAACTTTGAAGGCGCAGAAGCTAACCAGGAAATACATGATAGGTCACCACCCTTACCTAGACGATCTCAAAGGCAAAGGAGAGCTCCTGCCTACCTCCAAGACTTTGATTGAAAATTTAGGGAGGAAGAATGTGATGAAAATATAATTACTCTGTAATATTTTGTTAAGTAAGTCAGCTGTTTTTAAATCTTCACAATAATGCTGAACTTAATAATTACATTCACTATTTTCTTGTAAACAAATGTTAGTCTAGTTCTTAGATGAATAAAGCCTAGACAATTCTTAAGGTTTTCTTTCACTGCATACTTTTAATCTAAAATTTTAAAGAGTATTTAATTTTAACTAGAACTTAAAAAATTTATGACTCAATACATTCTTAACTAAGCAAATTAAGACACAATCAAAGCAAATTATAAAAAAAAAAATAATAATTAAAGTTCTGTATAGTTCATTCAATGGTGCAGCCATTAGAATTATTACAAAGACGTGCAGCCAAATTTAATTTGCATTGACAATAACAATAGGCGTTATGTGGCTGGACGGAGTAACGTGACATGGTTGAGTTTCCGGTCACGTCACAACCTTCCAGCTACACTTCTCTCAACATCCGGTGTCACAAATAGGATAGGCCACCTATATTATCGTCTCGTTGCATTGAAAATAACAATACGTGTTGTGTGGCTGTATTAAGTAATCTGACATGGTTGAGTTTCCGGTCACGTCACAACCTTCCAGCCTTACTTCCCTCAACATCTGGTGTCACAAATAGGGTAGGCCACCGATATTTGCAAATAATAGGGTAGGCCATACCACTGAAAAAATAAATTGCACTTTGCTTTTAAATAAAATAAAGTTGTGATAAAAATAAAATAATTTAAAAGTGTTCTTATTAACACCCACATATAGTAAAACTAATTTGAAAATCTAAAACCCAACAATATTTTCTCCGCTTATTTTATTATATGGTTTGTTTCAGCTTGTTCCCAATAGACATACGAGGAGTTACCCTCTAAAAAGTAATTGTGAGATTTTTACATATTTGGATACCTTAGTTTCCCCTGTTAGAATACATAATAGTATATACTTTTGGTAAGGTATAAGAGATGACCTCGCTAATTTTGACATAATTGTGCAATAAAGTCATTTTCCATTTCATTTAATCCATTTCATACTTTGTTTCAAATTTGGAAACTTAAAAATAAATGTTATACTCCCAAGCCCAAAGAATTTGTTCAACACATAGTGCATGTTGGTGTGAGTGTCATTGATATATTAGAAGTCTGTGGCAGCTACATCAGCTGTTTGTGTTGTTCTCCTGTTTACAAGGTTTGAAGTTAATTCATTTTGTCTCTGCTTTTGGTGCTATAAAATACGTCAGTTTTAAAACTAAGTTTTAGTTTGATTGTACTTTACTATTTTTGTATAATCCACATTTCCTCATTAGAAGACGAAAATACATTTCAGGACGTTAAACACTTTTAATAGATTCTTTAACCAACACAAACTAATCATACCAGATAAGTACATATACTTGACTATTTATTTACTTCAATCTGTAAATATATTTATTTCAATTAATTTGTCAAGCTTGGAAACAAATAAATTCCATTACTGGATAATTAATTATTAACAATTACCATTACTTAACATATTTTCTAACGTGCAATCGGGGGAAATAAAAGAATAAGAGTGACTTAACTTCAAAACGATTCTTAACTACAATGAATTTATGTATTGAATCATTTGATCTTTTAAAACAATTACCATCCATGTGTATTAATAAAGTTCTACATGAAATGTCACAACAGCATTAGCAGTTAAAAAATCAAAGCCAACCTAGCCTGCGGCAGTTTGAATGTCTCCTACGGTTCAGTTCAAAACAGTCTTTTGGGTATTTTCAACAAGTCCAGAAACTATAATAATAAGCAAGTGTGCTCACTAATTGAATATTTGCGGTGTTGATTCTTGCCAGGGACGTTTGTGGTATTTGCTGACTTCCTCGATATTGACACAGCTTCGAGAGACAATTAGGGAGAATTCTGTAAATACCAAGGTATATATCGAGAATCCCAAGTCGATGACGAGTCACAAACTTCCTTCCAACTCTTGAAGAATAATAAAATTTGACAGTTTCTATTGTTTCAAACACTTCTAAAATCTAATGCCTCAGTTTTTAATATTTTATTTTCGTTATCTTTGATGTTATAAATAAGGATTGTTGTACAGGCGGTGAAATACTGAATGTAAAAACTGCTACATGGACCATACCTTAGTGAGACAGCCAATTTTCATACTGTTCTTAGCAGTGATTTTTTATTTATTGTTATTATTATAATTAAAAGGGTAGTCCGATCTCCATTTTTACCTTACTCTACCCAATCTCCATAGACTATTGATCTGTGCGGGAAACTTATCAGAGTAAGGGCGAGAACCAGTACAGTACAAGGTGAATGTTACTGATAAAAACTAACAGTCAAAGCCAGGATTCGAACCTGCGCTATCTCTAATTCAGGTACAAAGTCCTGACATCTTAGATCACTCAGCTACTAACTCTTCCAAGTTATAATTGTGATTGAAATTTAAAAGTTTAAAGTGTACACAAATAATTTAATATAAGATTTTAACCGTGACACATTGCGTGAGCTGGATTTAATAACTGAGTAACATTATTTGGATAGATATGCTTTCAACTTAGTTACACATAAACATATTAAGCATCTTAATTGCTCTACTGCGTGATTTAGTAAGTTTTACTAGTGCAACGACAAAATTAACAACATTAAAAGGTTGACACACTTATTTATTTCTCTTATTCAAACAACATCCCCTCCCCCTCCCTACACTCAACATCATAAGTAGTCACGGGTCTCCATAAAGGGATCTCCCTATCACATAAACTGTATTGTTTCCAACTTTCAACAATTAAAATCAAATTGTATCAAAAATATAAGAAAAACTTTTTGTTTGATAAACGAGATTGAAAATAAGATGCGTAACATGTTTCAATACTCTAAAACAATTATTTTAATTGAATGTATTGTTTTTAATATAAAAGTTTCAAATTCATGCTAATACTGTTAAATAACAAGGTTAAAGAATTAATTAGTAAACAGGAATATGATTAAATCACAAATTTTTATTTAGGACATATTGAGATAGGAGCTAAGTTTTCATTTGCATTGTTAATCTTGAAGGAATCACGATGGAAATTAGAATATTACTAATAAAGGGATTGTTTAAACATTTCTGTCACGTCCTTCCTTGAAGACTCCTGTTGTACATTAATTTTCTTGGCTGATTTATTTTGCTTGCCTTATTTTTATGTTTTAGATTATTTGGTTTTGTCTTTAAACTTAATATTAAGTTGTCTTCAATCTAACCTTTCAAAATACTCTTTTGGTATAACAAAATAAACCATACAAGCAACCACAATGAAAAATAAAATTTAATATTATTTCACTCACTGAAAGCTCCTGTTATACAAGGCGGTTACAACTTGTATAAATAAAAACCATGAAATAATTGTCACACATATTACAAACACAATAATTACAAAATTATATGAATCTTCGAATAACATGTCGTATTGTATAGTAAACCAATACAAACTACAACCAAGAATCATCCAATAAATCGTCATATCTTATAGTAAACCAATACAAACTACAACCAAGAGTCATCCAATAACTCGTCATATCTTATATAGTAAACCAATACAAACTACAACCAAGAATCATCCAATAACTCGTCATATCTTATAGGCTATAGTAAACTAATACAAACTGCTTAGAAACGTTCAATAACTCGTCAAGTCTTATAATAAACAAGTACAAACTACTAAGAAACATCCAACATCTCGTCATATCTTATATAGTAAACCAGTATACACTGTTAAGAAACATCCAATAACTCGTCATATCTTATATAGAAAACCAGTACACACTGCTAAGAAACGTATAATGACTAGTCATATCTTATAGTAAATCAATACAAACTACAACCAAGAAACATCCAATAACTTGTCATATCTTATATAGTAAACCAGTACAAACTGCTAAGAAACATCCAATAACTCGTCATATATTATATAGTAAACCAATACTCACTGCTAAGAAACGTCTAATAACTAGTCATATCTTATAGTAAATCAATACAAACTACAACCAAGAAACATCCAATAACTCGTCATATCTTATATAGTAAACCAGTACAAACTACTAAGAAACATCCAATAACTCGTCATATCTTATATAGTAAACCAGTACAAACTGCTAAGAAACGTCCAATAACTCGTCATATCTTATAATAAACCAGTACAAACTACTAAGAAACGTCCAATAACACGTCAAGTCTTATAGTAAACCAGTACAAACTACTAAGAAACGCCCAATAACTTGTCCTCCCTTTTGGTAACAACTTAGTTGTAGAAAAATCACCACACATAATTGTAACATCTCAAAATTACATCAACCATTAAATAACTCCATAGACTTTAAACTGTTTTTGTTTCCTCCGTGTTAAAACAAAAAAGTCAAACAATTGATTGGATACATTTTACAAAAGATGGATAAACGTCATAGAGTTGGAGTCTGGAGGTAAACTGAATGTGATTGTGAGGCCTGGTGGAGTCATTTTATGAGTGAGAGTAAAATTAATGTTGCAGAATTTATTGAGACCCCAATAACAAACAGATCAACGGTAGAATTTGATATGAACAAAGTTTTCTACACTTTGTATTTTAATATTTTTACCACAATGAAGTCAGTTCATGCTTTAGAGATTTTTTTTATCTTATTCTATATTTTAAATGTATTATTTATGAAAGGACGCCACATATCGTATAATTGAAATAATGATTATTTCACGCCATACCTTATTATAATGATTATGTCACGTTGTACCTTGTTATAATGATTGTCACGCCGTACCTTATTATAATGATTATGTCACGCCGTACCTTATTATAATGATTATGTCACACCATACCTTGTTATAATGATTATGTCACGCTGTACCTTGTTATAATGATTGTCACGCCGTACCTTATTATAATGATTATTTCACACCATACCTTGTTATAATGATTATGTCACGTTGTACCTTGTTATAATGATTATGTCACACCGTACCTTATTATAATGATTATGTCACGTTGTACCTTGTTATAATGATTATGTCACACCGTACCTTATTATAATGATTATGTCACGTTGTACCTTGTTATAATGATTATGTCACACCGTACCTTATTATAATGATTATGTCACGTTGTACCTTGTTATAATGATTATGTCACACCGTACCTTATTATAATGATTATGTCACGTTGTACCTTGTTATAATGATTGTCACGCCGTACCTTATTATAATGATTATGTCACACCGTACCTTATTATAATGATTATGTCACGTTGTACCTTGTTATAATGATTATGTCACACCGTACCTTATTATAATGATTATGTCACGTTGTACCTTGTTATAATGATTATGTCACACCGTACCTTATTATAATGATTATGTCACGTTGTACCTTGTTATAATGATTATGTCACGTTGTACCTTGTTATAATGATTGTCACGCCGTACCTTATTATAATGATTATTTCACGCCATACCTTATTATAATGATTATGTCACGTTGTACCTTGTTATAATGATTGTCACGCCGTACCTTATTATAATGATTATGTCATGCCGTACCTTATTATAATGATTATGTCACACCGTACCTTGTTATAATGATTATGTCACGCTGTACCTTATTATAATGATTATGACACCCCGTACCTTGTTATAATTAATTACTTTATAATAGTTGAAAAGGCTGCAAAGTTGTACAATCTCTTTTGCTGCAGTGTTAATCTAAATAGTGAAATTGTCACTCTATGTTAAAGTTTTAGTGAACTTTAATTGCGTTGAAAATATTATAATGTTTTAAGTATGGTAGTTTAGTTACAGACCATACTGTGGAGATAAGTGTTCGAAACACTTATCTCCACAGACCATTCCTATTCTGGTTAGAAAAATCATATTAGGGAATGGAGACTTCGAATCAACAAATTTATATTTTTCTATTATGTATATAGAATTTTGAGTAGTATTTAAAATTAATTTATTCGATTAAAGCTAAAATAGCATTATGATAAGTCTGTTCTATTCTGTTATGATTTCTGCCCGAAAGACTGTCAACAATGTTTCAACAATGATAAACTCAGTGCTCAATTAGCCCCACCTTCCAGCCTCAATCTCCGTATCCCACAGGAATGACAGTCGCTACAATATTTAATTGAGTACACTGAAATATACAGTACGTTGCCAACGACTTGCAGGTATGTCCAATCACTGTTAAAATCAGCTAAATACATTGCTGTAACTATCTGATATTTCTTAAGTTTATTGATATCGGACTTTTTTTACTATAGGTGAAAATTTGCCATTTCTATTAAAAATTGTTAGAGTGGCAAAACAGCATTTAGTTTTGTATAACGTAAAGGTTTGTATATCCTGTATTGAGTGTTAAGATTTGAGGAAGTGTTGTGAACTTCAAACTATCCTTATCAGGGTATGTAATCCAAACAAAACACCACCTTTTAGTTTTCTTACGAAAACTTTTTATTTCATTTTACAAGTGAAGGAGTAATATATTTTGTTCCACGTATGAGATAAATAATATATACTTTACAACTAGTTATTGTTGTTACTAATTTTATTCTCATCATAGTTGCTAGACCCACGTATGACCACAGAGAAGGAAGAAACAGGGGTTACATATATACATGGTGTGTAGAGTAGTTGGCTCTCCAGTTCGCCGTTGTGCCATAACGGACATCAGTCCACCCCCCTTATTCAACTTATTATCAAGGATAACCGTAGTAATTATTACTACAGATTTATAAAGATTTACATTAGTTTCTAATTTATTTCTAACTGCCACTGAGGCGTTCGTTGCGGCCTTATAAAAGCGTCCCCTGTTTCTTTGTCTCCATAATAAAACTAATGTAACATTAGAAAACTACTTTTGCTTTTACAGTACCAATAAGTTTCCCTATCAATAATATACATTTATAATGTTCTTTTATTTACATTCCCAATTACAACGTATGACTAACAGCTGTGAGGCTAAGTGAAATATTAAAATACAACTATTAAAGCAGTTTAAAGCAATAAACGAATTCAACGTTTTCTGAGTGTTTATTTGTTCGCTAAAACACAAAACTTTCATTTTGTCCTGAAACTGTCTCTTTAAGTGACAGTAAAAATGCATATTTAAAATATAAGTCAAATATTTTACTCCTTAAAGTATTTTTAACTCTTTTTCGTAGTTTTTATCTTGCAGTATGTACTCGTAAATCCTATGACTTTGATACTCACGTATTCTGTATATTGCAATTATAACAAATTATAAATGAGAGTGAATTTCTTGTTTTATTGGGGGTTTTTTCGACATTTTAGTACCTTAGACGTCTATGACTTCTGGTACAAAAAGTTTGGTAGTACAGAGTTTGAGCGATGTTGAGAGACGTGTTAACGAAATTACGTCTGTTTATGTCTGGTCTTAATTGCCAAACTTATTTGTTGGAGTAAGAAGTGTTTTCTGTTTTATTGTAAACTTTTATATGAAAAATATAATTACGCTTTCATGATAAAATCACTATTTACAACAAATAGTACCGGTGGCAAAGCCGTACACCTACACACTTAATCATACCGTACTTATAACGTTTTAATAAATAAATGAATAGTTTCAAGAACAATAAAGCAGCTTACCTTATCACAAATCTCCGATCATTGTGTGGTCTATAATTTTCTCTTTTTAACGAGAACTTTAATGTAGTCGTGTTTATTCATTACGTTTTATTCATTACATTGAATGTAGGTCATTGACCTTAGACCTACGTAGTATATTTTACAATTTTTATTGTTTGTTTTTAAAATCTGCTAGTCCACATTTTAGTTTATTTTATTTATTCGTTAAAAATGGCACTAACAAATTGTTAGATTTTGTTAATTTCTATTTATACCTGCTAAATAACCGCACGCAAACAAAATATGTTTGACAAAAACTTGAGTTATATATTAAATATGAAAGTCTAGGTTACAAAACACAAACCCTGATAACATGACACTTGGCAATGGGAAGCATGTGAAAGGAAAGAATGTGTACACTCAATTAAAACGTTCGTAAGACAAGTTCTTGCCGAATGTTAATCGTTAATCGGTCTCTTCGTTAACCTCCAAACACCAGTTAAGAAGCAGGGTGCGTAAAATTACAAAATCCTCTCTCCTTCCACCCCTGTACGATCCCCTCCAGACATTAACCCCTAAATCTCCACATTACACTGTCAAGTTGTCAAGATACCCCATGGGATTTGAAGATGACGATTCCAAGCTGACTTCGTCAAGAGAGTTTTAACACATCCCAATGAATTATTTAACAATTAATCACAATGACAAGTGTATAATTTTACAAAAGAGAGGTTTAACACATCCCAATGAATTATTTAACAATTAATCACTATGACAAGTGTATAATTTTACAAAAGAGAGGTTTAATACATCCCAATGAATTATTTAACAATTAATCACGATGACAAGTGTATAATTTTACAAAAGAGAGGTTTAACACATCCCAATGAATTATTTAACAATTAATCACAATTACAAGTGTATAACTTTACAAAAGAGAGGTTTAAAACATCCCAATGAATTATTTAACAATTAATCACAATGACAAGTGTATAACTTTACAAAAGAGAGATTTAACACATCCAATGAATTATTTAACAATTAATCACAATTACAAGTGTATAACTTTACAAAATAGAGATTTAACACATCCCAATGAATTATTTAACAATTAATCACAATGACAAGTGTATAATTGTACAAAAGAGAGGTTTAACACATCCCAATGAATTATTTAACAATTAATCACAATTACAAGTGTATGGCTTTACAAAAGAGCGTTTTACACATCCCAATGAATTATTTAACAATTAATCACGATGACAAGTGTATGGCTTTACAAAAGAGCGTTTTACACATCCCAATGAATTATTTAACAATTAATCACAATTACAAGTGTATGGCTTTACAAAAGAGCGTTTTACACATCCCAATGAATTATTTAACAATTAATCACGATGACAAGTGTATGGCTTTACAAAAGAGCGTTTAACACATCCCAATGAATTATTTAACAATTAATCACGATGACAAGTGTATGGCTTTACAAAAGAGTGTTTTATACATCCCAATGAATTATTTAACAATTAATCACGATGACAAGTGTATGGCTTTACAAAAGAGCGTTTTACACATCCCAATGAATTATTTAACAATTAATCACGATGACAAGTGTATGGCTTTACAAAAGAGTGTTTTACTCATCCCAATGAATTATTTAACAATTAATAACGATGACAAGTGTATGGCTTTACAAAAGAGCGTTTTACACATCCCAATGAATTATTTAACAATTAATCACAATGACAAGTGTATAATTTTACAAAAGAGAGGTTTAACACATCCCAATGAATTATTTAACAATTAATCACGATGACAAGTGTATGGCTTTACAAAAGAGCGTTTTACACATCCCAATGAATTATTTAACAATTAATCACAATTACAAGTGTATGGCTTTACAAAAGAGCGTTTTACACATCCCAATGAATTATTTAACAATTAATCACGATGACAAGTGTATGGCTTTACAAAAGAGCGTTTAACACATCCCAATGAATTATTTAACAATTAATCACAATGACAAGTGTATAATTTTACAAAAGAGAGGTTTAACACATCCCAATGAATTATTTAACAATTAATCACGATGACAAGTGTATGGCTTTACAAAAGAGCGTTTTACACATCCCAATGAATTATTTAACAATTAATCACAATTACAAGTGTATGGCTTTACAAAAGAGCGTTTTACACATCCCAATGAATTATTTAACAATTAATCACGATGACAAGTGTATGGCTTTACAAAAGAGCGTTTAACACATCCCAATGAATTATTTAACAATTAATCACGATGACAAGTGTATGGCTTTACAAAAGAGCGTTTTACACATCCCAATGAATTATTTAACAATTAATCACGATGACAAGTGTATGGCTTTACAAAAGAGCGTTTTACACATCCCAATGAATTATTTAACAATTAATCACGATGACAAGTGTATGGCTTTACAAAAGAGCGTTTTACACATCCCAATGAATTATTTAACAATTAATCACAATTACAAGTGTATAACTTTACAAAAGAGCGTTTTACACATTCCAATGAATTATTTAACAATTAATCACGATGACAAGTGTATGGCTTTACAAAAGAGCGTTTTACACATCCCAATGAATTATTTAACAATTAATCACGATGACAAGTGTATGGCTTTACAAAAGAGCGTTTTACACATCCCAATGAATTATTTAACAATTAATCACGATGACAAGTGTATGGCTTTACAAAAGAGCGTTTTACACATCCCAATGAATTATTTA
This sequence comes from Stictocephala bisonia, assembly GCA_035578905.1. Taxonomy (NCBI): domain Eukaryota; kingdom Metazoa; phylum Arthropoda; class Insecta; order Hemiptera; family Membracidae; genus Stictocephala; species Stictocephala bisonia. The sequence continues at coordinate 983,045 of JAQJVL010000226.1, forward strand.
ACAATTAATCACGATGACAAGTGTATGGCTTTACAAAAGAGCGTTTTACACATCCCAATGAATTATTTAACAAATTAATCACGATTACAAGTGTATGGCTTTACAAAAGAGCGTTTTACACATCCCAATGAATTATTTAACAATTAATCACGATGACAAGTGTATGGCTTTACAAAAGAGCGTTTTACACATCCCAATGAATTATTTAACAATTAATCACGATGACAAGTGTATGGCTTTACAAAAGAGCGTTTTACACATCCCAATGAATTATTTAACAATTAATCACGATGACAAGTGTATGGCTTTACAAAACTATTACACTCTACCTGTAATACAATACAGAGGAACTTTGATAGTACGAGCCTCAATAGTACGAAATCCTGGATAGCGCGAATTTTTTAAAATCACCCAAATCTCTCATAACACTCAATGTTAAAAGTACCTTTATAACACGAATTTTAAAGATCAACTATCTCAATAACACGAATTTTGTTCGACTTTCAAAACAACAGTAAACTCTTACAGCACGAAAATCAGTAGCTAAACATATTTGAAGGATTATGTGTGGCAAAAAACTATAAACCAAGTTCGTAAAACCTCCTAAGTTTTGATTATTCATGAATGATAATAATAATAATAACTATACAGAGTTATCAGACAGTAAATTATAGCAGTATACGGAGAATTTCCCTAGACCATCCCTAGGGGATTTACGTGCAAGCCCACTACATTGCAAGCAGTTTAAAGTAGTGGTAAAACTATTGTTTGAAAAATCATTATTTTTCTTAGATTTGTCCCGAAACTTACTTATTCTAAATTTAAATTCACCAAGAACTTTAGTACGAGGAGTGTCCAACTGGAGACAGAAATACACCAGCTAAGAAAGTTAGTGCAAGCAAGAAGCTACGAGGAGATACAGAAGTAAACCAGCCAAGAATGTTAGTGCGAGCAAATTTCATCAAATGGAGACATCAACTAAGAACATTAGTGCAAGCAAGAGGTTACGAGGAGAGACAGAAGTAAACCCGCCAAAATCATAAGTGCGGGCAAGAGCCTTCAAATGGAGACATTAGTAAACCCGCCAAGAACATTGTTGCAAGGAGAAGCCTCCAAGTGGAGACAGAAGTAAACCAACCAAGAACATAAGTGTGAGCAAGAGTCTTCAAATTGAGACATAAATAAACCCGCCAAGAACACATTGGTGTGAAGAGGTGCATCTCAGTGGATAAAGAAGTAAACCAACCAAGAACATAAGTGCGAGCAAGAGTCTTCAAATGGAAACATAAACAAACCAACTTAGAATGTTATGCAAGCTAAGAACGAAGACATAATTAATCCACCAAGAAAGATGGTGCGATAAAAAGGCTAAGATATAAGACATAAATAAACCTGCCAAGAGTATTAGTGCAAGAAGAAGTCTCCAAGTGGAGATAGAAGTAAACCAATCAAGAGTGGTATTGCGTCCAAGAGTCTTCGAATGGGGACGGATCTAAGCTAGCCTAACACGTTATTGCGTCCAAGATTCTTCGAGTGGAGATGGAAGTAAACCAGCCAAGGACGTTAGAGCGTGTCAGTCTCTGAGATGGAAAGAACACATTACCATTACCATTAACTAGCGGTCCTTACGCCTTTGCATGGTAAAATGCCTCGTAAATCTATATGGCATCGCCCCGCCCATACACGTACAGTGGTAGTTACCCACCCGCCCGCCCATACACGTACAGTGGGTGGGTAACTACCACTGTGTCGTAATAGTAGGGTTATTCCTTAGGATGTTCAGTCATCTTTGTATTCTGGTACCCACCCGCCCACCCATATACGTACAGTAATATTGACTTGTACTGTATGTATATGGTACAGTAATAAGAAAAAATGAGGGCTTTCTTTCTCCTTACCAATAAACAGCTTTTAATGTACATAATAAGCATTGGACCCAAATACAGCTACAAACTTCATACCTTTGTATTTATTGTAAAACTGTACAGCCTACCACGTAATACAGCTATAGATGCTTCTATAATTGTGACGTTGTGTTACTCGTGTACTATGCATTAAGAAAGTATTGTACAAAGTAAAAACTATCCTTTAGTACACAATTTAGTAATCCTGTTTACTTGAGATATGTGTGTGAAAGGAATCCAATATCAATGCCTATAATGTTAGTGGGAGCAGGAGTCTCCGATCACAGGCAGAAGTAAGCCAGCCAAGAACGTTAGTGCGAGTAAGATTCTTCAAGTTGAGACAGAAGTAAACCAGCCAAGGACGTTAGTGCGTGTCAGTCTCTGAGATGGAAAGAAACAAACCTATAAGGTTAGTGGGAGCAGGATTCTCCGATCACAGGCAGAAGTAAGCCAGCCAAGAATGTTAGTGCGAGCAAGAGCATCCGAGCAAATCAAGGACGTGACAGACATTCCAAAACGACCCTTTAATTAACGACATTCTGCTTTGAGTCGCGACAAAATCTCTTGGACAGCAGTCCTACTAAACAAGTTCTCTTGCTGTATTTAATTATAAACCGTCAGGAACCTTTAAACTCTACTGAATTCGTCAAAACTTAACCAAACAATCGAATCAATACCACCATAAATGCATTTTTGCATGAAAATTTAAAAAAAAGTAATTTACTGTACTTTTTTGGATATGAAAGGTTGATGGCTCACACTATAGTTGGTCGGTAGAGTAGTTGGTCAAAGCACAGCTTGACAAGTTATAAGTTCACAGTTCGATTCCCATCACCATCATAACACGTTTTGAAATGATCAGCTGGTAACCACCATTCATTTGGCATTGGGCAATTTCCTAATGACGCTTTCTAAGGAATAGTCTGCAATGACTACATTCATTTGTAAAAATGACTACATTCGCTCATCTACACTCATAAGACTCGTTTTAAATCCAAATTTGCCCATATATCTTGACGATCGGCGTCTTAAGACCGTTTTAAAAGTCCGTGGCCCGTAAGTAGCTTGCACAGGTAGAAATCAACCTCTCCATGGCTCCGGCCGATCCAGGCCTCTAGATCTACCAGGCGGTAGAGATCACCGATGAGGCGATGAGTCTACCACCCACCAGTGCTCTCATCCCACCTGATCTGCCAATTCGTGACCCGTAAGTAGCTTGCACAGGTAGAAATCAACCTCTCCATGGCTCCGGCCGATCCAGGCCTCTAGATCTACCAGGCGGTAGAGATCACCGATGAGGCGATGAGTCTACCGCCCACCAGTGCTCTCATCCCACCTGATCTGCCAAGCTCGCAGTCTCCGCCCTGGCCTGTACCACTGAGACCTCGCTCGAGTGCCTGGTGGAAGATAGCCCACCTCTCAAAGGCAGGTAAATCAAGAGGATGATTCCCACTACAACCATCACTGCCGAACCGGCAACAGTTGGCATGTATGGTGGAATGAGGAGTCTTATTTTGCTTGACCTAGGGCCGCCAACATTCCCCATTACTTTGCTGAGCGACATGACCACCTTTGCTGCCTTTTTGGATACTGCTTCGATGTGTTCCCATAAACAGAGACGACAGTCGAGCATTACACCCAGTTACTCGCTGCTCTCTTGGTCTGGACCTCGACGGACCTTAGGATTCTCCTAACTGTAAGGATTCTCCTAACTGTAAGGATTCTCCGTCGAGTGAGCATAACGATCTCGGTCTTGGCAATTGCCAACTCGAGTCCATGGCTCTCCGTCAATCTTCCGACCCGTAGCATCACCTGAATCAGGCGGAGCTGCACCAACTCATGAATCTTCTCCGTGATGACGGTGGCCACGTCATTAGCGTAGGCTACCAGGAACACATCATGAAGCATCTCAAGGCGAAGCAAGCCGTCGTAGGAGATGTTCCAGATGTCGGGACCGAGAATCGAGCCCTGTGCCACTCCGACGGTGGCTTTCTTAATTCTCCTGCCTTCTTCATTCTCGTACAGCAGTCGAAGGTCCCTCAAGTGATCCCTCATAATCACCAGGAGATATTCGGGCAGCCTGAAGTTTCGTTGCAACGCCTCTAGCATGCCTACACACCTGGCTGAGTTAAACGCGTTCTTTACGTCAAGGGTAACCAGCAGCTGGCAAGCTGCATCAGCTCGGATGGTGGCGTCGATCACCTCCGTGATTGCTGTCAACGTTGAATGTCCTTTCCGGAAGCCATGCTGCCGGGGAGACAAGCCACTGGCAAATTTGACAGCCACGAGCAATCCTGGCTTTAGTAATCTCTCCAGAAGTTTCTCCGCCTTTTCAAACATGCACAGCCGCCTGTACGCCGATGGTCCCACGGCGTAGAATCCACGTCTTCACAAAGCTCTTTCCAGCAAAACCCTTTTCTCGGTATGATCGATTTCTTCAGTAATTTCTTTACAACTTTGTTCTCTGCCAACCTAGCCAAAGCATACGGCCGGTTTCGAGCTCGCTGAGCTCTTTTTCGAAATATGAGCGCTGTTCTCCTGTCCACCAATAGGCCCACCTCGGAAAGCTTTCTTGTGGAGCATAAATAGATTGCACGCATATTATCTATGTTCCTACTAAAGTTATTACATGAATTATGCAACAATTGGTTTTCCGTTTATATTCACAATTCCTACTTTTGGTAGAAATTAGTATTACCGGTAACAAGTTATTAACATTTAATTATTTACGTATAACTTTCTTTTATTTTAAATGTTGTAGTGAAAGCAAAAGTGATTGTAAGTTTTCAATTTTTAATTTTTTTCTGGTTAATAAGAGTTTCCTAATCTTGTAATCACAAACAAGATGTAATCTAGTAACAATTCCCTTTGTATTGTAATCACAAACCAAAAATGTAAACACCAGTAAAGACTTTTATTATATAACTCCGTTGATACAAAAAATGAATGAAACTTCCACTTACCTAGAGCCTAATTACAGAGAGAATGGACTTCAATAGCAGCTGGTAATTATCAGCTTGTAATTGCATGGGACGTTATTATGGTTGGTTAATTACATTCAACGCTTGAGGGCATTATTTTGTGAAAACAAATTGGTTAATTGGTTTAAAAACACTTTCATGATTATTATTTAATGTTCATCAGTAACCCAAATGAGTATAACGTTTTAAATATTATATTGCATCAGTAACCAGAAGGCTTTGATCATAACATTGGCAAGACACTCGCAGCACTCGTCTATCGTCTTGTTTACTGTAATCAGACAGGTCTTGACACCCAACCAATCAATATAGTACATTGGTTTACTCGATTGCTACAGCTCAGTCGATCAGATGATATAACAACCATGTGATGTGAACTCGATATTTTATAACAGAATCAATTTTACTTTCACAGTATAAAATACCGCTGTTTTATACTGTGATGTATTTCTACTACACAATTAAAATTTCACAAGAAATTTGCTATTCGTTCATGATATTTTTTCAAACGGTATATCTGATGAAGAAATAACTTGTTATGAAAGCTAGTAAAAAAAAGTAAACTTAATTTGTCACATATTGAAAATGTATCATAAAAACATGTCGTATTAAAAATACTACACATGTTCCATAAACTGACTCAATATTTCTTATTAAAAATCGTCTTAAGGTCGAGTGCTGTGATACAGCTACTGGTGGTTCTACTATCGGTCCCCTTAATACAGGCGTCCGATCAATGATTGCTATCAGAGTGGACAGTACTGGCGATCTTAGGTGTCTGTTACTCACAGACCAAGATTCCAATGCTGCCCATGGGAGAAAGGTGTTAAGCTTGTCTTAGCCGAAAGTCGGATTTCATGGTCATCTGTAGTCCTAATTTTTTTTTATTTATTTACTTTTTAATCATGCTTTTTAAAAGCTAATTACCATTTTTATTTTTCACTAAACAATTTATATCGTTGATGTTCTTTTTACGATTTAATGAACCAGTCATTTTCAGCAGTGCATAAAATGCCTCATCTAATTGTTTTTCTGCTTGAATAATATTAAATTGTACATAGTTTACTTATTTCTTTTAGTTTTTATTATTTTATATTATTTTATTTTTTTATTATTAGTATTTATTTTATTATTTTAGTTTCCCTTGCTATCTTAATTATTTCTTATATGATTTTTATAAATAACGTATTATTCGAAATAAAAACTATCTACTAACATTTTTTGTGAAATAAAATTTTCATAAAACAGCGGTTTTTTTAAACATTTGGTTTTAAAATAGTAAAAGAACTGTTTTTAACAATATATTATATTTAAAATATTTTCTATTCAATTACTATCTTTTAAAATATAAAATGTCACAAGTATTTAACAAATACACTAAAATTTCAAAAATCACAGCAAAAATATAAACTGTTTCATGACAAATAAAGATTGAGCCTAGCTGCTATACAGAGTGTAATTTGGAAAAAAAATTTTTTTAGAATCATGCATGCGATTTTAAAATGTTGATATATAAAGTGAAGCAAATAGTCCCCCTTCATGCTCAAGCTGGCAATAATGATGCAGTATCTATTTTGCATCAAATGCCTTGCAGGCACTCTTTTGAGTGGCAGTACTGGACAGTTTAAATAGCGGAATTTTAAAAATACAATAAAATTTTAAGTAGATTTTTAAATTAAGTAATTTATATAAAACAGTTTTATCACACACCAATATTTCAGTCCCAATACAAGGCTACGATCGTCCTCAATGGAAATAAATAGGGTATCTGCATCCCAGCCGTCTTCATGAACTACAAATTCTCAGTTCGATCCCAACCATAATCATAAAAAATTTTGAAAGGAATCAGCTGATAACAGGATTTATCACTGGGCTATTAATGTATCTATTTATAGAGACCCAAGGATTACACAATTTTACAATAGTTTATAAATGAAAACAGATACAATCTCAAGATGAACTGAATGAATCAAATATATCTAATATGTAATATTAATGCAAAACAAACAACTAAAGAATAGCAATACAAATCAAAAAACAACAATAACAAATCCATAGCAGCTGATTCTAAAATAATTAAAATGATCTAACCTTAATAACATAAAATATGGCAACAATTAAAATAAATGGTTCGAGGTAACTGGCACAAACTTTCTCCCTTTCCTTTGTTATGTCGGATTGTTTTTAAAATGTACAATAAAAACAGATGTTCTATTAATTACATTTCTAAATAACGTCATTGATTTTATACATAAATAGATTTCCCATCCAATGTTAAATTTTGAGTTTCAAAATATCACCTGTTTTTGTGGTTCGTTGTGGAGCGCTAGTGTAGCTCCATGTAAATGTGTGTAGTTTAAACCAGCTGTGATTGCGGGCCACACTAACTAACAAAATTACAAGCACACATATCCCTGTTAGATTGATTATCTATTGTAGGAGTATATAATTAAGGGCAATGTATTCATTAAACACTTAGTGAGTGTTTCACAGTCCCGACTTAGTGAGGTGGTAACTTAAATATTTTTCATTGTAATTTGCATCATTACTGGATATTCAATCAAAATTGTAAGAAGAAAGCTTGAAAATTGCATTTTTTATGTTTTTGCTTGTAGCAAAAATGTTATAACTCAAAAACTATTTAAGTTAGGGCATGCAGTTTTTACTAAAATAGTTTAAATTTTTATTCACATATTTCCTGAAAATTTTATCAAAATCTTTAAAGCTTTTCTTGAGAAAATTCCATTTTTGTAAGTTTTTTACTTTGTAAAAATTAAAAAATTTAAAAAATTGTAAAAATAAAAGCTAAAATTTCAAACAAAATTTTTAATATTCTGGAGATATTGTCTAAATACACCTACATACCAAATTTTTTTTAATTTATCCATCCGCCTGGTCTACAGAAAAATGCACATACATACAGACTTTTAATAAAATGGAAAAAAAAACTTGTTTGGGTTTAGGGGGCCCTAAAATGGATTTTTATATCAATTGTAAACAAAAATTGTTTGGAAGATCACGATTCTTTCTCTGTGTTATCGCATATGGGAGAAAGTAAAACAACATAACAACAAAGAAGTATTGTAAAGTAAGTCAACCACTAATAGTAAAAGTAACAACAGTAAAAATATCAAATGACAAATTCCAAAGGACAGTTGACCTTAATTTGTAACAAAGACTACACTCACTCATGTATACTCATCACATTCATTCGGAATCCATATTTACCCATATCTTAAGGATCAGTGTCTTAAGAATAAATGAAAAAGTAAATAAATCCTCTATTAAATAAAAAAAAGGGAAAATACAATGTCACATAAAACAAGTTCCTTAGTGTAATTTTAGTCAAGCAGACTGTTATTATTAATGGCGGCTCACAAAGCCAAACAGCTGGAAAGAAAAGTCAAGTGAATTAATAATTAATGTCTGTTTGCATCAAGTTGTTACTTAACTTACAGAGTTGGGCCCAACTGACAACCTACAGCCTTAAATATTTTAGATCTTTTGATTAGATTTACTTTTACTTTATATTGTAAAATGATTTATATTCATTAGGAGGAATTTACAAAAATATCTGTTATCATATTGTAATCATGTTTTCTGCCAATTTTATTTGATGAACGAAAATAGCTTACCCTTAGATTATCTACACATGAGTAATGTTAGGTTCTACTTCAACACGAGGTTCTACTTCAACGCAGCATCATATTTTAAGCATTGAGGTTTATTCATTAAAACACCTTCTTGTGTATCGAAGAAGACACAATTGATTTTCAAAAATCAGGACTAAACAAGAAACTTGATGTTTCATAAAAACTGACTGTTTCCACAAAAAGAGTATTTTTCAAACATTTTATGTGTACGTTTATAAAGGATCCGTTTAGGAGAATTATGCACATATACTTAGGGAACAAGATCCCCCCTAGTTTAAAAGTTTACAGGTACGGAAAAGCGTTATGGATAGTTAAGGTACATAAGTTATCTGTTGATGCGTATTTAAAACAGTCTAAACTTTAACCTTTCTAATCTAAAAATAATTTTCTTGTAGTTTTTAGCTTAATTCCATTGGATAATGAAAACAAATATGCCTTACACTTCTCTTCATTCTTAAACAGAATAACAGAATTAAATTTGAAGTAATATTATCACTAATTTATTTAACATAAGATTTTACCAATTTAAAACAATGTTAATATTTGTTGTTAAATAAATACATAATTCGGTTCTCAAAGTATTACAGGTCTGCTTAGCAGCTTTTGTATGTAGTTTTTACATGTAGGGATAAAATATAAATTCCAAAATACAAATGGTATATTTTTACCGTTTCAATCATAGCTACAAATGCTGTCAGCCACTCTCCATACACAAATGGCTTTTGGTGGCTGTACATTTTCAACAAATACGATTTGTTAAAAATAATTCACAACATTTTGTTCAATTATTAATCAGTACCAGGAGACTGACCTTCACTCAGTTGAATTTTGCAAACTGAAGACGTAACATCCATATCTCCTAGAGGATCCTGAGGATCGTTTGTTGGTGCTCTACCTTGCAAGTTACTTATAAATTTCGTTTCAGAGGTCTTCCATGTTTACCTTTAGGCTCTTTGAGGAACTCGGTCTACGGTCTTGCCAGGATTCTTAAACAATATGACCATGAATTTTGGTTTTTGGGGCAGTGGAGCCCATAAACATAGTCTTTTCTAAAATCTAACGGTATATTAGTAATTAAGAGACAAACACCTTTAATTTGGTACCCCACTTGGGTGTATTAGTTTAACGTTACCCAACTTTGGGTTTTTGAGCTTATTTGTTATTGGGGGGAGGGGGCAGAGCTATTAAATGTTGACTCTTCTAAAATGTAATGGTAAAATGTGATTTAGGAGATAAACACCTATAGTTTGTAGTTTGATACCCCACTTTCTGCTAGAAGTCGATAACACGAGACGTCTAGGAGCCTCTGGGGCAGAAATCAGATTTTTTCCAGGGTTGAGACCAGTGCCAATCGATTTCTTGTAGTCGGCAACCCCCAAAAAAATTTAAAATCCTTGGAACCGATAAAAATTTTGTCTGGACGTAGCTTGTTTTAGATAATAAATATAAGATTTCAATACTTGTTCTTAAATCTATATCCGTGGTTCCGGCCAATTAATGAAAATTTTAATTAATTTTCAGTTCAAATGTACTAAGCATTGAAATAAAGATGTAGAGTTACATACAATTATTTTGAACCATCAGTAGCTTTGTTACAGCACCATTCCAAAGGGCTGAGTCAATTTGTGAAACATATGTACGTAATATTTTTGAAACTACATATTTATATGTTCCATTTTCAAAGGTACGACAGATGAAGTTTGCTGATTTTTTATTAGCCTTGATAACAAGTTATTTCTTCGGCAGCTATACCGTTAAAACATAATTTCTTTGTCCTATTGGCACCTCCATATAGATCAAGTTTTTCTTATAATATCAATTTCCAAACTCCTATGTATATCAACAATTTTATCCACAAATCAGTTCATTTACTTTCCCATTTTCTACTTTCCTTCTGGTAGTAGGACGATATTTTAACTATGCTCTTTTAATCCTTAACATTTTCTTACAATAAACAGTGTGTTTCAAAATCTTGCTAAAAACTTTGGAATATTGTTTCATCAACCAAAACGAGTCAAAAACAAAAATGTAAGTAATGATATATCTCTTTTCGTTTACTCTCTGTCTGTCTGCATGTGTCTTTTTATTTAAAAAATCAATTTTTAAAACAGTGAATGAAATTTAACCAAAATCAAATAAACCTTTCATTTCAATTGGCTCTATTAATGAAAAGGTTTGGTCTTTTACTCATTATTTCAAAAAGGTGGCCAGTTAAAATATTTATATTGGAATAAGTTTAAAAGCATTGACTTTATAAAAAAACACAAATTGAATGGTATATTAAGTTTTTACATCATATAACAAAAATCAGAATTATTGCGTCTCTAAGTTTCTGCAGAATGAGCTAACAACTAATAAATTATTTGAAACTACCTAAAAACTAACAGAGAAGAAACTATATTTAACCTTTTTAAATATTTGTCTTCTTTATTAATCATAAAATAACTCACCATTTTGATTTGAAGTTTTTTACCCTAGAAGTTGCTTATGGTTATAAGTTTCCATAGTTTGTTTATTTTTAATAATATATTATTTTTGAAAATAAAAGAAGTATAGTATTTGTAAAATAATAATTGAATAAAGCGCAGATTCAGGTTAAATAAATTAACACGAACTTCAAATAATTTCTTAGTTATTTGGTCCATTGTTGAGGTGTTAGCTCATACTGGAGAATCTCAGGAGATGTACTACAGGACTATTTTTACAATAATTCTGCTATTAGTAATGCAGTATAATAACTTTACCCTTTTTCTCCCAGGAATTTCATGAGTAGTATATCTCAAAAAAACCCCATCCTTCTGACACAGGGTGTCTTCTAGAATCCCAGAGCAAAATAAAGAAATTTGCACGTTTTAGTACACAATTTATATACAATTTATTTATGATCCAATATTATGCTTGTAATAACCTAATCTACACACTTAAGTAATAAAAATTATATTTACTCACTATGGGAGAAAATAATTTACGAATGAATTTTTTTAATTTTTTTTTTTTTTTTTTTTTTTTTTTTTTTTTTTTTTGCAATTCATCCTACAATAACAATTTAAGGAAAAATCCCAGGGCATTTAAATTTATATGCCTAGAAACATAATTTTTAAATGAACATTTATACAAAAATTCAATTAAATATAAACACTCACGGCGCTGTTAGCAAGAGCAGTTGACTGACGAATCTGTCTAATTACGTTGCGCCACAGCAACCTAAATCAATGTCCGTTGTTGCTTGCACGCTGTGATTGGCTCTATAAAGTTATTTTAACATACTAGTGTGATAAAATAGTTCTTTTTGAACATCGCAACATAAACATATTACAATTTGATAACGTGATATGTTGTTTACAATTGTTTTCTCTAAACGTCCAAAAATTAGGACGCAGGATAAATTAGGAGATACCACTGTTGTCCAAAAATTCGGATGCTGGGAATGAAAGGGTTAATATAACATTTCATTTTTCTTTTTTTTTTTAAGTATTTAAAAAGTTACGTTAGTAACTTTTAAATAAAATTAATACATTTTGAGTTACTGTATGTGAATTTAAATAGTTTAAATGGCTGCCATTTTCAAACTAAGGCATAAGGCAAACTTGACCAAATTTTTTTTTTATATTAGAATTATAATAAAGAGTTTACCAAATTTTGGTTACATTTGGTTGAGTATTTTGAAAAATATGATTTTTTAAATAAAAAGGACATACAGACAGACAGTACAAGAAAAGAGATAGATCACTACTGACATTCAGTTTTTTGCTTCTTTCGGTTGATGAAACAATATCATAAAAATTTTAGAGAGAGTTTTGAAATATCTGAAACTATTTTGGAGTTTATTTATATTTAATGACAATATTAGCAGATAGTAACAGTAATATATATTTTTTTCAGTTGAACAACTTAAGACTTTTTTTAAATTAAAAGATGCATTTTAAATTCATTTGCACACAGTCACAAATTTTTATTTGTGCTATGCAAACACATACACATTCTTAAATATACATGATGAATGCTCCATAGTATAAAACAAATATGTAAATTATTAGAATTTTTGTAGGAAAAACTAAATTTTTATTTAATTTCTATTACAATTATTTTAATAATTCTCTATTTTAACTAACACATGGAGTTTATTTATTTATTTATTCTTAAGACGCAGATCGTCAAGATATGGGCGAATATGGACTTCGAATGAGTGTGATGAGTGTAGATGAGCGAATGTAGTCATTGATACAAACTAAGGCCGACTATTCCTTAGAAAGTGTCATTAATTAATAACCCAATGACAAATGAACAGCCGGTGATTATCAGCTGATCCTTCTCAAAATAATTAACACAATGTTTAAGAGAGGGTATCTGAACCTTATCCCCTCCCATTAATAATATTATTTTTTTATTAAAATAGATGAAACTTCAAAAATAATTTGAAATAATCTTTCAAACTCTTGTAGTGTTATAATTGTGTTGTTAAAACATATATGACAGATATTTGTATAAGTAGTTTGTTCATTTCCAGCTTAATCTAATTGAATCCAAACAATAAACATTTTTTTATCTAGGTTATCTTTAACTCTTAAATGAAATATTTTCAATTTTTCAAGAGCCATTAATGTATCCATCATACAAAATCAGCTTCCTAACCAATAAATTAATTCTTTTTAAATCTTCCAAAATATATTGTTTAAATAATTTTCCTTTCGAAAAAAATAAGAAAATATTTTGATCAAGTTTGGCACATTGATAATATAATTTGTATGTTGCCCCCACTTATAACCACCCCCTCCCCATAATACATAATGTTATTAACGTCAGTCAGATGTCAACTGTTCTGACATTCATGTTGCCCCATCACACGTCTGTAATATCTGTCACAATTTGGGACTTACTCGCAGGTTCCACACACTAATTAATTTTACCCTGATAAGCAGATATTTTAATTCAAAGGTTAACTGATAAAAATGCCAAAAATATTGTTTCCATTAAAATAGCAATAAAGGTTATATCTTCAAAAAATTAAAAACTATGTTAAATCGTAATACATTATCTAATAACAGTCTACATTAAGTAGATAATATACACTTATGTAATATTAAGTCTGCAGAGGCTGTCGGCCATGTTGGTTTTAATCCTTTAAGAACAATTTTATTTATGAATCCATATTTTTTAGTTATTTATTGACCAAAAGTTGTGTATAAGGTATCATTTTAAACGTTATCATATTGCGCATTGGGTTTGCTTTTGATATGTTGAATATGTATGCCTAGTTTTGATAAGTAGGTGAAAATAAAAACTTAAAACAAAATATTTGCTATATTTTTTTCTATAGAACTAATTAGTAATTCACTAAGCAATTCCAAGGCACAATTTCATTCTTGATCAAATGCAATTTGTTTGGAAAAATCTGTTAAGAAATAACTGATTAGTTTGGATATGCATGATCGCATGTCCGTTTCGAAAATAACATTGCTCTTATGGTATTAAAACCAACATGGCCGACAGCCTCTGCAGACTCTTAATAATAAAAACTGGCTCTCTTTGATCTCAAATCTAAGTCAACTTCCATCGAAATTTGGCCCTTCCCAGACCCTTCAGTAAAATTTTAGAGAAGTGGTTTTGATTTGAACATCAGTGTACAACGTACATCGTACAATTTTAGACCCAATACTCTAAATTTAAAAAAAAATAGGAATGGAATAACACAGTGGGGGAAGAGTAGTTCTCTTTCTTACTTCTACCACTCAGACCATCTCTCTTGCGCAGGAGCATTCAGTAAATCACTTTCTAAGCAGCCTGTATATTTGTTTTGGTTTCTATAATAGTTTTTGAAGTAGTATAATTTTATGTTACACTAATAGATTTTACTTAAATCATACTTTAAGTAGCTATACAATGTACACATGTAATATTAATAATCACTATTATCTTTAAAATTACGGCTGTACCTATTTTTATGTGACTTAGTCTTCATATTTACTTTTTTAACAGACTTTTTGTCTTAAATAAAAAAAAAGGTTTGAACTAAGTTTATACACAATTTTTTTAATGAACTAACTAATAAACATATTTTCAAACTATCTAAGCTGTTTTGGTATGTTTTTCAGCGTTATTTTAAGAAAATATTAAAAAAAATTGTGTGTATGGTCTCACAAACCATAGTCATCAATGTCAAAAAAAACCACGTCACCACTGAGGGGTTAATCACCATTAACATCTTTCCTTTAGTGGTTCTATCCAGCTTACTACCGACCGATCTTTCCAAACAAACTGCCCTTTGGGATGAGTTACGTTAGGAGGCAAAAGTGCGAGGTAGGTTGGAGCATCCGCACCTGTTACAAGCATAAAAATTAATTATAATATTAAATGTTTTCGTATTAAGCATTTTCAATTACAGGCTTTTAAATTTAGATTCTTATTATACTTATAGAAAAAACCCATTTAGTGTATTTATACTGGAATAAATAATGAAAAATGTTTTTAGCTTTTTGGTTTTCATACTATTTTAAAGTTTTTATCTAAAAAAATATTATATCAATAAAACATTTACAATATTACTTAAATTAAAGCTTAGACAGTTGTTTTTATCAAATTTACAATATATATGATTAGTTGTGTTGTAATGGTCAATCCTTGAAAATATAATCCACACAGATGGATCCTCTTTTGCCCTTAGTGGCCAAATAAAGAAATAGTTTAAATATATTTTATCAAATCATCAAGCAATTTGTTTTAAGTTAAATTAACTAATATCATACAGTGCCTAAATAATCTAGGCTGGTGTTTCTTCAAGATACCATTTAACACTAAACCTCAACTCAATAAAAAACAAAGAGATTCATGTTTATTTTCATTAGTTTCTTAAACTTGGACTTGACAAAGAGTGTTCCAGACCTTGCTGGGCAGTAAGAGGTCCTCGGTATCTTGTAATATTGGTGGAGCAGAAACCAGGATGGACAGCATTTAACACAATATCAGCTCTGGGGTCACTATCAAACTTCCTCTGTTGAAGGAAAGTAAACGCACAGACTGATGCCTTGGAAACTCTATAAGGGCTGGGGCCCCAACCAGTTTCATTGTAGGTGCCGGCCTTCACTGATCTATAAAATTAACAATAAACCATACACTCAATCAAGTCATAAGTTATCTCTGCATAACAATGGGTTTGTTTATATAAAGACTTAGATATCAATGGGCTTGCAATTTTACCAACTGTTAATTTTGCAGATTATTCAAATCTAATAGGAAGAGGTAGATAGTATCAGAAAAATGTGGATTTTAAGAGTAAACCTTAGTTTCTTTTATCTCTCCTTTTTATACAGATTCACCGCAGCTGCACAAGGAGTTGTTTAACGTGTGGTGCGACGCTGCCTTGCCCAGCTCCTCAAACTGTAAACTAACGTGTGGTGCGACGTTGCCTTGCCCGGCTCTTCAAACTGTAAACTCATTGACATCTAACTCACTATAACTTGTATTCTGTTCAAAAGGAACACCTTGTGAAGGTAAGCCATGTTATAAACACCATAAATAACCTAAATATTTATACTATAAAGATTATATTATGTACACCGTTTACTACATATTCAAAGTATACAAACAAACTCAATTCACTGAAAAAAACTAACAACAAATTCAAGAAACAAACTACACAGTAGTACTTTGTAACATTGCTAGACAATGCGCACAAAATATCATCATTCTACACCAAGTGCTGGGAGCACCCTTATAAATACATGCAGCAGTTCAAAGTGGACACAACAGTGCGTCACGCACATCCCAGTATAAAAATGGCTGATGCACCGAGCGTCACCCACAGTGAATGTGTTAATTCAATTTAGATTTTATAAAGTGAACAAGAGGTATAATTTTGTATGTATTGCTGTTGAGATATGTGATATTTATTTTGATATTCACAAAACAATAAATGAAACCTCTATAAAAAACTAAGTGTAAATAAATATAACGAGTTAGTCAACAGTTTTGTAATG